>JAPTYO010000027.1:639194-657427 GCA_036873135.1 Clarkia xantiana subsp. parviflora | reverse complement strand
TGCAATTCATGCTTATATTCAATCACGCAACATTCTAGACATGAATCCTAGGCATTTCCAACCATCACATGCTGTCTATCCTGTGTGTGCATTCCATATATTTAACCAGGGCTCCGCCCACAATATGCAATATCCAGCTAGCTTGACTCAGTCAAGACAACATTTCAAATCATGCATAAATATATATTGAATAATAACACAATTGCAATTCAATTCAGCCCCACTAATTTAACCAGTCCTAAAACATGTATCTCCGAGATCTATCCCCATAATCGAAACAAGGCATAAAGGTTAGTAAACCTTGAGCATTGTGTAGGCCTATTAAGGTTCAAAACATTTGGATTTTAAAGCTTGACCTCCCTATTTTAATTGACTTGAATTCGGTTTTGAAAATACGGTTCGGTTCAGTCAATTTCGGGCCGGTT
Source organism: Clarkia xantiana subsp. parviflora (assembly GCA_036873135.1). Taxonomy (NCBI): domain Eukaryota; kingdom Viridiplantae; phylum Streptophyta; class Magnoliopsida; order Myrtales; family Onagraceae; genus Clarkia; species Clarkia xantiana. The sequence continues at coordinate 657,002 of JAPTYO010000027.1, read as the reverse complement.
TGGTCCGGTTCGGTTTGGTCCAGAAAATCCGGTTCGGTTCTGGTCCGAAAATCCTGTTCGCCCATGATTCCACTCTGAAGCTTAAGTCAGTAATGGATTATGAGAATAATAATGCAAATTTTATGTAAATAATGAAAATACTCAATGTTATTTATGGGAAAGTTTTACCGACTTTGTATGGCGGTTACCCTTTTAGAGAGGGTTTCTCTCCAGAGTCGGCACAAACAGGTGACAAGCAAGTTGCCACCTCACCATTCCCTTGAGGGGATGGTTTCTTCAGAGACACGGTGGCAAGCAGGTCGCCACCTGGACCTATTCCTTAAGATGAATGGTTTCTTGATAATTTTTGGTTGTCGTCTCAACTCATGCCTTAAAAGGGGGAATCTTTATCGAGGTTTGTCGTCATCCTTCAAATGTCGTCTGGGTTGTTGACTTCCTCAAAGTCGAGTTTCGACTATTTGTCTTCATTTCTTCATTATGGACATAACTAGTCGTTGACTCATATTTTGGAGTCTCAACTTTGATGGTCCCGACTAATAATTTGTCAACCTCATATCATCTTGAATCGTAACCCAACAACTGCCAGGTGGAAATTCTTCAAGGATGGATCCGATTGTGGTGTTGGAGACGAACAGATCGGCTAAGGCTTGCAGTGCTTCCTCATCATATGTTCGAATCACATGAGCCGATCCTTGGAAAGTGACTTACAGTGGCGGAATTTTCATAGGTTTCCCCCTTTCAGCTATCATCTTCTTGGAAATGGGAATACCCCAGCCCGTACATGCATACACTTTCCTTCAGCTGAAATGGACGGGGGATTCCCTGACTCCTGATACCCAGGCCTTGACCCGTGACAAAATTATTCTTCAACATGAACTTCCCTACCATGATCTCTGTTTTGCTTGGTGTTGGCTCTCCCCAATCCTTGATGACAGAGATCAGTTCGAAGGAATGGTATGCCAATTGATCAGCTTCACTGGTGTTGACAGGCATCGTTGTTTCCTGATAGATGTTGTGGTCACCCTCTCCCCTTATTTCCACGAGACGGTTGTCAATAAAGTACTTCAACTTTTTATGTAGGGTGGATGGGACTGCTCCAGGTGCATGGATCCATATTCTTCCCAAGAGAAGGCTGAAAACGTTTGGTCTATCCATGACCCTGGAAGTTACATAAAATAAAGTTTGGAGCAATCTCGAGTGGTAACAAGATCTCTCCATAAACTTCATCCCTCATACCATCGAAAGCTCGAACCGCCTACTTTTACGAATACAGAGCAGTTCAATGTTCATTTGTTTGAGCGTGGATAAAGGGCAAACATCGACTGCCGAGCCGTTGTCGATCATGACCTTTAAAAGCACGAATCTTTACACTTGCAGACGTTGTGGAGGGCCTTCACATGGTTCTGACCTTCGAATCCCAGTTCAGCATCCCCAAAATAGAGTTGGTTCGAGAATATAAACCTGATAACATTGCCCATCTAATCGGCATATATCTCTTTTGTAACCAACGCTTGTTTGAACACATTCATTAAAGCGTTACGGTGAATTTCTGAGCTTAAGAGGAGAGCAAGCAAAGATATCTGATACGGAGTCTTGCGAGGCTGATCAATCACTTTGTCTTATCCTTCATTCATGATTTTTACAAAGTCCACAATTTCCTCATCAGTCACCTTCTTCTTTGATGCTACTTCTACAACTTTGTCTTTAGCAACGTCCTCAATGTACGAACGACCCACCCTCATAGATCTAAGGGACCCTCTAGTTTCTCTCATACCGGTAAGGGGCCGACCCTTGTATCATTAACGGCAACCCGGCCGACTGTTTAGGCCCATAATCAAGTACAGATGGCGCAATTACCGCAATAACGACATCTTCTAACAACTCCTCTTCAAGGTAAATCATGTTAATAAACGATGATGAACATGCCTTGTGATGTGGTAAAAGGTTTTTATTGACATTTGGTGGTGGAATCATGTTTAGAATAAGGAGCTTGTTATCAATAAGGTGTTAAATCTTGTGTTTCAGACGGGTGCATTTTTCTATTGAGTCTCCCGCCACCCCTATATGAAACTCACACCTTGAGTTTGGTTACTCACACCTTGAGTTTGGTTCGTCATTGGGTTTTCTTGAATCTGACCTCATGAACTCAGGACCAACGAGTCCCTTGGCCAACATCTTCTTATATACATCATCAATTGACAAGGGTAAAGGCGTGAAGACCCTAGCCTCTCTTTGCTTGTAATTGGCTCGATTTCCTTGTCCACCTGTGAGGGAAGGGTTGTGGAGTTGGGAGAATTTGAGCCGCTAGCTGAGTTATGGGTGCTGCAAACTACATATGGTAGATTGCACAGACAGTTGCATCTTTTGGGGTGGTTTCTAGGCACCACCTTTCTTTAGACCGTCTCCTTGGTAACTTTTGAGGGGATCTTCAATCTTCCCCATCCGGATCCCTTGCTCGATCTTCTCTCCCGACTTCACCAAATAATCGAAATTTTCATAAACATGTCCCAATAAATGAGAGTAATATGCTTCTTTCAAAGTTCCAATAAACATGGATACTGCTTCTGTATCCTTCAGAGGTAGTCGTTGCAGCTGCCTTTCCCTCCAAGCCTTCATATAGCTCTTGAAGGACTGTCTGGCGTTCATTTCCATGCTCTAGAGATCCATGCAAGTTGGAGCAGTGTCCAGATTGAACTTATATTGGCGAACGAACCAAACCAAAGTTGAAACCTTCCTATGTTGAAATATCGTCGGCCTTCAAGCTTACGAACCAAACCAAATATATTCCTTTCAAGCTTTCTTGAAATATTTGGACCAAGAACTTATTATACTGCTGGTAAGGAGCCATCTTCGCAAGATAAATCCGCATGTGGACTATGGGATTACCACTGACATCATACTTCTTGAAGTCAGGGAACTTGAATTTCTCTAGTCTTGACATGTTAGGGAAAAGGCAAAGGTCAGAGTAAACAATGCACCCACATTGTTCAAATCTGGAGAATGCTTTCATCGTCTCCTCCTATTTTTTTCAGGCGGAGATCCTGTTCAGACTCGATGACAGGCAGTGATGTGAATGCATTTATGTCTATTGCGCCTGGTTGACATGCCCATATATCGTGGTCGGGTTCGGAAAGACATACGGCTTTGGTAGAGTTTGATCGGGAATAATCAAAGTAGGGGGTTTGCCTTGAAGAGGGTCCACCGTGGTGGTGGCAGCTGGCATTGTAGTTCATGTGTTCGCCACAGGTGTTGTCGAGGAGCCTGGAGTCGAGGTCCTTGTCAGCAACGGCGGGTTTGGAGAATTGAGGGTTGAATGAGCCTCGAGGAGTGCCATGATGCGCTCCATGTTTTTCGACATGGCAGCCATATCAAATGCATCTTTGTGTTAGCTGCCTCAATCTCGGCCATGCGATCATCATGTTGTTGGATTTTCAGAGTGTTCTCCATATTAGTGATTTTTCGTGTTCATGCCGGTATCTCTTCAGTTAGAAAAGCGATAATTCAAAATATGAACACACAAAATACCATACATGATTGTTTTGAAATCAATGTGTCATTCAGTTCAATTTTTATTCATCAAAGAGATAGTTTTACAAATAAGATCTAAACTCTAAAAATCTATACACGACTACGCATCTCGCCAAGTGCGTCAAGTGCCTGCTCTTTAGTTCTAACAAAGGCAACATACAAGTTTTTCGAAGAAAAAAAAAAAAGAAAAAAAAAAAAAAAGATTAGTTTTATTGCTCTTCGTTTAGACTTTTGGAGACTAGCACTTTACTTAGACACTTCATGTTCCCTTTCCTCCAAGGCCAACTGTTGACGTACAACAGTGGTTATAGCTTCAGACAGAACTTATTGTAGCCCTTCAATCTTCATTTTTGACCTTGCTCGATCTTGGCCCAAACGTTGCTTTTTGAATCTCTACCCAAGTTGCTAAACTCTCATATATGTCTTCATGGGAGGAGTGTATCACTTGTGGCCTATGTCTGATATTTAAGCAGGGTCGATGATTGGAACATCCGAGGTCTTATGAAATCGGTGGATATATTCTTTGGTGGCACTGTTCATGTTCAGTAAGATCACACGGCAACTGTACCTCCTCTTTGACAAGATTTTCCCACACCTCTTGTACTCGTTGAATGGCTTCTTTGAGCATAGCTCGAGTAACTTTGTTGTCATGCCAGTCGAATAAGAGAAAATTCCAATTTGCGCTTGCTGGTATGCGTTGAAGTCCTCCTAGTTGCCGAACAACCCGATTTGGATAGGTGACCCAGAACTTAGGTGGCTAATAATAGGGGCGCCCTTAAAATTCTTAGACCTTAGTATTACGGAACTTGGTGAAACCATCTGACCACCCATAAAATGTATTTGGGTGAAATTTTTGAAAAGTGTTGCTTCCCTTCAAGGGTGTTCCATCTTATAGCTATATATGGGGTATAATCTATCATTTTTTTTTTAAAAAAAGTTTCCTTTTTTATGAGAATACGAACTTTGTGAAAACTCGCACCTATCTCAGTTAGGTGACTTAAAAACCAGATTGGCAACATAGCTGGACTCGCTCTCAATTCCCCTTTTCCTTTAGACTTTATGAGGTTTAGAGACGTGATTGTTTCAGCAAGCAACACCACTATGAAACCCCTGTCTTTGACCACCTGAAGGACAACGTGGGCTCATTTCACGTCTATATGGCTGTTGGAGCGAGGGAACAAGAGAGTTCCAAAATTAGTAAGAGATAGGTGTGTGTCGCTCCTTGAATCGTTCAGACATAATTCATTCTAAAATCGATCCAGTATATTAAGAGCTTGATAGATATTTCATGTTCTACATTTACCATGAGCTCGTCAGCTACCCTAGCTTTTTTGCTTAGAGAAGCATGGAAAGGATACATCTTTTAGGGACTTCAAGTTTAGGTATGATAATTCTCTTATGCCATTCAGCACTTTGTACTAACTGGTGATATTCCTCAAGCGTGGGGGTGAATTCCCTGCCATTGATGACAAACACTAATTTTTCCGGGTTGCAGAACACGATCACGGCTTTCAAAAGAGGCCACTCCACTCGATAATCGGTAAGATGCGAGACTTCTCCGATGAGCTTGGCTGTGTAGTCACGTTCCTTCTCCGTCATAACACTCCAAATTCGGTTGAGGTTGTCCTTAGGAGCGTGGATGATAAGGATACAATAATATTTGTGCATTTTTTCCATCTTTACCAAAAAAAATGAACCGTAAAGCATTTTAGAAATAATATATTGAATGACAGATAATTTTTTGATGATTCAAATATGCATATTTGTAAGTATATTTTCAATAATTCACGATTACATTATGGATGGAAATAAATGTTTACATGAGGACTCATATCCTATACATAATGTAATATACGGGTCAAAAAGAAATAACGCATACATGTATATACAAAGCGGCTTGTGGAATGCTTCAATGGTGTGTTTGGATTTGCTCTAATAGGTGGGTTTAACGGATAGATTCTCGGTTAGTGGTTTCCTCCCCCTAAATAGGGATCTCAGGACCTCTCTCAGGAGTGGACTTTTTTTCGATTCGTGACGGGGGAACTACCGCTCCGGTTTGAGGCGCCTTGGGTTTGAGAAGTTTTGGAAATTATACTAAATTGACTGTGTGCGGTTTCAACCAACAAAATAAAAAACAGAATTTATTAGTTAAAAAGAAAAGGGTTAATAGGTGTTTTGGTCAGTGATGTTTGACAAGTTTTGGGTTTTGGTCAGTGATGTTTTTTTTTTTCCTAGTTTTGGTCTCATATGTTTGTATACTTTCTGGTATTGGTTTTTCCGTCAGTTTTTTTGTTAACTGAACACGTGAGGGTCACGTGACCCCAAAAAAAAAAAAAAAAAAAAAAATTAAAAACTGAAAAGACCAACCTGCCCATCCTCAGTCAGTGTTTCTCTCTGTCCATAACTACCTTCTTCTCTCCGAATCTCTTCTAGTTGGGCCATCTCCGCCGCGTGAATTGGTTGCTGCTGCTGCGTTCAAGGAGGAGATCCATCCAGCAGCTGCCTACGAAGAACAAAGGTGAAAATGGACGATGCGTCTAGGGTTTCTGTACCAGAGGAACTCCCCCACTCCTCTTACTGGCTGGATGCTTGTGAGGACATGTCCTGCGACGCTTTAGAAGAGGAGTTCATCAATTTCAGCGCCGGAAACAGCGCCGATCAGGAAGGCCTCGAGAAGGCGAATGATTTCTTCGGAGGAATCGATCACATACTTGAGAGCTTCAAGAGCGGCGGAGATGTGCCTGGTTCTCCTTCTCCTCCCGCCACCGTCGCGCTATTGGATACAGAAATAGATTGCAAGGAGAAGGTCTGTCGTCCTCCTAATGGAGTTGCAGTGCATTCCCGCGAAGCCGACCCTGTCTCAGCTGAAGACTGCAAGCAGCGTGGTGCTCGAGAGGAGAACAGAGCTTGGCGGCGTCAGAAAGATGGTAACTTTATCGGTGAAGAAAGGGTTAGAAAGAGAACCAAGCTCGGCAGCTTAAAAGACGAAAGAATTTCGCCTATTAAAGGGCATCGGCACCAGAGGGAGAGGAACAGGGACGATGATAGATCTAAAGGGCAGGTTGGTCTTTTCAGTTTTTAATTTTTTTTTTTTTTTTTTTTTTGGGGTCACGTGACCCTCACGTGTTCAGTTAACAGAAAAACTGACGGAAAAACCAATACCAGAAAGTATACAAACATATGAGACCAAAACTAGGAAAAAAAAAACATCACTGACCAAAACCCAAAACTTGTCAAACATCACTGACCAAAACACCTATTAACCCAAAAGAAAATTAAACGAAAAAACTTTGTACCTTTATTAAAAAAAAAGTTAGAATAATGAAGAAAAATATATATAGATTAAAACATGGAAAATAAGCAAACATGACAAGCCCAAACCCTCTAAAAACCTTCCCCAGCACAGTCGCCAAATTGTCAAATCTAACTCTAACCTAAAGCGACTATATTACAAATATGTGGATTTTGAAAGAGTCGACACTAGTTAATTATAAGGTTAACTAGAAACCTAAGTTTCATAGGGAAATAACAAATTATCACCTATGTATCAAATCGGTCTACGATAATAAATTCGAGTTCGGGGGTTATGTTACGAATTAAAAAATTTAATTACGCCATTTCGGTAGTCAGTTAACTTAATTGCCAAATTTATTCTTTAAATAAATACTACAGCATGTTAATCTAACAATGTCAAGATATAATTAAAAATTAAAGGGAAGTTAAAGGGAAGTTAGCCTACTTTTCTTCGCAACAGGGGAGGACTACAGCTAATAGCGGAAGACAGCACTAGCAACGGCGGTAGGATGAACTGTGGCGAGTCACAGACGGAACGGCAGAATTTCTTCACCGGCGGGGAAGAGAAGGTCCGGTGAGTCTGGGTCCTTAACTGGGTGGCAGCGGCTCGTTACCGGGTGAGTTCATTCATCAAATCAAAATCCTAGTCGCTAAGTCAAAACCAATGTTTACTTATCCATTCACTTAACATCATTATGTTGTCATCAGATGTAAGCTTCAAAATCAGAACCCTCATAGTCCTAATGTCATTAAATATTATGACAGATGTACTTATTCCAGGTATATGATTTAAGTATATCAACTGTTATTCGTATTTTATCGTTTCCATTCCTGTAATTCATGAGGTCGGTCAAAAATTTTCAAGACAATAATCGTTTCATCAATCGATACTTTTCTAACTGATCTTGCACCAATCAATCCATAACTATCACGGCCTTGATCACAATAGAGAATTTCCATCTGAGATCATTCAAATTTTGATCCTTTAGTCGTAGCGGGACTACCTCCACTGGACAACAAGACGTTTTAGACTCTCACTGTTCTAAGCGGGATTACTCCCACTTGCTTGTGTATTCATAGTCATTGACTATCTTGACTTCCACTAATCTAGGTGGGATTAATCCTACTAGCCTTTGTAAACCGATCACTTTTACTTAGAGCGTCTATGCGCACAACATATGTCTCAGGGTTCATGTTCGGATTTACATTTTAGTCAGAATATTTTAATCAACAGTTATCCAATGATTCATACAAGCAAATTATGTATTCGACATATCACGTAAAACAGTTTCTATTAATACTCTTTGGTTTGGTCCTAGACCAGCAACCATGTTGATATTACATTGATCTACCGAGTTTTAACTGCTAAACTTTTAAATTTATCGTCGAATTCAGTCGTGGTTTTATCGATCCCACTTAGATCGTCTGGGATATATATGTCTAATTCTTTATTATAGTATCAATTTCTAATAGATTGATGTCACATGGTCTGGGATATTCAGTCTCAAATAATATAACATTGTGTGATTCATGTGTTATAACTCTACCATTCAATTTGAGCTCAGTTAACTTAAATACGTGTTCATCCAAAAATTAAGAACATCTATTGAAGAAATTATAGTATCGTTATCATCTAACTTGCTTGTACAACTGTTAGGTGTATACGTAAAGGTCCTATAACCTCATGAACTTAGGTTGGATTGTTCAAGCTTTTGCCCAATCCATAAACTCAATAAGGGTGGTAATGCTCAGTGTACTCGGTTTAATATGTATGTCGTTGTTAATAACTTATCATCCGAAGGACGATTAATATTTATTTCTAAAACATCATAATTAAAACCAATATCAAAGTATCATTCCATGCATGGTAGACGCAGTAGAAGTAGGTGTTCTTCATTTGTCGATTTAAAGGGTTTTAGCCTTCTAGTCAAAATAATTCCTTAAGATTTTCAAACTCTGCTAAAAAATTTTAATATATCTTAATCATATAATTTCAGACCTAGCGAGAGTAGTGAGAGTAACACTCTATGATAGTAATTCATATTTCATAACTCTCGTTATGTCCGCAATCGTCCAAATTTGGAGATCCTACTATGTAGGTGGTGAAACTTTGGATGTTTCCACCTTAAATTTGGCTAAGTTATAAACAACTCACACAATAAAAATTAAGACAATAAAATTCAGCAACCATGCAAGTTCCAAAATTATTAACCTTGAGGAGTCGATATACGTTATGGTTCAATTATTTTGGAGATTCATAATCCTTATCTGAGTGGTGTTCTATGAAATCACTTTGACTTTAATTCATACCAACTATTGAAACTGTTAGTCTCATATTGGGAAAATTTACTCTCTGAGCCATGGTGCCATTTATCTTTACATGAGAAATCAGAATAAGACTTTATTCTTATTTCTTATAATAAATAAATGTAAGAAATTCATACAATGAATACATAAATAATTCAAACTAGCTCAACAGAAAATAATCATTCATCTCCATGAAATCTTCGTGGTCTTGAAGCTATGGTCTGAAAATCAATCCATAAAGAGAAATCAAACCGGTAATCATATAAGAACCCATAAATTCTTAAATTCAAAACTTATAAAATAGTGTACCTTACAGTCATCACATAGGTTCTGTAATAACACTTTTCAATTTGCGATCTATTCCCAGGCTTTCCCAGGCTCTTTTGACTGATCGAACTAAATTTGTGCAATCTTACTAGCCCTTTGTGGAGCGGAATCATATTCTTCTTCTCGTTCGATTATTCTTCCATTCATTTGTGCGACCTCAAATGTTCCAAGAGTTCCATATGATAGTATGGAGTTTGATGTAATTGTTGTGTATTCATTCACACTATAGTTTACATGTATATAATATAATAAGGAGAGAGTACAATTGGTAAGTAATTAAGAGATGAATCTATCACAATATATTCATGCCAAAGATGTCGCGGAGCCTTAATTACTTGATATCTTGAGACACTTTCCTAATACGCCCCCGCAAGATGTCGGAACCATCAATGACGCACATCTTGAATCGTAACTCTTGAAATCGAATTCGCGGCAATGGTTTTGTAAGGCCATCGGCTAATTGATCCTTTGAGGACACATGTAGCACTTTCAGTAATCCTTGAGCTACTTCGTGGCGAACAAAGTGGAAATCGAGTGCAATATGCTTCATTCGAGAGTGAAAAACTGGATTGGAACACACATACGTTGCTCCAATGTTATCACAGAAAATGATAGGTGGTTTAAGCAGTGTAACACCGAGTTCATGAAGTAGATTACGAATCCAAGATACCTCAGCTGCTGTAGCCGCAACAGCTTGATATTCGGCTTCCGTTGTTGATCGGGCAACGGATCGTTGCTTGCGTGAACACCAAGACACCGCATTTTGTCCAAGATAGACAACATATCCTGTGGTTGATTTATAATCATCTTTGCTGCCACCATGGTCTGAATCAGAAAAGGAACTCAACTCTAAAGATGAACCTCGACGTAGTTGTAGTCCGTGATGAATAGTAGACTTCAAGTAGCGAAGAATCCTCTTGAGTGCATTCCAATGGTTTGTTGTAGGGGCATGCATGAACTGTGATAGCTTATTCACCGCAAATGACACATCAGGACGTGTTAGAGAGAGATATTGTAGTGCACCTAGTATCATCCGGTACTGAAATTGAAGGGCTGTCACGTAGAGTAAGGCATGAAGACATAGCTAATGGAGTTGCCACAGGTTTGGAATCAATCATTGCTGCTTTTGCAAGAATATCACGTATATATTTGCCTTGGGACAAAAACAAGCCATGAGCATTAGGCACCACTTCAACACCAAGGAAAAAATTGAGAGCGCCTAAGTCTTTTAAGGAGAACTTGCGAGATAGATCGTCAATGAATCTACGAACAGCGGTGTTGCTATTGCCTGTGATCAATAAGTCATCAACATAAGCAAGAAAATAAATGGTAACCCCATCCTTACATAGTACGAACAAGGAGCTGTCTGACAGGGAGTTCATGAAGCCATATTTGATCAAAAAGGCACTGAGTTCTTTGTACCAAGCTCGAGGAGCTTGTTTGAGCCCATAAATTGCTTTACGAAGTCGGCACACATGAGACGAGCATGACTTATCAATAAAACCGGGAGGTTGCCTCATATAAACTTCATCCGTTAATGTCCCTTGAAGGTTATTGCTAGGAGAGCTACCTGGGATGGGAATTAAGCTGCTTGTAGTGAAGGATGCTTCAGTTGTCATTTTTTTTTTTTTTTTTTTTAAGATGCAGTAAACAACGACGTGACTAGGAAAAAAAAAAATGCAAGAGCTAATAGCAAGATGATTTTCCTATCCTTGGCTCTGATACCATATGATAGTATGGAGTTTGATGTAATTGTTGTGTATTCATTCACACTATAGTTTACATGTATATAATATAATAAGGAGAGAGTACAATTGGTAAGTAATTAAGAGATGAATCTATCACAATATATTCATGCCAAAGATGTCGCGGAGCCTTAATTACTTGATATCTTGAGACACTTTCCTAATATTCCATTAATTCTGATATTAATTCGTTCATTACCTTCCGACTTTTCATGTCCCAGAACAAGGGTTTAGGAAACCAATGTTTCATGCTAACAGCTCCCAGTCGTCGGAATGGGAGGGTGCCAGTTAATGCATTGTTGTCCATATCGCATCAACATTTCACTCTTCTGATCTTGCCCCTGCTTCTGAATTGTTCATACGAGGTTTTCCGTGCGACCGGCGATTCTGTCATAAAGGCCGACGCCACTCGAATCAACGACTACATGAGAGAATACGACACCCCTCATTAAAGACCCATCCTCTTAAGGAACGGTGAGGCGGCGATCTGCTCTTTACCGCCATACTGAAACCCTTTCTCTTAAGGAATGGTGAGGTGGCGACCTACTTGTGACCACCTCCAGACAAAACCCTTACTCTTAAGGAATTGTTAGGTGGCGACCTAGTTGGTGTCGTCACAGTTTTGCCTTATGGTAATCTCTTCTCCTCAATTAGCTTTGAAGCGTATTTGCGCTGATTTTGACTGGACCTCGCTATCTCAAGTTCTAGAAAATACTTCCCACAGCCAAATCTTTAAGTTTGAAATGAGAGGTGAAAACTCATTTAAGATCATTTATCATCTTGACATTTTACTGACTTATCAAAAGATCATCGACATATACTAACAAGTGAACATGATTATCCATTTCAAACTTGCTAAACAATGAATAATATCACTCTTGCTTTGAAAGTAACCATTATCAATCAATGATTCAATCAATGATTGTGTTAATTCGATGCACCACTGTTTGGATGGTTGTTTAAGGCCATAGAATGACTTGAACAATCTACAAACCAATCATCATTTGAACTCCCAACCTGTTCATAGCGTTGAGGTATTTTCATATACATCTATTCTTCCAAATACCCTTGCAAAACGGCACTGTTAATATAAATCTAGTACAAAGGCCATGACTTTGCAACTGCAATACAGAGAAGAGCCCTTACATTAACCATTTTCACCAAGGAAAAAAGGTGTCGTTAAAATTTTTCCAAGGCTCCTGAGTACATCCTTTACTTACAAGATGTGTCTTGTACCTTTCCAGAGAACCATCTGAATTGTACTTTAGACCCATTTACAACCTATGGAAAATCAACCAAAACCCAAGTGTATTTAGCATGGCGAGCTTGAATATGTTCCTTCATTGATTCACTCCAATGCTTGTTAGTAGGAGCATGTAGATAGCTAGGTCAAAGGCTCATGAATCTTGGAGATAATGCTGAGAAAAAATTTATAATCCTCAGTGAAGCAAGAGTAATCCAGATCTTGATGTGAACAAACTCAAAAATCACCTCATAATTCACTAGAAATCAAGCTAGCTATTACAACAGCATTTCCCGCCTTTATACTCTCTCAAAAGTCTGTTACAACGGATAGACTTCCTAAAATTATAAAACGACCCTCTAACTTTAGTGAATAGCTAGAAAGGCCCTCAAACTCTTATTAAGTACCAAAAGTACATATCAATACTCCCCCCATCAAAGAATCTTGACCTCAAGGATCAAAGTCAGGAAATCTAGCACGAAATTCGTCAAGATACTCCCAAGTTGCCTCTGTCACTGGTAGGCCATGCCACTGAATCAAGACTTTGGTAGTAGCCTTGTTGCCTCTCCTGGAAAGCTTCCTATCCAATATGAGCTCAGGGAGAAGATGGAATCGAGAAGCAGGAGCTACAGATGGAAGAGGAATCACTGAAGCAATGGGACCTTTTACTTTCTTGAGCAAAGAGACATGGAACGTTGGATGTATGTGTGCATCACTAGGGAGATCCAAAGGATAAGCCACAGAGGCAATCTTTTCTAACACCAAGAAGGGACCATAGAACTTAGGAGAGAGCTTGTTGTTTGAGTGAGTTTCTCTGACAGTAGATTGCTTGTAAGGTTGCAACTTGAGATAAACCCAGTCTCCCACTGAGAAAACTCTATCAGATCGTCCCTTATCAGCTAATTGCTTCATCCTGTTTTGGCTTCTTAACAGGTGATGCCTCAACATTTGAATATTGGCTTCTCTTGAACTGAGTAGCTCATCCACTGATTCAACCTTAGCATCCTTGGCAATATAGGGAATGTGGAGAGGAGGAGGAACTCCATATAAAGCCTGAAATTGAGTCATTCCTATAGTTGTATGATAGTTCGTATTGTACCACCATTCATCAAGAGTTAACCAGGAAGCCCAAGAAGTAGGTCTTTCAAAGGTCATGCAACGCAAATAACTCTCCAAACACCTGTTGGCAACCTCAGTTTGTCCATCAGTTTGTGGATGATAGGCAGTAGACATTTGCAAGGAAACACCCTGCAACCTAAACAAATCCTTCCAAAAAGCACTTAGAAAAATTGTATCTTTATCCGAGACAATTGTAGTAGGGCAACATCCTTAGTAAGTCCCTTCTAGTAACAGAGCTTCTTGAGGCGTTGTAAAGTGCCCCTCATTCCAGAATGTCCTCCAACCGGAGAAGTATGGTAAATTTCAAGCAACTCTTTTCTTAATTGTTCATCCCTTCCAATCACCAACTTCCCTCGTTTCCTCAAAATGGACCCATCCCAAGAATAATTGAGAGGGCCACTCCTGTAGATAATGCACTCAAGAGTTGTTGAATATTAGCATCTTCTTCCCAACTTTGCTGAATTCGTGGCAACATACCAGGGTTTATAGCCGAAACTGCCAAGACGAATAGCTCAGCACCCTGCACCCTTGAAAGAGAATCTGCAACTATATTCTCCTTCCCCTTCTTATAGAGAATCTCATAGTCATAGCCCATGATTTTAGAGAGACAAGTATGTTGCAATGGAGTAGTAATCTTTTGCTCTAATAAGTGCTTGAGGCTCTTATAATCTGTTTTGATTATAAAGTGGGCAGCAATCAAATAGTAATGCCATTGCTTAACAACAAAGTTAATTTTGGTATATAACCCCTGTATGAAAGCTCGAATTAAAGGCTAAGCGGGAGGATGATATTTGCATCCCTTATATAGGACTAGACCAGTACAATCTAAATAGATATAATATTCTAACAGATAAGAATAGTAAATATAATATCTAACATTATCACTAATAATAGATATAATATATCCAAATCTATCACTAACATTAATCCTAATAATAATAGATATTATCATATATTGGATATATTTATCCATAACATTAGCTACCATGAAACATTGTAGCTTTAGAAGCTACCATGAATAATCTTCAAATCAACTTCACATATGTAATTTGAATAGTATGTTGCAGCAGGAAAGCACATGTTCAATTAAAATCCATGAAACTAACCTGGAAAACTCTAGAATAGCAACTGATAAAAAAAAACTTGATCGATTATTCAGAAGAAAATATAATTCATAATTTGAACTGAGGCTTGGACAATGATTATATATTCTCAGAAGAATAAGAAGTATAGAAGACAACTAGAGGTTTCTAAGGGAGGGGTAAACTAGGTAATTGACTTTGGTATAGAAGACCACAAATGTCGTCAAATATTAACATTAAATGAACCAAGTATGTATTTTACAAATTCTCTCTAGTATAGTTTGTTACTTGTTGAGAATTAAAATTTTATTTTATTTTTTTTCAAAACATCCAAAGTTGAGTTTGTTTTTTGGTAAATAACAGCAGTATGAAAGCGCGAATTAAAGGCTAAGCGGGAGGATGATATGTAATAAATAGAGTTTGGGGACCTTTGTAGCTAGTTGAGAAAGTTAGAGGTCAGTTTTAGAAATATTAAGAAGTTGACTGTTGATTGAAATGGTTTGTTGAATGGTGGTATAAGGGGGGAAGCTCAGTTGTAAGAAGTTAGTGAATGATTGTATGAAATTCTGAATTGTATGATGTTTGTTCATATCAATTGGTATCAGAGCTCTCGAATCCTCCCCTCTTCCGGCGAGTGCTCGATTCCGTTCACCCCTCTGGTGGCGACTTTGTTCATTTGCTACTGAGATTGTAATGAATGCTGATAATGGACATACCTTGCTGTTAGAAACACCAAGTAGCTTCCCACTCACACTCATCACTCTGACATGGCATGGCAACTAATTTTCCATTACTCAATATTTTATCCTTCGTTTCTTCCTTCCTTCCTTCCTGTACAGTTCATAAGCAACGTGTAAGTAAGATGGCTCCCACTTATTAACAGTAGTTTCCATGCCTTATCTATCTATATCTATCATAAAGGGAGATGAGGCAATATACTAGTAAAAAGGAAGCGCTAAATCATCATATTGGAAAAACACTGACTGAATAAATAAATAATGCAATTACCAAATGCACTGCCGTTGCTGTATCCACTTTCAGCAAGTTGGTATTGAACAATTATCATTCATCAATCTTCAGTTGTTGTGTTGTCTTCCATTAATTAATCATCTAAAAGTCAATAATTACAGCAGCCACTCAATGGGTCTAAAAATTCAGGAGGTGACAAAATCAGAAAACTAACCCCCACTTGTAGCTTTGATAACCAGCCATCAATAATCTTCAAAATCAATATGTAATTTGAATAGTACG
Source organism: Clarkia xantiana subsp. parviflora (assembly GCA_036873135.1). Lineage (NCBI taxonomy): Eukaryota > Viridiplantae > Streptophyta > Magnoliopsida > Myrtales > Onagraceae > Clarkia > Clarkia xantiana. The sequence goes on along the minus strand of JAPTYO010000027.1, from coordinate 641,106 downwards.
TTGCAGCAGGAAAGCACATGTTGGCTTAAAATCCATGAAACAACCCAGAAAACTCAAGAATTGGAACCGAGAATATAAACCTGATCGAATACTTCAGCAGCAACAACCTGTTATCAAATATTTATTTGGAAACAATCAATTTGTACATCAATACACCAGAAATGAAGGAGATTAAACAACAACAGAAATCACGCAGCAAAAGACCAGAATGGATAAAACATAAATCCAGAAGCAGCCACACCCATCGAAATTCAGAAATCCAAATTCGAACCCACCAAACCAGACAAGTAACTGAAAGTGTGGGAAGCAGCAGAAGTGGCGGAGCATGTGATGTGAGTGAAAGAAATAACAAAGTGAAGGAACAAGGAAAAACGAATGAATGAATGCATGCGTTTGGAGCCAAAAAAAAAAAAAAAATATGTATGTTATCACAAACCGGAGTGAAGTTAATTTTATTTTTTTTAGAATAATAGAACCGGGCGGGTTCATTTCTGGTCCAATGATCATCATCATATGACCAACGTACCAGTTCTGCAGAAATGAAGTTGAGTAACAGCAGCTCAAAACTTTGAACACCATTTTCTCACTCATTTCTTCATCATTTTAGACGAATTTTTTTTTGAAATCGCATAACTTTTCGAGATCTATGCAACCCAAATTGCCGTAAGGCGATTTGCCCAGCTAGTTTTTTCAATAAACACCATTTTCCATCTTAATTTCTACTTTTTCATATCAAACTCCACACATTCAAACAGTTGTCACCTTTGATCACCCACTTAAATTAGAAATTGGCTTCCAATAGTACCATCACACCGTTTCTCTTGCTCCTCCCGACCCACTAAGCTACCCAATTTTGATCGGGAACCCACCGTTCACGAATACCCAATTTTCGACTATCTTCTTTCACATTCTATGTAATTAAATAAATAAACTCTAGATGACAAAGTATTGCAGTTATCCTTACTAGTCCAACTGGTAGCATCCGCACGGTAAAATATTTTAAGGTGGGTTGGTGGTCATGTGTTCGAACCTCGGCCATTCCCTACTGTGTATCCAGTTTTCAGCTATTTTCTTTCGGATTCTATGTAATCAAATTAGATAAAATCTTGTCGACAAAGTAAATTAAATGCCTCTTCTAGTCTAATTGGTAGAAGTATACTAAAATATTTTTTTAAATTATATATAGATCGGTGGTCATGCGTTCGAACCTCGGAGATTCCATAGTATTTCGACTATTTAATAAATAAAATGTTGATGACCATGTAATAGTATTTCGACTATTTCAGAATTAAATAAATAAAATCTTATTGACCATGTAATTTAATTATGTCTTCTAGTCCAACTGGTAGCAGAATGTTTATGTTTTTTAAATTCCCCTAACAGGTGGTGGTCATGTGTTCGAACCTCGCCTATCCCCAACTATACCCAATTTTCGACCATTTTCTTTCATTTTATGTAATAATAATAAAATAAATAAACTCTACAAGACAAAAGGATATCAATTATCTCGCCTTGTCCAAGTGGTATAAAAGTGCATTATATTTTTATGTTCTGGGTTGATGGTCAAGTGTTCAAACCTCGCGTATACCACAACATCACTAACATAATTTTTTGATGGTGGATCTTGCCCTCATCTAGAGAACAGCACTCGTAGCATGCTTGCTTCACAACAAGATTAATGTTCACTTGCACCGGGTCTGTGCGTAAGGAAGGGATAAGTGTTGGTGGTCATGAATATTCATCCATTCAACTCAGTGGGGTTTAGATGTATAGCCAGTTAGAAGATGTAATCTTCACTTACACCATAAACCAGTTGAACAAAGCAATTTGGCTTGCTAGCCCAAATGGATACCGGCAATTTGTTTTTTTATGTGTTGACTGAACATGGTCGAAGCACAACCTCTACTAAAAA
>JAPTYO010000027.1:616694-619194 GCA_036873135.1 Clarkia xantiana subsp. parviflora | reverse complement strand
CATACCAACCTAATTGTCCATCCCGTTGTCGGCCAGGGCCTTTATTCTAGTTGCATCCCGTGGGAGTGTTTGTGGGGGTCTACGGCACCAGCCGATCACCCCCAAACCGCAAACATCCCATCCGCAACCGCACCGCCGAATCCGTCAATTCCTAGTAGCCCTCCGAACATCCGTCAACGATGGAAACCAATAATTCCTAGGTGGGCATGCGAGTTCGTCTGGTGTCCCGTACCATCCGTTTCACCTTCGGCAACAACACATGTTCCACAACGAAAAGATTGGCAACCGGTGGAATTTTTCGATCACAGGGGCATTTCCGTCATTTTATCCGACCCACCAAATTTTCCAACACAAAATTTTCCACCACCCCTTTGGCCAGGGCCAAGGTTACCAATGCTTTGCAGGGGCAACATGTGTAGCAACATGTGCTGGGTTGCATGCTCGCATTGGATCATCCCTTGACAGGGGGGCTGGCCACTCCCCCCTAAAGAGCTTTATTTAACAAAACTGGCTTGGAAGGAGTAGACATTGGGGGTGCTTGAACTAGCACCAGTTTTTTTCAAATGCTTTTATATCGATCAAACGAACTCGGAATCGCTTCAAATTTTGTAGGGGCCTCATTAGTGGTACCAAGAACATCTCCACCAAGTTTCACGCAATTATCTTGAGAATTGCTATTTTTTCTCAATTTTCCGAGCTAAAAACCCGAAAAATTCAAATATTCGTTAAAAAATCACCGAATCAGCCGAACCAAGTTTGGATGCCTTCTAACATGTTTTCACAACATATTAGTCGAAACACATTCAAAGAATCGATTGAAACGCAACTTTTGGTAATCGCCCACCCGCCATGCCATGGCACTGTCCATGCACTGTCCATGCACTGTCCAGGCACTGTCCATGCACGGGCAAGGCACTGTCCAGGCGTGGGAAAATCCCACAGCCAGGCTGCCAGGCGTGGGCAAGTGCTGGGCAAAATTCACTCCCGGGGCAACCATCTCGGAATCGCTTCAAATTTTGTAGGGACGTCACTAGTGGTACCAAGATCACTTCCACCAAATTTCACGCAATTATCTCGAGTATTACTATTTTTTCTCAATTTTACGAGCTAAAAACCCGAAAAATTCAAATATTCGTAAAAAATCACCAAATCATCCGAACCAAGTTTGGATGCCTTCTAACATGTTTTCACAACGTATTAGTCGAAACACATGCAAAGAATCGATGGAAACGCAACTTTTGGTAATCGCCCACCCGCCATGCCAAGGCACTGTCCATGCACTGTCCATGCACTGTCCAGGCACGGTCCAGGCACTGTCCATGCACGGGCAAGGCACTGTCCAGGCGTGGGAAAATCCCACAGCCAATGCTGCCATGCGTGGGCAAGTGCTGGGCAAAATTCACTCCCGGGGCAACCATCTCGGAATCGCTTCAAATTTTGTAGGGACGTCACTAGTGGTACCAAGATCACTTCCACCAAATTTCACGCAATTATCTCGAGAATTACTATTTTTTCTCAATTTTACGAGCTAAAAACCCGAAAAATTCAAATATTCGTAAAAAATCACCAAATCATCCGAACCAATTTTGGATGCCTTCTAACATGTTTTCACAACATATTAGTCGAAACACATCCAAAGAATCGATTGAAACGCAACTTTTGGTAATCGCCCACCCGCCATGCCAAGGCACTGTCCATGCACTGTCCATGCACGGGCAAGGCACTGTCCATGCACGGGCAAGGCACTGTCCAGGCGTGGGAAAATCCCACAGCCAAGGCTGCCATGCGTGGGCAAGTGCTGGGCAAAATTCACTCCCGGGGCAACCATCTCGGAATCGCTTCAAATTTTGTAGGGACGTCACTAGTGGTACCAAGATCACTTCCACCAAATTTCACGCAATTATCTCGAGAATTACTATTTTTTCTCAATTTTACGAGCTAAAAACCCGAAAAATTCAAATATTCGTAAAAAATCACCAAATCATCCGAACCAATTTTGGATGCCTTCTAACATGTTTTCACAACGTATTAGTCGAAACACATCCAAAGAATCGATGGAAACGCAACTTTTGGGAATCGCCCACCCGCCATGCCAAGGCACTGTCAAGGCGTGGGAAAATCCCACAGCCAAGGCTGCCAGGCATGGGAAAATCCCACAACCAAGGCTGCCAGGCGTGGGAAAATCCCACAACCAAGCCTTCCATGCGTGGGCAAGTGCTTGGCAAAATTCACTCCCGGAGCAACCATCTCGGAATCGCTTCAAATTTTGTAGGGACGTCACTAGTGGTACCAAGAGCACCTCCACCAAATTTCACGCCATTATCTCGAGAATTACTATTTTTTCTCAATTTTACGAGCTAAAAACCCGAAAAATTCAAATATTCGTAAAAAATCACCAAATCATCCGAACCAAGTTTGGATGCCTTCTAACATGTTTTCACAACATATTAGTCGAAACACATCCAAAGAATCGATTGAAACGCAACTTTTGGTAATCGCC
>JAPTYO010000027.1:604194-606694 GCA_036873135.1 Clarkia xantiana subsp. parviflora | reverse complement strand
TGCTGGGTTGCATGCTCGCATTGGATCATCCCTTGACAGGGGGGCTGGCCACTCCCCCCTAAAGAGCTTTATTTAACAAAACTGGCTTGGAAGGAGTAGACATTGGGGGTGCTTGAACTAGCACCAGTTTTTTTCAAATGCTTTTATATCGATCAAACGAACTCGGAATCGCTTCAAATTTTGTAGGGGCCTCATTAGTGGTACCAAGAACATCTCCACCAAGTTTCACGCAATTATCTTGAGAATTGCTATTTTTTCTCAATTTTCCGAGCTAAAAACCCGAAAAATTCAAATATTCGTTAAAAAATCACCGAATCAGCCGAACCAAGTTTGGATGCCTTCTAACATGTTTTCACAACATATTAGTCGAAACACATTCAAAGAATCGATTGAAACGCAACTTTTGGTAATCGCCCACCCGCCATGCCATGGCACTGTCCATGCACTGTCCATGCACTGTCCAGGCACTGTCCATGCACGGGCAAGGCACTGTCCAGGCGTGGGAAAATCCCACAGCCAGGCTGCCAGGCGTGGGCAAGTGCTGGGCAAAATTCACTCCCGGGGCAACCATCTCGGAATCGCTTCAAATTTTGTAGGGACGTCACTAGTGGTACCAAGATCACTTCCACCAAATTTCACGCAATTATCTCGAGTATTACTATTTTTTCTCAATTTTACGAGCTAAAAACCCGAAAAATTCAAATATTCGTAAAAAATCACCAAATCATCCGAACCAAGTTTGGATGCCTTCTAACATGTTTTCACAACGTATTAGTCGAAACACATGCAAAGAATCGATGGAAACGCAACTTTTGGTAATCGCCCACCCGCCATGCCAAGGCACTGTCCATGCACTGTCCATGCACTGTCCAGGCACGGTCCAGGCACTGTCCATGCACGGGCAAGGCACTGTCCAGGCGTGGGAAAATCCCACAGCCAATGCTGCCATGCGTGGGCAAGTGCTGGGCAAAATTCACTCCCGGGGCAACCATCTCGGAATCGCTTCAAATTTTGTAGGGACGTCACTAGTGGTACCAAGATCACTTCCACCAAATTTCACGCAATTATCTCGAGAATTACTATTTTTTCTCAATTTTACGAGCTAAAAACCCGAAAAATTCAAATATTCGTAAAAAATCACCAAATCATCCGAACCAATTTTGGATGCCTTCTAACATGTTTTCACAACATATTAGTCGAAACACATCCAAAGAATCGATTGAAACGCAACTTTTGGTAATCGCCCACCCGCCATGCCAAGGCACTGTCCATGCACTGTCCATGCACGGGCAAGGCACTGTCCATGCACGGGCAAGGCACTGTCCAGGCGTGGGAAAATCCCACAGCCAAGGCTTCCATGCGTGGGCAAGTGCTTGGCAAAATTCACTCCCGGGGCAACCATCTCGGAATCGCTTCAAATTTTGTAGGGACGTCACTAGTGGTACCAAGATCACTTCCACCAAATTTCACGCAATTATCTCGAGAATTACTATTTTTTCTCAATTTTACGAGCCAAAAACCCGAAAAATTCAAATATTCGTAAAAAATCACCAAATCATCCGAACCAATTTTGGATGCCTTCTAACATGTTTTCACAACATATTAGTCGAAACACATCCAAAGAATCGATGGAAACGCAACTTTTGGTAATCGCCCACCCGCCATGCCAAGGCACTGTCAAGGCGTGGGAAAATCCCACAGCCAAGGCTGCCAGGCATGGGAAAATCCCACAACCAAGGCTGCCAGGCGTGGGAAAATCCCACAGCCAAGCCTGCCATGCGTGGGCAAGTGCTGGGCAAAATTCACTCCCGGGGCAACCATCTCGGAATCGCTTCAAATTTTGTAGGGACGTCACTAGTGGTACCAAGAGCACCTCCACCAAATTTCACGCCATTATCTCGAGAATTACTATTTTTTCTCAATTTTACGAGCTAAAAACCCGAAAAATTCAAATATTCGTAAAAAATCACCAAATCATCCGAACCAAGTTTGGATGCCTTCTAACATGTTTTCACAACGTATTAGTCGAAACACATCCAAAGAATCGATGGAAACGCAACTTTTGGTAATCGCCCACCCGCCATGCCAAGGCACTGTCCATGCACTGTCCATGCACTGTCCAGGCACGGTCCAGGCACTGTCCATGCACGGGCAAGGCACTGTCCAGGCGTGGGAAAATCCCACAGCCAAGCTGCCATGCGTGGGCAAGTGCTGGGCAAAATTCACTCCCGGGGCAACCATCTCGGAATCGCTTCAAATTTTGTAGGGACGTCACTAGTGGTACCAAGATCACTTCCACCAAATTTCACGCAATTATCTCGAGAATTACTATTTTTTCTCAATTTTACGAGCTAAAAACCCGAAAAATTCAAATATTCGTAAAAAATCACCAAATCATCCGAACCAATTTTGGATGCCTTCTAACATGTTTTCACAACGTATTAGTCGAAACACATCCAAAGAATCGATGGAAACGCAACTTTTGGGAATCGCCCACCCG
>JAPTYO010000027.1:591694-594194 GCA_036873135.1 Clarkia xantiana subsp. parviflora | reverse complement strand
GCCAAGGCACTGTCCAGCACTGTCCATGCACGGGCCAAGCACTGCCATGCATGGGAAAATCCCACCAAGGCTGCCAGGCGTGGGAAAATCCCACAACCAAGGCTGCCATGCGTGGGCAAGTGCTGGGCAAAATTCACTCCCGGGGCAACCATCTCGGAATCGCTTCAAATTTTGTAGGGACGTCACTAGTGGTACCAAGATCACTTCCACCAAATTTCACGCAATTATCTCGAGAATTACTATTTTTTCTCAATTTTACGAGCCAAAAACCCGAAAAATTCAAATATTCGTAAAAAATCACCAAATCATCCGAACCAATTTGGATGCCTTCTAACATGTTTTCACAACATATTAGTCGAAAACACATCCAAAGAATCGATGGAAACGCAACTTTTGGTAATCGCCCACCCGCCATGCCAAGGCACTGTCAAGGCGTGGGGAAAATCCCAAGCCAAGGCTGCCAGGCATGGGAAAATCCACAACCAAGGCTGCCAGGCGTGGGAAAATCCCACAGCCAAGCCTTCCATGCGTGGGCAAGTGCTTGGCAAAATTCACTCCCGGAGCAACCATCTCGGAATCGCTTCAAATTTTGTAGGGACGTCACTAGTGGTACCAAGAGCACCTCCACCAAATTTCACGCCATTATCTCGAGAATTACTATTTTTTCTCAATTTTACGAGCTAAAAACCCGAAAAATTCAAATATTCGTAAAAAATCACCAAATCATCCGAACCAAGTTTGGATGCCTTCTAACATGTTTTCACAACGTATTAGTCGAAACACATCCAAAGAATCGATGGAAACGCAACTTTTGGTAATCGCCCACCCGCCATGCCAAGGCACTGTCCATGCACTGTCCATGCACTGTCCAGGCACGGCAGGCACTGTCCATGCACGGGCAAGGCACTGTCCAGGCGTGGGAAAATCCCACAGCCAAGGCTGCCATGCGTGGGCAAGTGCTGGCAAAATTCACTCCCGGGGCAACCATCTCGGAATCGCTTCAAATTTTGTAGGGACGTCACTAGTGGTACCAAGATCACTTCCACCAAATTTCACGCAATTATCTCGAGAATTACTATTTTTTCTCAATTTTACGAGCTAAAAACCCGAAAAATTCAAATATTCGTAAAAAATCACCAAATCATCCGAACCAATTTTGGATGCCTTCTAACATGTTTTCACAACGTATTAGTCGAAACACATCCAAAGAATCGATGGAAACGCAACTTTTGGAATCGCCCACCCGCCATGCCAAGGCACTGTCAAGGCGTGGGAAAATCCCACAGCCAAGGCTGCCAGGCATGGGAAAATCCCACAACCAAGGCTGCCAGGCGTGGGAAAATCCCACAACCAAGCCTTCCATGCGTGGGCAAGTGCTTGGCAAAATTCACTCCCGGAGCAACCATCTCGGAATCGCTTCAAATTTTGTAGGGACGTCACTAGTGGTACCAAGAGCACCTCCACCAAATTTCACGCAATTATCTCGAGAATTACTATTTTTTCTCAATTTACGAGCTAAAAACCCGAAAAATTCAAATATTCGTAAAAAATCACCAAATCATCCGAACCAACTTTGGATGCCTTCTAACATGTTTTCACAACGTATTAGTCGAAACACATCCAAAGAATCGATTGAAACGCAACTTTTGGTAATCGCCCACCCGCCATGCCAAGGCACTGTCAAGGCGTGGGAAATCCACAGCCAAGGCTGCCAGGCATGGGAAAATCCACCACGGGCAAGGCTGTCCAGGCGTGGGAAAATCCCACAGCCAAGGCTGCCATGCGTGGGCAAGTGCTGGGCAAAATTCACTCCCGGGGCAACCATCTCGGAATCGCTTCAAATTTTGTAGGGACGTCACTAGTGGTACCAAGATCACTTCCACCAAATTTCACGCCATTATCTCGAGAATTATTACTTTTTTCTCAATTTTACGAGCCAAAAACCCGAAAAATTCAAATATTCGTAAAAAATCACCAAATCATCCGAACCAAGTTTGGATGCCTTCTAACATGTTTTCACAACGTATTAGTCGAAACACATCCAAAGAATCGATTGAAACGCAACTTTTGGTAATCGCCCACCCGCCATGCCAAGGCACTGTCCATGCACTGTCCATGCACGGTCCAGGCACTGTCCATGCACGGGCAAGGCACTGTCCAGGCGTGGGAAAATCCCACGGCCAAGCCTTCTAGACGTGGGCAAGTGCTTGGCAAACGCACTCCCGGCGCAACCATCTCGGAATCGCTTCAAATTTTATAGGGACATCAATAGTGGTACCAAGAGAACCTCCACCAAGTTTGACGCGATTATCTCGAGAATTACTATTTTTTCTAAATTTTCAGAGCTTAAAACCCGAAAAGTTTTAATTTTCGTAAAAACCAACCAAATCAGCCGAACCAAGTTTGTGATGCCTTCTAGCATGTTTTCCCCCACAAACTCGTCGAAACACATCCAAAGAATCGATCGAAACGCAACTTTTAGTAATCGCCCACCCGCCAC
>JAPTYO010000027.1:67500-70000 GCA_036873135.1 Clarkia xantiana subsp. parviflora | reverse complement strand
GGGACAGTGCATGGACAGTGCATGGACAGTGCCTTGGCATGGCGGGTGGGCGATTACCAAAAGTTGCGTTTCCATCGATTCTTTGGATGTGTTTCGACTAATACGTTGTGAAAACATGTTAGAAGGCATCCAAACTTGGTTCGGATGATTTGGTGATTTTTTACGAATATTTGAATTTTTCGGGTTTTTGGCTCGTAAAATTGAGAAAAAATAGTAATTCTCGAGATAATGGCGTGAAATTTGGTGGAGGTGATCTTGGTACCACTAGTGACGTCCCTACAAAATTTGAAGCGATTCCGAGATGGTTGCCCCGGGAGTGAATTTTGCCCAGCACTTGCCCACGCATGGCAGCCTTGGCTGTGGGATTTTCCCACGCCTGGACAGTGCCTTGCCCGTGCATGGACAGTGCCTGCCCGTGCATGGACAGTGCCTTGCCCGTGCATGGACAGTGCCTTGGCATGGCGGGTGGGCGATTACCAAAGTTGCGTTTCAATCGATTCTTTGGATGTTTTCGACTAATATGTTGTGAAAACATGTTAGAAGGCATCCAAACTTGGTTCGGATGATTTGGTGATTTTTTACGAATATTTGAATTTTTCGGGTTTTTGGCTCGTAAAATTGAGAAAAAAATAGTAATTCTCGAGATAATGGCGTGAAATTTGGTGGAAGTGCTCTTGGTACCACTAGTGACGTCCCTACAAAATTTGAAGCGATTCCGAGATGGTTGCTCCGGGAGTGAATTTTGCCAAGCACTTGCCCACGCATGGAAGGCTTGGTTGTGGGATTTTCCCACGCCTGGCAGCCTTGGTTGTGGGATTTTCCCATGCCTGGCAGCCTTGGCTGTGGGATTTTCCCACGCCTTGACAGTGCCTTGGCATGGCGGGTGGGCGATTCCCAAAAGTTGCGTTTCCATCGATTCTTTGGATGTGTTTCGACTAATATGTTGTGAAAACATGTTAGAAGGCATCAAAATTGGTTCGGATGATTTGGTGATTTTTTACGAATATTTGAATTTTTCGGGTTTTTAGCTCGTAAAATTGAGAAAAAATAGTAATTCTCGAGATAATTGCGTGAAATTTGGTGGAAGTGATCTTGGTACCACTAGTGACGTCCCTACAAAATTTGAAGCGATTCCGAGATGGTTGCCCCGGGAGTGAATTTTGCCCAGCACTTGCCCACGCATGGCAGCATTGGCTGTGGGATTTTCCCACGCCTGGACAGTGCCTTGCCCGTGCATGGACAGTGCCTGGACCGTGCCTGGACAGTGCATGGACAGTGCTGGCATGGCGGGTGGGCGATTACCAAAAGTTGCGTTTCCATCGATTCTTTGCATGTGTTTCGACTAATACGTTGTGAAAACATGTTAGAAGGCATCCAAACTTGGTTCGGATGATTTGGTGATTTTTTACGAATATTTGAATTTTTCGGGTTTTTAGCTCGTAAAATTGAGAAAAAATAGTAATACTCGAGATAATTGCGTGAAATTTGGTGGAAGTGATCTTGGTACCACTAGTGACGTCCCTACAAAATTTGAAGCGATTCCGAGATGGTTGCCCCGGGAGTGAATTTTGCCCAGCACTTGCCCACGCCTGGCAGCCTGGCTGTGGGATTTTCCCACGCCTGGACAGTGCCTTGCCCGTGCATGGACAGTGCCTGGACCGTGCCTGGACAGTGCATGGACAGTGCATGGACAGTGCCATGGCATGGCGGGTGGGCGATTACCAAAAGTTGCGTTTCAATCGATTCTTTGAATGTGTTTCGACTAATATGTTGTGAAAACATGTTAGAAGGCATCCAAACTTGGTTCGGCTGATTCGGTGATTTTTTAACGAATATTTGAATTTTTCGGGTTTTTAGCTCGGAAAATTGAGAAAAAATAGCAATTCTCAAGATAATTGCGTGAAACTTGGTGGAGATGTTCTTGGTACCACTAATGAGGCCCCTACAAAATTTGAAGCGATTCCGAGTTCGTTTGATCGATATAAAAGCATTTGAAAAAAACTGGTGCTAGTTCAAGCACCCCCAATGTCTACTCCTTCCAAGCCAGTTTTGTTAAATAAAGCTCTTTAGGGGGGAGTGGCCAGCCCCCCTGTCAAGGGATGATCCAATGCGAGCATGCAACCCAGCACATGTTGCTACACATGTTGCCCCTGCAAAGCATTGGTAACCTTGGCCCTGGCCAAAGGGGTGGTGGAAAATTTTGTGTTGGAAAATTTGGTGGGTCGGATAAAATGACGGAAATGCCCCTGTGATCGAAAAATTCCACCGGTTGCCAATCTTTTCGTTGTGGAACATGTGTTGTTGCCGAAGGTGAAACGGATGGTACGGGACACCAGACGAACTCGCATGCCCACCTAGGAATTATTGGTTTCCATCGTTGACGGATGTTCGGAGGGCTACTAGGAATTGACGGATTCGGCGGTGCGGTTGCGGATGGGATGTTTGCGGTTTGGGGGTGATCGGCTGGTGCCGTAGACCCCCACAAACACTCCCACGGGAT
>JAPTYO010000027.1:45000-47500 GCA_036873135.1 Clarkia xantiana subsp. parviflora | reverse complement strand
ATTGGAAGTTTTCGGTTTCTCGTTCTTTGGATGTTTCTACTAATAAGTTTGCGATGTTAAGTTCTGGATCTGATTTGGTTGGTTTGGTGGTTCGGTTACTGTGGTGACTAGTGCATTGCTCAAGTAATTGTTGCAGTGGTGATGCGTCATGGTGGCACGTAGTGGATTGCCAGCAGGTGAGGATTTGAAGTGATTTGGTCCGGCATTGGACGCTGGTTGTGGAATTCCACGCACTTGCCCACGCATGCAGCCTTGGTTGTGGGATTTTCCCACGCCTGGCAGCCTTGGTGCATGGACAGGCCTGGGACCTTGCCTGGACAGCTGGACAGTGCATGGACAGTGCCTTGGCATGGCGGGTGGGCGATTCCAAAAGTTGCGTTTCCATCGATTCTTTGGATGTGTTTCGACTAATACGTTGTGAAAACATGTTAGAAGGCATCCAAAATTGGTTCGGATGATTTGGTGATTTTTTACGAATATTTGAATTTTTCGGGTTTTTGGCTCGTAAAATTGAGAAAAAATAGTAATTCTCGAGATAATTGCGTGAAATTTGGTGGAAGTGATCTTGGTACCACTAGTGACGTCCCTACAAAATTTGAAGCGATTCCGAGATGGTTGCCCCGGGAGTGAATTTTGCCCAGCACTTGCCCACGCATGGCAGCCTTGGCTGTGGGATTTTCCCACGCCTGGACAGTGCCTTGCCCGTGCATGGACAGTGCCTTGCCCGTGCATGGACAGTGCATGCCCGTGCATGGACAGTGCCTTGGCATGGGGGGTGGGCGATTACCAAAAGTTGCGTTTCAATCGATTCTTTGGATGTTTTTCGACTAATATGTTGTGAAAACATGTTAGAAGGCATCCAAACTTGGTTCGGATGATTTGGTGATTTTTTACGAATATTTGAATTTTTCGGTTTTTGGCTCGTAAAATTGAGAAAAAATAGTAATTCTCGAGATAATTGCGTGAAATTTGGTGGAAGTGATCTTGGTACCACTAGTGACGTCCCTACAAAATTTGAAGCGATTCCGAGATGGTTGCCCCGGGAGTGAATTTTGCCCAGCACTTGCCCACGCATGGCAGCCTGGCTGTGGGATTTTCCCACGCCTGGCAGTGCCTTGCCCGTGCATGGACATGCCTGGGCCTTGCAGTGGCATTCCCACGCATGGACAGTGCCTTGGCATGGCGGGTGGGCGATTACCAAAAGTTGCGTTTCAATCGATTCTTTGGATGTGTTTCGACTAATATGTTGTGAAAACATGTTAGAAGGCATCCAAAATTGGTTCGGATGATTTGGTGATTTTTTACGAATATTTGAATTTTTCGGGTTTTTAGCTCGTAAAATTGAGAAAAAATAGTAATTCTCGAGATAATTGCGTGAAATTTGGTGGAAGTGATCTTGGTACCACTAGTGACGTCCCTACAAAATTTGAAGCGATTCCGAGATGGTTGCCCCGGGAGTGAATTTTGCCCAGCACTTGCCCACGCATGGCAGCATTGGCTGTGGGATTTTCCCACGCCTGGACAGTGCCTTGCCCGTGCATGGACAGTGCCTGGACCGTGCCTGGACAGTGCATGGACAGTGCCTTGGCATGGCGGGTGGGCGATTACCAAAAGTTGCGTTTCAATCGATTCTTTGCATGTGTTTCGACTAATACGTTGTGAAAACATGTTAGAAGGCATCCAAACTTGGTTCGGATGATTTGGTGATTTTTTACGAATATTTGAATTTTTCGGGTTTTTAGCTCGTAAAATTGAGAAAAAATAGTAATACTCGAGATAATTGCGTGAAATTTGGTGGAAGTGATCTTGGTACCACTAGTGACGTCCCTACAAAATTTGAAGCGATTCCGAGATGGTTGCCCCGGGAGTGAATTTTGCCCAGCACTTGCCCACGCCTGGCAGCCTGGCTGTGGGATTTTCCCACGCCTGGACAGTGCCTTGCCCGTGCATGGACAGTGCCTGGACCGTGCCTGGACAGTGCATGGACAGTGCATGGACAGTGCCATGGCATGGCGGGTGGGCGATTACCAAAAGTTGCGTTTCAATCGATTCTTTGAATGTGTTTCGACTAATATGTTGTGAAAACATGTTAGAAGGCATCCAAACTTGGTTCGGCTGATTCGGTGATTTTTTAACGAATATTTGAATTTTTCGGGTTTTTAGCTCGGAAAATTGAGAAAAAATAGCAATTCTCAAGATAATTGCGTGAAACTTGGTGGAGATGTTCTTGGTACCACTAATGAGGTCCCTACAAAATTTGAAGCGATTCCGAGTTCGTTTGATCGATATAAAAGCATTTGAAAAAAACTGGTGCTAGTTCAAGCACCCCCAATGTCTACTCCTTCCAAGCCAGTTTTGTTAAATAAAGCTCTTTAGGGGGGAGTGGCCAGCCCCCCTGTCAAGGGATGATCCAATGCGAGCATGCAACCCAGCACATGTTGCTACACATGTTGCCCCTGCAAAGCATTGGTAACCTTGGCCCTGGCCAAAGGGGTGGTGG
>JAPTYO010000027.1:2500-5000 GCA_036873135.1 Clarkia xantiana subsp. parviflora | reverse complement strand
ATGATTTGGTGATTTTTTACGAATATTTGAATTTTTCGGGTTTTTAGCTCGTAAAATTGAGAAAAAATAGTAATTCTCGAGATAATGGCGTGAAATTTGGTGGAGGTGCTCTTGGTACCACTAGTGACGTCCCTACAAAATTTGAAGCGATTCCGAGATGGTTGCTCCGGGAGTGAATTTTGCCAAGCACTTGCCCACGCATGGAAGGCTTGGTTGTGGGATTTTCCCACGCCTGGCAGCCTTGGTTGTGGGATTTTCCCATGCCTGGCAGCCTTGGCTGTGGGATTTTCCCACGCCTTGACAGTGCCTTGGCATGGCGGGTGGGCGATTCCCAAAAGTTGCGTTTCCATCGATTCTTTGGATGTGTTTCGACTAATACGTTGTGAAAACATGTTAGAAGGCATCCAAAATTGGTTCGGATGATTTGGTGATTTTTTACGAATATTTGAATTTTTCGGGTTTTTAGCTCGTAAAATTGAGAAAAAATAGTAATTCTCGAGATAATTGCGTGAAATTTGGTGGAAGTGATCTTGGTACCACTAGTGACGTCCCTACAAAATTTGAAGCGATTCCGAGATGGTTGCCCCGGGAGTGAATTTTGCCCAGCACTTGCCCACGCATGGCAGCCTTGGCTGTGGGATTTTCCCACGCCTGGACAGTGCCTTGCCCGTGCATGGACAGTGCCTGGACCGTGCCTGGACAGTGCATGGACAGTGCATGGACAGTGCCTTGGCATGGCGGGTGGGCGATTACCAAAAGTTGCGTTTCCATCGATTCTTTGGATGTGTTTCGACTAATACGTTGTGAAAACATGTTAGAAGGCATCCAAACTTGGTTCGGATGATTTGGTGATTTTTTACGAATATTTGAATTTTTCGGGTTTTTAGCTCGTAAAATTGAGAAAAAATAGTAATTCTCGAGATAATGGCGTGAAATTTGGTGGAGGTGCTCTTGGTACCACTAGTGACGTCCCTACAAAATTTGAAGCGATTCCGAGATGGTTGCCCCGGGAGTGAATTTTGCCCAGCACTTGCCCACGCATGGCAGCCTTGGCTGTGGGATTTTCCCACGCCTGGACAGTGCCTTGCCCGTGCATGGACAGTGCCTTGCCCGTGCATGGACAGTGCCTTGCCCGTGCATGGACAGTGCCTTGGCATGGCGGGTGGGCGATTACCAAAAGTTGCGTTTCAATCGATTCTTTGGATGTTTTTCGACTAATATGTTGTGAAAACATGTTAGAAGGCATCCAAACTTGGTTCGGATGATTTGGTGATTTTTTACGAATATTTGAATTTTTCGGGTTTTTGGCTCGTAAAATTGAGAAAAAATAGTAATTCTCGAGATAATTGCGTGAAATTTGGTGGAAGTGATCTTGGTACCACTAGTGACGTCCCTACAAAATTTGAAGCGATTCCGAGATGGTTGCCCCGGGAGTGAATTTTGCCAAGCACTTGCCCACGCATGGAAGGCTTGGTTGTGGGATTTTCCCACGCCTGGCAGCCTTGGTTGTGGGATTTTCCCATGCCTGGCAGCCTTGGCTGTGGGATTTTCCCACGCCTTGACAGTGCCTTGGCATGGCGGGTGGGCGATTACCAAAAGTTGCGTTTCCATCGATTCTTTGGATGTGTTTCGACTAATATGTTGTGAAAACATGTTAGAAGGCATCCAAATTGGTTCGGATGATTTGGTGATTTTTTACGAATATTTGAATTTTTCGGGTTTTTAGCTCGTAAAATTGAGAAAAAATAGTAATTCTCGAGATAATTGCGTGAAATTTGGTGGAAGTGATCTTGGTACCACTAGTGACGTCCCTACAAAATTTGAAGCGATTCCGAGATGGTTGCCCCGGGAGTGAATTTTGCCCAGCACTTGCCCACGCATGGCAGCTTGGCTGTGGGATTTTCCCACGCCTGGACAGTGCCTTGCCCGTGCATGGACAGTGCCTGGACCGTGCCTGGACAGTGCATGGACAGTGCCTTGGCATGGCGGGTGGGCGATTACCAAAAGTTGCGTTTCCATCGATTCTTTGCATGTGTTTCGACTAATACGTTGTGAAAACATGTTAGAAGGCATCCAAACTTGGTTCGGATGATTTGGTGATTTTTTACGAATATTTGAATTTTTCGGGTTTTTAGCTCGTAAAATTGAGAAAAAATAGTAATTCTCGAGATAATTGCGTGAAATTTGGTGGAAGTGATCTTGGTACCACTAGTGACGTCCCTACAAAATTTGAAGCGATTCCGAGATGGTTGCCCCGGGAGTGAATTTTGCCCAGCACTTGCCCACGCCTGGCAGCCTGGCTGTGGGATTTTCCCACGCCTGGACAGTGCCTTGCCCGTGCATGGACAGTGCCTGGACCGTGCCTGGACAGTGCATGGACAGTGCATGGACAGTGCCATGGCATGGCGGGTGGGCGATTACCAAAAGTTGCGTTTCAATCGATTCTTTGAATGTGTTTCGACTAATATGTTGTGAAAACATGTTAGAAGGCATCCAAACT
>JAPTYO010000026.1:5917500-6220413 GCA_036873135.1 Clarkia xantiana subsp. parviflora | reverse complement strand
AATCAGTTGCTATCGCATTTATTCTAAACATACGATCATACTAAAGTCTTTATCACTTTTTAGTTCGGTCTCGGAAAACTCTTGTATTCATAGGGAAACACTATCGGAGCTCTTAATTAGATGTAATCAGTTGCTATTGCATTTATTCTAAACATACGATCATTCTAAAGTCTTTACCCTTTTTAGTTCGGCTTCGAAACAACTTTTATTCATAGGGAAACACTCTCGGAGCTCTGAATTGGATGAAATCACTTGCTATCGCATTTATTCTAAACATATGATCATACTAAAGTCTTTATCCCTTTAAGTTTTTTCTCAGAATCAACTTTTATTCATTGGGAAACACTCTCGTAGCTCTTAATTTGATGTAATAAGTTTCTTTTGCATTTATTCTAAACATATGATCATATTAAAGTATTTATCCCTTTTTAGTTTGGTCTCAGAATCAACTTTTATTCATAGGGAAACACTCTCGGAGCTCTGAATTGGATGGAATCAATTGCTATCGCATTTATTCTATATTTATGATCATACTAAAGTCTTTATCCCTTTTAAGTTCGGTCTCAGAATAACCTTTTATTCATAGGGAAACACTCTCGGAGCTCTGAATTTGATGTAATCAGTTGCTATTGCATTTATTCTAAACATATGATCATACTAAAAGTCTTTATCCCTTTTTAGTTCGGTCTTGGAAACAACTTTTATTCATAGGGAAACACTATCTGAGCTCTGAATAAGATATAATCATTTGCTATCGCATTTATTCTAAACATATGATCATACTGAATGTCTTTATCCATTTTTAGTTTGGTCTCGGAAACAACTTTTATTCATAGGGAAACACTCTCGGAGCTCTGAATTGGATGAAATCAGTTGCTATCGCATTTATTCTAAACATACGATCATATTAAAGTCTTTATCCCTTTTTAGTTCGGTCTCAGAATCAACTTTTATTCATAGGGCAATACTCTCGAAGCTCTTAATTGGACAGTTGGTATCGCATTTATTCTAAAAATATGATCATACTAAAGTCTTTATCTTTTTAAGTTCGTCTCAGAATCAACCTTTTATTCATAGGGAAACACTCTCGGAGCTCTGAATTGGATGGAATCAGTTGCTATCACATTTATTCTATACATATGATCATACTAAAGTCTTTATCGCTTTTTTGTTCGGTCTCAGAATCAACTTTTATTCATAAGGCAATACTCTCGGAGCTCTGAATTGAATGGAATCAGTCGCTATCGGATTTATTCTAAACATATGGTCATACTAAAGTCTTTATCCCTTTTTAGTTCGGTCTCAGAATCAACTTTTATTCATATGGCAACATCCCAGAGCTCTAATTGGATGAAATCAGTTGCTATCGCATTTATTCTAAAATATAATCATACTAAAGTCTTTATCCATTTTAAGTTCGGTCTCAGAATCAACTTTTATTCATAGGGAAACACTCTCGGATCTCTTAATTAGATGTAGTCAATTGCTATTGCATTTATTCTAGAAATATGATCATACTAAAGTCTTTATCCCTTTTAGTTCGGTCTCGGAAACAACTTTTATTCATAGGGAATCACTCTCGGACTCTGAATTGGATGAAATCACTTGCTACCGCATTTATTCTAAACATATGATCATACTAAAGTCTTTATCCCTTTTTAGTACGGTCTCAGAATCAACATTTATTCATACGGCAACACTCTCGGAGCTTCGAATTAGATGAAATCAGTTGCTATCGCATTTATTCTAAAAATATGATCATACTAAAGTCTTTATCCCTTTTAAGTTCGGTCTCAGAATCAACTTTTTTCATAGGGATACACTATTGGAGCTCTTAAATAGATGTAACAGTTGCTATTGCATTTATTCTAAACATACGATCATACTAAAGTCTTTATCACTTTTTAGTTCGGTCTCGGAAACATCTTGTATTCATAGGGAAACACTATCGGAGCTCTTAATTGGATGTAATAAGTTGCTATTGCATTTATTCTAAACATACGATCATTCTAAAGTCTTTACCCTTTTTAGTTCGGCTTCGAAACAACTTTTATTCATAGGGAAACACTCTCGGAGCTCTGAATTTGATGAAATCACTTGCTATCGCATTTATTCTAACATATGATCATACTAAAGTCTTTATCCCTTTAAAGTTTTTTCTCAGAATCAACTTTTATTCATTGGGAAACACTCTCGTAGCTCTTAATTTGATGTAATAAGTTTCTTTTGCATTTATTCTAAACATATGATCATATAAAGTATTTATCCCTTTTTAGTTTGGTCTCAGAATCAACTTTTATTCATAGGGAAACACTCTCGGAGCTCTGAATTGGATGGAATCAATTGCTATCGCATTTATTCTATATTTATGATCATACTAAAGTCTTTATCCCTTTTAAGTTCGGTCTCAAAATAACCTTTTATTCATAGGGAAACACTCTCGGAGCTCTTAATTTGATGTAATCAGTTGCTATTACATTTATTCTAAACATATGATCATACTAAAAGTCTTTATCCCTTTTTAGTTCGGTCTTGGAAACAACTTTTATTCATAGGGAAACACTATCTGAGCTCTGAATTGGATATAATCATTTGCTATCGCATTTATTCTAAACATATGATCATATGAATGTCTTTATCCCTTTTTAGTTTGGTCTCGGAAACAACTTTTATTCATAGGGAAACACTCTCGGAGCTCTGAATTGGATGAAATCAGTTGCTATCGCATTTATTCTAAACATATGATCATATTAAAGTCTTTATCCCTTTTTAGTTCGGTCTCAGAATCAACTTTTATTCATAGGGCAATACTCTCGAAGCTCTGAATTGGACAGTTGGTATCGCATTTATTCTAAAAATATGATCATACTAAAGTCTTTATCTTTTTAGTTCGTTCTCAGAATCAACCTTTTATTCATAGGGAAACACTCACGGAGCTCTGAATTGGATGGAATCAGTTGCTATCACATTTATTCTATACGTATGATCATACTAAAGTCTTTATCGCTTTTTGTTCGGTCTCAGAATCAACTTTTATTCATAGGGCAATACTCTCGGAGCTCTGAATTGAATGGAATCAGTCGCTGCCGGATTTATTCTAAACATATGGTCATACTAAAGTCTTTATCTCTTTTTAGTTCGGTCTCAGAATCAACTTTTATTCATAGGGCAACATTCCCAGAGCTCTAAATTGGATGAAAACAGTTGCTATCGCATTTATTCTAAAAATATAATCATACTAAAGTCTTTATCCATTTTAAGTTCGGTCTCAGAATCAACTTTTATTCATAGGGAAACACTCTCGGATCTCTTAATTAGATGTAGTCAATTGCTATTGCATTTATTCTAGAAATATGATCATACTAAAGTCTTTATCCTATTTTAGTTCGGTCTCGGAAACAACTTTTATTCATAGGGAATCACTCTCGGTACTCTGAATTGGATGAAATCACTTGCTACCGCATTTATTCTAAACATATGATCATACTAAAGTCTTTATCCCTTTTTAGTTCGGTCTCAGAATCAACATTTATTCATACGGCAACACTCTCGGAGCTTCGAATTAGATGAAATCAGTTGCTATCGCATTTATTCTAAAAATATGATCATACTAAAGTCTTTATCCCTTTTAAGTTCGGTCTCAGAATAAACTTTTTTCATAGGGATACACTATTGGAGCTCTAAATAGATGTAACAGTTGCTATTGCATTTATTCTAAACATACGATCATACTAAAGTCTTTATCACTTTTTAGTTCGGTCTCGGAAACATCTTGTATTCATAGGGAAACACTATAGGAGCTCTTAATTAGATGTAATAAGTTGCTATTGCATTTATTCTAAACATACGATCATTCTAAAGTCTTTACCCTTTTTAGTTCGGCTTCGAAACAACTTTTATTCATAGGGAAACACTCTCGGAGCTCTAATTGGATGAAATCACTTGCTATCGCATTTATTCTAAACATATGATCATACTAAAGTCTTTATCCCTTTAAAGTTTTTTCTCAGAATCAACTTTTATTCATTGGGAAACACTCTCGTAGCTCTTAATTTGATGTAATAAGTTTCTTTTGCATTTATTCTAAACATATGATCATATTAAAGTATTTATCCCTTTTTAGTTTGGTCTCAGAATCAACTTTTATTCATAGGGAAACACTCTCGGAGCTCTGAATTGGATGAAATCAATTGCTATCGCATTTATTCTATATTTATGATCATATTAAAGTCTTTATCCCTTTTATGTTCGGTCTCAGAATAACCTTTTATTCATAGGGAAACACTCTCGGAGCTCTTAATTTGATGTAATCAGTTGCTATTGCATTTATTCTAAACATATGATCATACTAAAGTCTTTATCCCTTTTTAGTTCGGTCTTGGAAACAACTTTTATTCATAGGGAAACACTATCTGAGCTCTGAATTGGATATAATCATTTGCTATCGCATTTATTCTAAACATATGATCATACTGAATGTCTTTATCCCTTTTTAGTTTGGTCTCGGAAACAACTTTTATTCATAGGGAAACACTCTCGGAGCTCTGAATTGGATGAAATCAGTTGCTATCGCATTTATTCTAAACATATGATCATATTAAAGTCTTTATCCCTTTTTAGTTCGGTCTCAGAATCAACTTTTATTCATAGGGCAATACTCTCGAAGCTCTGAATTGGACAGTTGGTATCGCATTTATTCTAAAAATATGATCATACTAAAGTCTTTATCTTTTAAGTTCGTTCTCAGAATCAACCTTTTATTCATAGGGAAACACTCACGGAGCTCTGAATTGGATGGAATCAGTTGCTATCACATTTATTCTATACGTATGATCATACTAAAGTCTTTATCGCTTTTTTGTTCGGTCTCAGAATCAACTTTTATTCATAGGGCAATACTCTCGGAGCTCTGAATTGAATGGAATCAGTCGCTGCCGGATTTATTCTAAACATATGGTCATACTAAAGTCTTTATCCCTTTTTAGTTCGGTCTCAGAATCAACTTTTATTCATAGGGCAACATTCCCAGAGCTCTAAATTGGATGAAAACAGTTGCTATCGCATTTGTTCTAAAAATATAATCATACTAAAGTCTTTATCCATTTTAAGTTCGGTCTCAGAATCAACTTTTATTCATAGGGAAACACTCTCGGAGCTCTGAATTGGATGAAATCACTTGCTATCGATTTATTCTAAACATATGATCATACTAAAGTCTTTATCCCTTTAAAGTTTTTTCTCAGAATCAACTTTTATTCATTGGGAAACACTCTCGTAGCTCTTAATTTGATGTAATAAGTTTCTTTTGCATTTATTCTAAACATATGATCATATTAAAGTATTTATCCCTTTTTAGTTTGGTCTCAGAATCAACTTTTATTCATAGGGAAACACTCTCGGAGCTCTGAATTGGATGGAATCAATTGCTATCGCATTTATTCTATATTTATGATCATACTAAAGTCTTTATCCATTTTAAGTTCGGTCTCAGAATAACCTTTTATTCATAGGGAAACACTCTCGGAGCTCTTAATTTGATGTAATCAGTTGCTATTGCATTTATTCTAAACATATGATCATACTAAAGTCTTTATCCCTTTTTAGTTCGGTCTCGGAAACAACTTTTATTCATAGGGAAACACTATATGAGCTCTGAATTGGATATAATCATTTGCTATCGCATTTATTCTAAACATATGATCATATGAATGTCTTTATCCCTTTTTAGTTTGGTCTCGGAAACAACTTTTATTCATAGGGAAACACTCTCGGAGCTCTGAATTGGATGAAATCAGTTGCTATCGCATTTATTCTAAACATATGATCATATTAAAGTCTTTATCTCTTTTTAGTTCGGTCTCAGAATCAACTTTTATTCATAGGGCAATACTCTCGAAGCTCTGAATTGGACAGTTGGTATCGCATTTATTCTAAAATATGATCATACTAAAGTCTTTATCTTTTAAGTTCGTTCTCAGAATCAACCTTTTATTCATAGGGAAACACTCTCGGAGCTCTGAATTGGATGGAATCAGTTGCTATCACATTTATTCTATACGTATGATCATACTAAAGTCTTTATCGCTTTTTTGTTCGGTCTCAGAATCAACTTTTATTCATAGGGCAATACTCTCGGAGCTCTGAATTGAATGGAATCAGTCGCTGCCGGATTTATTCTAAACATATGGTCATACTAAAGTCTTTATCCCTTTTTAGTTCGGTCTCAGAATCAACTTTTATTCATAGGGCAACACTCTCAGAGCTCTAAATTGGATGAAAACAGTTGCTATCGCATTTATTCTAAAAATATAATCATACTAAAGTCTTTATCCATTTTAAGTTCGGTCTCAGAATCAAATTTTATTCATAGGGAAACACTCTCGGATCTCTAAATTAGATGTAGTCAATTGCTATTGCATTTATTCTAGAAATATGATCATACTAAAGTCTTTATCCCATTTTAGTTCGGTCTCGGAAACAACTTTTATTCATAGGGAATCACTCTCGGTACTCTGAATTGGATGAAATCACTTGCTACCGCATTTATTCTTAACATATGATCATACTAAAGTCTTTATCCCTTTTTAGTTCGGTCTCAGAATCAACATTTATTCATACGGCAACACTCTCGGAGCTTCGAATTAGATGAAATCAGTTGCTATCGCATTTATTCTAAAAATATGATCATACTAAAGTCTTTATCCCTTTTAAGTTCGGTCTCAGAATAAACTTTTTTTCATAGGGATACACTATTGGAGCTCTTAAATAGATGTAACAGTTGCTATTGCATTTATTCTAAACATACGATCATACTAAAGTCTTTATCCCTTTTTAGTTCGGTCTCGGAAACATCTTGTATTCATAGGGAAACACTATCGGAGCTCTTAATTAGATGTAATAAGTTGCTATTGCATTTATTCTAAACATACGATCATTCTAAAGTCTTTACCCTTTTTAGTTCGGCTTCGAAACAACTTTTATTCATAGGTAAACACTCTCGGAGCTCTGAATTGGATGAAATCACTTGCTATCGCATTTATTCTAAACATATGATCATACTAAAGTCTTTATCCCTTTAAAGTTTTTTCTCAGAATCAACTTTTATTCATTGGGAAACACTCTCGTAGCTCTTAATTGATGTAATAAGTTTCTTTTGCATTTATTCTAAACATATGATCATATTAAAGTATTTATCCCTTTTTAGTTTGGTCTCAGAATCAACTTTTTATTCATAGGGAAACACTCTCGGAGCTCTGAATTGGATGGAATCAATTGCTATCGCATTTATTCTATACATATGATCATACTAAAGTCTTTATCCCTTTTAAGTTCGGTCTCAGAATAACCTTTTATTCATAGGGAAACACTCTTGGAGCTCTTAATTTGATGTAATCAGTTGCTATTGCATTTATTCTAAACGTATGATCATACTAAAAGTCTTTATCCCTTTTTAGTTCGGTCTCGGAAACAACTTTTATTCATAGGGAAACACTATCTGAGCTCTGAATTGGATATAATCATTTGCTAACGCATTTATTCTAAACATATGATCATATGAATGTCTTTATCCCTTTTTAGTTTGGTCTCGTAAACAACTTTTATTCATAGGTAAACACTCTCGGAGCTCTGAATTGGATGAAATCAGTTGCTATCGCATTTATTCTAAACATATGATCATATTAAAGTCTTTATCTTTTTAAGTTCGTTCTCAGAATCAACCTTTTATTCATAGGGAAACACTCTCGGAGCTCTGAATTGGATGGAATCAGTTGCTATCACATTTATTCTATACATATGATCATACTAAAGTCTTTATCGCTTTTTTGTTCGGTCTCAGAATCAACTTTTATTCATAGGGCAATACTCTCGGAGCTCTGAATTGAATGGAATCAGTCGCTGCCGGATTTATTCTAAACATATGGTCATACTAAAGTCTTTATCCCTTTTTAGTTCGGTCTCATAATCATCTATTATTCATAGGGCAACACTCTCAGAGCTCTAAATTGGATGAAAACAGTTGCTATCGCATTTATTCTAAAAATATAATCATACTAAAGTCTTTATCCATTTTAAGTTCGGTCTCAGAATCAACTTTTATTCATAGGGAAACACTCTCGGGTCTCTTAATTAGATGTAGTCAATTGCTATTGCATTTATTCTAGAAATATGATCATACTAAAGTCTTTATCCCATTTTAGTTCGGTCTCGGAAACAACTTTTATTCATAGGGAATCACTCTCGGTACTCTGAATTGGATGAAATCACTTGCTACCGCATTTATTCTAAACATATGATCATACTAAAGTCTTTATCCCTTTTTAGTTCGGTCTCAGAATCAACATTTATTCATACGGCAACACTCTCGGAGCTTCGAATTAGATGAAATCAGTTGCTATCGCATTTATTCTAAAAATATGATCATACTATAAAGTCTTTATCCCTTTTAAGTTCGGTCTCAGAATAAACTTTTTTTCATAGGGATACACTATTGGAGCTCTTAAATAGATGTAACAATTGCTATTGCATTTATTCTAAACATACGATCATACTAAAGTCTTTATCCCTTTTTAGTTCGGTCTCGGAAACATCTTGTATTCATAGGGAAACACTATCTGAGCTCTTAATTAGATGTAATAAGTTGCTATTGCATTTATTCTAAACATACGATCATTCTAAAGTCTTTACCCTTTTTAGTTCGGCTTCGAAACAACTTTTATTCATAGGGAAACACTCTCGGAGCTCTGAATTGGATGAAATCACTTGCTATCGCATTTATTCTAAACATATGATCATACTAAAGTCTTTATCCCTTTAAAGTTATTTCTCAGAATCAACTTTTATTCGTAGGGAAACACTCTCGGAGCTCTGAATTGGATGAAATCAGTTGCTATCGCATTTATTCTAAACATATGATCATATTAAAGTCTTTATCCATTTTTAGTTCGGTCTCAGAATCAACTTTTTATTCATAGGGAAACACTCTCGGAGCTCTGAATTGGATGGAATCAATTGCTATCGCATTTATTCTATATATATGATCATACTAAAGTTTTTATCCCTTTTAAGTTCGGTCTCAGAATCAACTTTTATTCATAGGGAAACACTCTCGGAGCTCTTAATTTGATGTAATCAGTTGCTATTGCATTTATTCTAAACATATGATCATACTAAAAGTCTTTATCCCTTTTTAGTTCGGTCTCGGAAACAACTTTTATTCATAGGGAATTACTATCCGAGCTCTGAATTGGATGAAATCATTTGCTATCGCATTTATTCTAAACATATGATCATATTAAAGTCTATATCCCTTTTTAGTTCGGTATCAGAATCAACTTTTTATTCATAGGGAAACACTCTCGGAGCTCTAAAAAGGATGAAATCAGTTGCTATCGCATTTATTCTAAACATATGATCATACTAAAGTCTTTATCCCTTTTTAGTTCGGTCTCAGAATCAACTTTACTTCATATGGCAATACTCTCGGAGCTCTAAATTGGATGAAATCAGTTGCTACCGCATTTATTGTAAACATATGATTATATTAAGTCTTTATCCCTTTTTAGTTCGGTCTCAGAATCAACTTTTATTCATAGGGCAATACTCTCGGAGCTCTGAATTGGATGAAATCACTTGCTATCGCATTTATTCTAAACATATGATCATACTAAAGTCTTTATCCTTTTTAAGTTCGGTCTCATAATCAACTTTTATTCATAGGGAAACACTCTCGGAGCTCTTGTTAGATATAATCAGTTGTTATTGCATTTATTCTAAACATATGATCATACTAAAGTCTTTATCCCTTTTTAGTTCGGTCTCGGAAACAACTTTTGTTCATAGGGAATCTCTCTCGGAACTCTGAATTAGATGAAATCACTTTCTACCGCATTTATTCTAAACATAAGATCATACTAAAGTCTTAATCGCTTTTTAGTTCGGTCTCATAATCAACTTTATTCATAGGGCAACATTCTCGGAGCTCCGAATTTGTTGAAATCAGTTGCTATCGCATTTATTCTAAAAATATGATCATACTAAAGTCTTTATCCCTTTTATGTTCGGTCTCAGAATCAACTTTTATTCATAGGGAAACACTCTCGGAGCTCTGAATTGGATGAAATCAGTTGCTATCGCATTTATTCTAAACATATGATCATATTAAAGTCTTTATCCCTTTTAAGTTCGGTCTCAGAATCATCTTGTATTCATAGGGAAACACTATCGGAGCTCTTAATTAGATGTAATAAGTTGCTATTGCATTTATTCTAAACATACGATCATTCTAAAGTCTTTACCCTTTTTAGTTCGGCTTCGAAACAACTTTTATTCATAGGGAAACACTCTCGGAGCTCTGAATTGGATGAAATCACTTGCTATCGCATTTATTCTAAACATATGATTATACTAAAGTCTTTATCCCTTTAAAGTTTTTTATCAGAATCAACTTTTATTCATTGGGAAACACTCTCGTAGCTCTTAATTTGATGTAATAAGTTTCTTTTGCATTTATTCTAAACATATGATCATATTAAAGTCTTTATCCCTTTTTAGTTCGGTCTCAGAATCAACTTTTTATTCATAGGGAAACACTCTCGGAGCTTTGAATTGGATGGAATCAATTGCTAACGCATTTATTCTAAACATATGATCATACTAAAGTCTTTATCCCTTTTTAGTTCGGTCTAAGAATCAACTTTTTATTAATAGGGAAACACTCTCGGAGCTCTAAATTGGATGGAATCAATTGCTATCGCATTTATTCTATACATATGATCATACTAAAGTCTTTATCCCTTTTAAGTTCGGTCTCAGAATCAACTTTTATTCATAGGGAAACACTCTCGGAGCTCTTAATTTGATGTAATCAGTTGCTATTGCATTTATTCTAAACATATGATCATACTAAAGTCTTTATCCCTTTTTAGTTCGGTCTCGGAAACAACTTTTATTCATAGGGAAACACTATCCGAGCTCTGAATTGGATGAAATCATTTGCTATCGCATTTATTCTAAACATATGATCATATTAAAGTCTTTATCCCTTTTTAGTTCGGTATCAGAATCAACTTTTATTCATAGGGAAACACTCTCGGAGCTCTAAATTGGATGAAATCAGTTGCTATCGCATTTATTCTAAACATATGATCATACTAAAGTCTTTATCCCTTTTTAGTTCGGTCTTAGAATCAACTTTTATTCATAGGGCAATACTCTCGGAGCTCTGAATTGGATGAAATCAGTTGCTACCGCATTTATTGTAAACATATGATTATATTAAAGTCTTTATCCCTTTTTAGTTCGGTCTCAGAATCAACATTTATTCATAGGGCAATACTCTCGGAGCTCTGAATTGGATGAAATCACTTGCTATCGCATTTATTCTAAACATATGATCATACTAAAGTCTTTATCCTTTTTAAGTTCGGTCTCATAATCAACTTTTATTCATAGGGAAACACTCTCGGAGCTCTTGTTAGATGTAATCAGTTGCTATTGCATTTATTATAAACATATGATCATACTAAAGTCTTTATCCCTTTTTAGTTCGGTCTCGGAAACAACTTTTATTCCTAGGGAATCACTCTCGGAACTCTGAATTGGATGAAATCACTTTCTACCGCATTTATTCTAAACATAAGATCATACTAAAGTCTTAATCGCTTTTTAGTTCGTTCTCATAATCAACTTTATTCATAGGGCAACATTCTCGGAGCTCCGAATTGGATGAAATCAGTTGCTATCGCATTTATTCTAAAAATATGATCATTTTAAAGTCTTTATCCCTTTTATGTTCGGTCTCAGAATCAACTTTTATTCATAGGGAAACACTCTCGGAGCTCTGAATTGGATGAAATCAGTTGCTATCGCATTAATCGAAACATATGATCATATTAAAGTCTTTATCCCTTTTTAGTTCGGTCTCAGAATCAACTTTTATTCATAGGGAAACACTCTCGGAGCTCTGAATTGGATGAAATCATTTGCTATCGCATTTATTCTAAACATATGATCATATTAAAGTCTTTATCCCTTTTTAGTTCGGTATCAGAATCAACTTTTTATTCATAGGGAAACACTCTCGAAGCTCTAAATTGGATGAAATCAGTTCCTATCGCATTTATTCTAAACATATGATCATACTAAAGTCTTTATCCCTTTTTAGTTCGGTCTCAGAATCAACCTTTATTCATAGGGCAATACTCTCGGAGCTCTGAATTGGATGAAATCAGTTGCTACCGCATTTATTGTAAACATATGATTATATTAAAGTCTTTATCCCTTTTTAGTTCGGTCTCAGAATCAACTTTTATTCATAGGGCAATACTCTCGGAGCTTTGAATTGGATGAAATCACTTGTTATCGCATTTATTCTAAACATATGATCATACTAAAGTCTTTATCCCTTTAAAGTTTTTTCTCAGAATCAACTTTTATTCATTGGGAAACACTCTCGGAGCTCTTAATTTGATGTAATAAGTTGCTTTTGCATTTATTCTAAACATATGATCATACTAAAGTCTTTATCCCTTTTTAGTTCGGTCTCAGAATCAACTTTTTATTCATAGGGAAACACTCTCGGAGCTCTGAATTGGATGGAATCAATTGCTATCGCATTTATTCTAAACATATGATCATACTAAAGTCTTTATCCCTTTTTAGTTCGGTCTCAGAATCAACTTTTTATTCATAGGGAAACACTCTCGGAGCTCTAAATTGGATGGAATCAATTGCTATCGCATTTATTCTATACATATGATCATACTAAAGTCTTTATCCCTTTTAAGTTCGGTCTCAGAATCAACTTTTATTCATAGTGAAACACTCTCGGAGCTCTTGTTAGATGTAATCAGTTGCTATTGCATTTATTCTAAACATATGATCATACTAAAGTCGTTATCCATTTTTAGTTCGGTCTCGGAAACAACTTTTATTCCTAGGGAATCACTCTCGGAACTCTGAATTAGATGAAATCACTTTCTACCGCATTTATTCTAAACATAAGATCATACTAAAGTCTTAATCGCTTTTTAGTTCGATCTCATAATCAACTTTATTCATAGGGCAACATTCTCGGAGCTCCGAATTTGTTGAAATCAGTTGCTATCGCATTTATTCTAAAAATATGATCATACTAAAGTCTTTATCCCTTTTATGTTCGGTCTCAGAATCAACTTTTATTCATAGGGAAACACTCTCGGAGCTCTGAATTGGATGACATCAGTTGCTATCGCATTTATTCTAAACATATGATCATATTAAAGTCTTTATCCCTTTTAAGTTCGGTCTCAGAATCATCTTGTATTCATAGGGAAACACTATCGGAGCTCTTAATTAGATGTAATAAGTTGCTATTGCATTTATTCTAAACATACGATCATTCTAAAGTCTTTACCCTTTTTAGTTCGGCTTCGAAACAACTTTTATTCATAGGGAAACACTCTCGGAGCTCTGAATTGGATGAAATCACTTGCTATCGCATTTATTCTAAACATATGATCATACTAAAGTCTTTATCCCTTTAAAGTTTTTCTCAGAATCAACTTTTATTCATTGGGAAACACTCTCGGAGCTCTTAATTTGATGTAATAAGTTGCTTTTGCATTTATTCTAAACATATGATCATATTAAAGTCTTTATCCCTTTTTAGTTCGATCTCAGAATCAACTTTT
Organism: Clarkia xantiana subsp. parviflora; assembly: GCA_036873135.1. NCBI lineage: Eukaryota > Viridiplantae > Streptophyta > Magnoliopsida > Myrtales > Onagraceae > Clarkia > Clarkia xantiana. The sequence goes on along the minus strand of JAPTYO010000026.1, from coordinate 6,206,743 downwards.
ATTCATAGGGCAATACTCTCGGAGCTTTGAATTGGATGAAATCACTTGCTATCGCATTTATTCTAAACATATGATCATACTAAAGTCTTTATCCCTTTAAAGTTTTTTCTCAGAATCAACTTTTATTCATTGGGAAACACTCTCGGAGCTCTTAATTTGATGTAATAAGTTGCTTTTGCATTTATTCTAAACATATGATCATATTAAAGTCTTTATCCCGTTAGAGTTGTCTCAGAATCAACTTTTTATTCATAGGGAAACACTCTCGGAGCTATGAATTGGATGGAATCAATTGCTATCGCATTTATTCTAAACATATGATCATACTAAAGTCTTTATCCCTTTTTAGTTCGGTCTCAGAATCAACTTTTTATTCATAGGGAAACACTCTCGGAGCTCTGAATTGGATGGAATCAATTGCTATCGCATTTATTCTATACATATGATCATACTAAAGTCTTTATCCCTTTTAAGTTCGGTCTCAGAATCAACTTTTATTCATAGGGAAACACTCTCGGAGCTCTTAATTTGATGTAATCAGTTGCTATTGCATTTATTCTAAACATATGATCATACTAAAAGTCTTTATCCCTTTTTAGTTCGGTCTCGGAAACAACTTTTATTCATAGGGAAACACTATCTGAGCTCTGAATTGGATGAAATCATTTGCTATCGCATTTATTCTAAACATATGATCATATTAAAGTCTTTATCCCTTTTTAGTTCGGTATCAGAATCAACTTTTTATTCATAGGGAAACACTCTCGGAGCTTTAAATTGGATGAAATCAGTTGCTATCGCATTTATTCTAAACATATGATCATACTAAAGTCTTTATCCCTTTTTAGTTCGGTCTCAGAATCAACTTTTATTCATAGGGCAATACTCTCGGAGCTCTGAATTGGATGAAATCAGTTGCTACCGCATTTATTGTAAACATATGATTATATTAAAGTCTTTATCCCTTTTTTGTTCGGTCTCAGAATCAACTTTTATTCATAGGGAAACACTCTTGGAGCTCTGAATTGGATGAAATCAGTTGCTATCACATTTATTCTAAACAGATGATAATACTAAAGTCTTTATCCCTTTTTAGTTCGGTCTCAGAATCAACTTTTATTCATAGGGTAATACTCTCGGAGCTCTGAATTGGATGAAATCACTTGCTATCGCATTTATTCTAAACATATGATCATACTAAAGTCTTTATCCTTTTTAAGTTCGGTTTCATAATCAAGTTTTATTCATAGGGAAACACTCTCGTAGCTCTTAATTAGATGTAATCAGTTCTATTGCATTTATTCTAAACATATGATAAAACTAAAGTCTTTATCACTATTTAGTTTGGTCTAGGAAACAACTTTTATTAATAGGGAAACACTCTCGGAGCTCTGAATTGGATGAAATCACTTGCTATCGCATTTATTCTAAACATATGATCATAGTAAAGTCTTTATCCCTTTTAAGTACGATTTCAGAATCAACTTTTATTCATAGGGAAACACTCTTGAAGCTCTTAATTTGATGTAATCAGTTGCTATTGCATTTATTCTAAATATATGATCATACTAAAGTCGTTATACATTTTTAGTTCGGTCTCGGAAACAACTTTTATTCCTAGGGAATCACTCTCGGAACTCTGAATTAGATGAAATCACTTTCTACCGCATTTATTCTAAATATAAGATCATACTAAAGTCTTAATCGCTTTTTAGTTCGGTCTCATAATCAACTTTATTCATAGGGAAACATTCTCGGAGCTCCGAATTTGTTGAAATCAGTTGCTATCGCATTTATTCTAAAAATATGATCATACTAAAGTCTTTATCCCTTTTATGTTCGGTCTCAGAATCAACTTTTATTCATAGGAAAACACTCTCGGAGCTCTGAATTGGATGAAATCAGTTGCTGTCGCATTTATTCTAAACATATAATCATATTAAAGTCTTTATCCCTTTTAAGTTCGGTCTCAGAATCATCTTGTATTCATAGGGAAACACTATCGGAGCTCTTAATTAGATGTAATAAGTTGCTATTGCATTTATTCTAAACATACGATCATTCTAAAGTCTTTACCCTTTTTAGTTCGGCTTCGAAACAACTTTTATTCATAGGGAAACACTCTCGGAGCTCTGAATTGGATGAAATCACTTGCTATCGCATTTATTCTAAACATATGATCATACTAAAGTCTTTATCCCTTTAAAGTTTTTTCTCAGAATCAACTTTTATTCATTGGGAAACACTCTCGGAGCTCTTAATTTGATGTAATAAGTTGCTTTTGCATTTATTCTAAACATATGATCATATTAAAGTCTTTATCCCTTTTTAGTTCGGTCTCAGAATCAACTTTTTATTCATAGGGAAACACTCTCGGAGCTCTGAATTGGATGGAATCAATTGCTATCGCATTTATTCTAAACATATGATCATACTAAAGTCTTTATCCCTTTTTAGTTCGGTTTCAGAATCAACTTTTTATTCATAGGGAAACACTCTCGGAGCTCTGAATTGGATGGAATCAATTGCTATCGAATTTATTCTATACATATGATCATACTAAAGTCTTTATCCCTTTTAAGTTCGGTCTCAGAATCAACTTTTACTCATAGGGAAACACTCTCGGAGCTCTTAATTTGATGTAATCAGTTGCTATTGCATTTATTCTAAACATATGATCATACTAAAAGTCTTTATCCCTTTTTAGTTCGGTCTCGGAAACAACTTTTATTCATAGGGAAACACTATCTGAGCTCTGAATTGGATGAAATCATTTGCTATCGCATTTATTCTAAACATATGATCATATTAAAGTCTTTATCCCTTTTTAGTTCGGTATCAGAATCAACTTTTTATTCATAGGGAAACACTCTCGGAGCTTTAAATTGGATGAAATCAGTTGCTATCGCATTTATTCTAAACATATGATCATACTAAAGTCTTTATCCCTTTTTAGTTCGGTCTCAGAATCAACTTTTATTCATAGGGCAATACTCTCGGAGCTCTGAATTGAATGAAATCAGTTGCTACCGCATTTATTGTAAACATATGATTATATTAAAGTCTTTATCCCTTTTTTGTTCGGTCTCAGAATCAACTTTTATTCATAGGGAAACACTCTCGGAGCTCTGAATTGGATGAAATCAGTTGCTATCACATTTATTCTAAACAGATGATAATACTAAAGTCTTTATCCCTTTTTAGTTCGGTCTCAGAATCAACTTTTATTCATAGGGTAATACTCTCGGAGCTCTGAATTGGATGAAATCACTTGCTATCGCATTTATTCTAAACATATGATCATACTAAAGTCTTTATCCTTTTTAAGTTCGGTTTCATAATCAAGTTTTATTCATAGGGAAACACTCTCGTAGCTCTTAATTAGATGTAATCAGTTCTATTGCATTTATTCTAAACATATGATAAAACTAAAGTCTTTATCACTATTTAGTTTGGTCTAGGAAACAACTTTTATTAATAGGGAAACACTCTCGGAGCTCTGAATTGGATGAAATCACTTGCTATCCCATTTATTCTAAACATATGATCATACTAAAGTCTTTATCCCTTTTAAGTACGATTTCAGAATCAACTTTTATTCATAGGGAAACACTCTTGAAGCTCTTAATTTGATGTAATCAGTTGTTATTGCATTTATTCTAAATATATGATCATACTAAAGTCTTTATCCCTTTTTAGTTCGGTCTCGGAAACAACTTTTATTCATAGGGAAACACTCTCGGAGCTCTGAATTGGATGAAATCAGTTGCTATCGCATTTAATCTAAACATATGATCATATTAAAGTCTTTATCCCTTTTAAGTTCGGTCTCAGAATCATCTTGTATTCATAGGGAAACACTATCGGAGCTCTTAATTAGATGTAATAAGTTGCTATTGCATTTATTCTAAACATACGATCATTCTAAAGTCTTTACCCTTTTTAGTTCGGCTTCGAAACAACTTTTATTCATAGGGAAACACTCTCGGAGCTCTGAATTGGATGAAATCACTTGCTATCGCATTTATTCTAAACATATGATCATACTAAAGTCTTTATCCCGTTAAAGTTTTTTCTCAGAATCAACTTTTATTCATTGGGAAACACTCTCGGAGCTCTTAATTTGATGTAATAAGTTGCTTTTGCATTTATTCTAAACATATGATCATATTAAAGTCTTTATCCCTTTTTAGTTCGGTCTCAGAATCAACTTTTTATTCATAGGGAAACACTCTCGGAGCTCTGAATTGGATGGAATCAATTGCTATCGCATTTATTCTAAACATATGATCATACTAAAGTCTTTATCCCTTTTTAGTTCGGTCTCAGAATCAACTTTTTATTCATAGGGAAACACTCTCGGAGCTCTAAATTGGATGGAATCAATTGCTATCGCATTTATTCTATACATATGATCATACTAAAGTCTTTATCCCTTTTAAGTTCGGTCTCAGAATCAACTTTTATTCATAGGGAAACACTCTCGGAGCTCTTAATTTGATGTAATCAGTTGCTATTGCATTTATTCTAAACATATGATCATACTAAAGTCTTTATTGGACGTAGCTCTCTCGAGGACTTGATTTCCTCCGGGAGACTTTTAAGGTCGAGCACCTAAAAAGGGGTGGGGATGGCCCCTGATTCCACTCCGAAGCTTAAGTTAGTAATGTATTTGAGAGTATAATATATAAGTTTTCAGAGCATATTGTTTTTAATTGAAGGAGATATCCTCCTATTTATAGGAAGAAGTTTACCGACTTTGTAGAGGCGGCTACTGGCCTCTGATTGGTTGCTTAGGGGCGGCAATCAGCCCTTTGTGATTGGCTGATAGAAGCGGTTGTCAGTCAGCTGGTGACAAGCAGGTCGCCACCTCATGTTACTTCGGAGGAAGGTTTTCCTTTTAAGCAGGTGACAAGCAGGTCGCCACCTGTCTTTACTTCAAGGGAAGGTTTTCCTTTGGAGACGGTGGGAAGCAGGTCGCCACCTGTCTTAACTTCAAGGGAAGGTTTTCCCTTGGAGACGGTGGGAAGCAGGTCGCCACCTATCTTTACTTCGAGGGAAGGTTTTCCCTTGGAGACGGTGGGAAGCAGGTCGCCGCCTGCCTTTACTTCGAGGGAAGGTTTTCCCTTGGAGACGGTGGGAAGCAGGTCGCCACCTATCTTTACATTCGAGGGAAGGTTTCCCTTGGTTTTTGTAGTCGACCTCGACCCGTCTCCTCGATTTAGATCCCTCGTTTATCCGGTTGAACTTATGTCGACTGATCTTCGTGATGTAGTCGATTTCCTCGAATAGTGCTTGTCGACATTTTATCTCTACTTTATCAGTACGAACAAGAAAGGTCGTCGACTTATATTTAAAATGTGCTCGACATTATAAGCTGCAATGTCAGGTTTATTCCTGATCCAACATACTGCATATAGAGGTGCTCAAAAAGATGGGGAAAAAGGAAGCTGATCTCTCGCCGAGCACGTTTCCGTTAGTCAGTTTCGCAGGAGCGGCAACCTATCCATTGGGCATGATTACACTTCCAGTTATCCTTGGAGACGGGTGGAAGGCATTGCATATAGATGTCACATTTGTGGTAGTAGACAACCTGGGGGCATATAACGGCATTCTGGGGAGAACAACGATCAACCCACATGACATTGTGTCATCTACAGCTCATCAGAAAATGAAGTTCCTAACTCCGCATGGAATTGGAGAAGTGCTAGGTGATCAGACTACCGCACGAAAGTGCTATGTTAATGCCCTGAGGAAAATGAAACAGGTGTCAATTGCCATGATAGGAGTTGCAAAGAGAAAGCTGTTCGCCTCAAACGAAGATGATGAAAGGAAGAAGGAAAAATTATCACCAAGGTCCGAACTTGACAGGATTCTTTGTTCACCTAAGCGGAGTGTGCTTGATGTCAAGCAGAGAGAAGAAGAATCCATCATGTACTACTTCCGAAAGTTCGCTCAAAATGCAACTGCACTGAGAGCAATCAAGAAGGACGTCATCAACGCATTTTTCCTGAACATGAACGCATCAACATTTTTGCTATTTGGAATGGAATTTGGGTGGCGTACAACCAAGACAATGGCGTGCTTAAAAGACAAGATGGAGACTGCGATCTCTTGTGAGCATGAATTGAGATGGGGCACACCTCTCAACACAGGTGGGGAAGTTCAAACTTCAAGAAAGCCAGAAGGCTCGAGCATGGATTATGCCAACATCTTCACACCTTTGAACACAGAGGTGGAAGAGATATACGTCAAGCTTCTGGTAAACAAGCTTCTAAGACCACTTGTGCCCGAAACCGCCTTCTTAGGCAGGGATGTTGAAAAATGGTGTCGATATCACCGAACTTGGGGGCATAGTACCAATGATTGTTTGACCTTGAGGATGGAGATTGAAGAATTTATCGCGCATGGAGCTCTGGAAAGCTATGTCGCGAACAACAACTCTTATCAGCCTCCAAGATATATTTGAGGGAAATAGACTTTCCGCTTCTAATCTATCTTTTTCAGTGCACCTTTAGGAATATAAGTGCAGTTCATGCCTTTGTAATCGGTAGTATTTCAAGAGAAGCGGTTAATAGACGCCTTCCCGCAAAGCCATTGTAAACATGACAAGTATCTAATGATGTTCAATTTACTTTCGTAGGTACATCTCTACATTATGCATTATACTCTGGATTAACGTCAAGTAGAAAACAACGTGCATACTACTCATAATCATCAAGCCATGCAACTTATAATTGGCGACATCAGCAAATGCATCTTCAACAAATTCAAAAGCAATATCATGCAATATTCCAAAAAGTAACATGGTGTAATATCCTTCTCAAAAGGACAATACCCATGTTCACTTCTTCCAAAAAGTGACATGGTACAATATCCTTCTCAAAAGGACAATACCCATGATCACATTTATCAAAAGTAACATGTTGCGACATCCTTTCCAATAATACAAACCTCATGTTTATTTCTAAAAAATGACATGTTGTGAAATCCTTCGGGCAAATCCTCATGTTCATAGCCATTCCCTGAATTGAAACAGGATGCGGCAAATGCAATGATGGGACTGATCACCCCACCGTGGCGGAAGTCCTCTTGTTAGACGACAACCCCACACACTAAAAGTATGCATACTCTCTTAAGGGTTCATACACCATGAAGACTTAAGCCCGAAAAGGGATAGCTTCATGTTATACGCTTTTTAAAGCAAATCTTATACAAAACTCATCAAATTTACAAGTCGAGTCTTGTATAACGTTATCTTGCTCTTTAGAATTTAACGCAACAACAACAAAATAAACAAGAGGAATCTTGTAACAACGTCGCCTTAGAGTGGAACTAAGAGACGGTATAAACTTAAGTCTTGCTTCGTCAAGATGACACTGCTACATGTCAAGTGCCAGTGCCGAGTGCCAAGTGCCCACGCCAAGTACATTACTACTTACAACACTACAAGTACCTAGCATACACATCTTGCCATGCCTTGGGTTCTAACCAAGAGGGGAACTCATACGGACATCATGTTCATCATCTAAGGATATCTATCCTATCTTTTCAAGTCCGAAGCATACGGACAACATGGATACTCAAGGTATGAAATATTACTAACAAGGTATCACATGATTTTTATTATTGAAAAACAAGTCCAAAGGACGAAGTTCCATACAAAGCAAACACACAAATAAAGGTTTGGGCAAAAGCCTCAAACATATCATCACCTCCAAAGGACTAAGACAACATGTCCAGAAAATCAACACCAAGTTCAACATCAGCATTGTCATATCCAAATGTCAAGGCAACAGAAGCCGCTTCAGCTGCCTTATGTTGCAAATTCGCAACATGGCCAACAGCAAAAGAAGAATAAGGACCCAGCTTGTCGAACGGAAACCCGGGGGCAAGTGCATGTACTCTGCCAATGTAATCTTTGGCAAACTCATCAACCAAAGGTGCAAGATCCGCTTTAGCAGCAGCAAGGACAGCGGCAGAATAGGCAGGGGTACTAGGATACTCAGCCAATCCCTTCTCAACACCCGCTCTGTGTGCCTCGTCACGAACAGAAGCAAGTGCGGCATCATGAACACTGTTGTTCTCTGCAATTTGCTGCTTGATAGCAGCAATCTCGGCCTCAAGTTGTTCAGCATGGACACGGCGAGCAGCAATACGCGCATCAATATCGACAATCTTGGAGTTCAAATTCTGCACTTCCTCTTCAGACTGTGCAAGCGCGCGGGAAACTGTACTGCACTTTTTGATAGCAGCCTTCCTCTCACTTACAAGCTCCAGCACAAAGGAAGACATGTTCATCATCCTTGATATAGCCTAAGTAAAACAAATAGAACGATCATGATCAACAACAACAACAACAAAGCATACGTGTATATCAGGAAGGCAAAGAGTTAAAGTAAAATCTACCTGCGCAAATTCAGCCAGGCCGCTCTCAACATATGCCTGTGCCTCCTCATCAGTAGACGGTTTGACATCATGATCGCCGGGAGGAACACATCTTTGAAGCACACGCACGCCAACTCCTGGAGTGCTAAGTTTGGAATCCTTCGAGAAATGAAGACTACCAGCGGAGAAAGGCGACCAGTTTTCTCCGGAAACATCAATCCCGTCAGAAAGGATCAAATCATCACGCTTAATACGTGGCAACGCTACAATAAGAACAAAGTAAAACAAAGAAGACATTAGCAAAATATACTAAGTATAAGGAGTATGTCAAGTAAAACAATGCATACCTCGGCGGGAAGAGCGCTCCTCCTCGGGACGGTCCCTCGACCGGAGGGCAGAAGGCGCGATCGTGCGACTCTCAACTCTCTTCCCTTTATCGCAAGAAGGAGCTGGAACAGCCGCACTCAGTTTAGAACGCTTCGGGTCACTCGAGGGACACGCCCCTGCGGCAAATCTATTGGGAGGAACACTAGTGGCAGGTACCGCAACAACCCGCTCAGTCACATGCACGGAGTTACCTAAAGGAACAAAGACAACGTGGATATAACAAAACATGAAAAAAAAATCAGTAAGTCAAAGCGAAAGATACAAGGAGACGCCTCACTTTTTGGTCCTTTGCCACGATCATGTCCGGAGCCTTCAGGAATAGTGGGGGCAACATAACGAGCGCGACGCCCAACTGGCAGGTTGTCACGATCATTAGCTGTCTGCAAAGACGAGCTTTTTCCATCAAAACGACCTACATTGCAACATAGTACAGGTTATAAAAGATATCAATATACCAAATCTTCAGAAGAAAGTATATGAATCCCGACATCAATCAAATCCTGATCTGAAGCACGCAATAGACAATGATAACGACGCTCTTGTTGACATCGAAAAATGATCTTCACCGCCTCCCTATCATCCAAGGAAAGGTCAGAGAAAATAGGAGCCGGATCAGCCTTCTCCACGCTCTCAACATCCCAAATAGTCCCAACATCGCATACGAAGAAGTAGTGGTGTCGCCAATGAGAACCAGAACGATCAGCTGGGGCGGCTAGACGTTGTTTGTAATCCCACTCGACATCCCCAAGACCAAGCTTCTCGAAGCCCTTATCTTGCAAATTCGGCCAATGCATCTTCATCCCACATAACCCCGTTGCGTCCGGACACATCAGTTGATAAAAGCATCGGAAAAGAGTGGTAGAATAGTGCCAAGATTGCTTATGGAACAGAACTCGAAAACAACTCCATACACAAAGGCCAGCAGGAGATAGGCTCAAGGGTGATATCCGGTAATAGCGACAAAGGTCCACCAAGTCAGGACAATAGGGAAAGCGCAGACCTTCCTTAATCTGTGAGGTATAAATTGCGGATAGATCACTTGGAGGAATAGTAACTTGCCCTTTCTTGGAGTCCGGAAGCACGTCATAAGGAAGAATAGCCTCCAAAGCAGAATCAAGTCCACAACAAGTCGCGTATAGCTCGAACATTTCTTCGTCAATATAGTTGAAGAAGTAACTCACAACCCTCGCCGTATCCTTAAGAGACTCAATTGTGTTGATACCCGGCTCGGCACCAACATCTGGACATAATGTCACTCGTGGAACGGGGATAGAAGACTTACTCATGATAACCACGACAAGAAGACTAACTCTGAAAAGAAGTCTGCGTAACTCGGAATCCTGAAAATTACAAGTAACAAGCCAGCCAATATACAAGCTCTATGTATGTACATGCATATTGACATGGGTACATGATTTCAAGTGAAAAATATTTTCTAAGTGTTAACATGTACGTACATACATGTCGACAAGGATGCATGTCGACAAGTGAAAAATATTTTCTAAGTGTTTACATGTACGTACATACATGTCGACGAGTGAAAATATTTTCTAAGTGTTTACATGTACGTACATACATGTCGACAAGGATGCATGTCGACAAGTGAAAAACATTTTCTGAGTGTTTACTTGTACGTACATACATGTCGACGAATGAAAAGTATTTTCTAAGTGTTTACATGTACGTAAATACATGTCGACAAGGATGCATGTCGACGAGTGAAAAATATTTTCTAAGTGTTTACATGTACGTACATACATGTCGACGAGTGAAAAATATTTTCTAAGTGTTTACATGTACGTACATACATGTCGACGAGTGAAAAATATTTTCTAAGTGTTTACATGTACGTACATACATGTCGACAGGGATGCATGTCGACAAGTGAAAAACATTTTCTGAGTGTTTACATGTACGTATATACATGTCGACGAATGAAAAATATTTTCTAAGTGTTTACATGTACGTACATACATGTCGACAATGATGCATGTCGAGGAGTGAAAAATATTTTCTAAGTGTTTACATGTACGTACATACATGTCGACGAGTGAAAAATATTTCTAAGTGTTTACATGTACGTACATACATGTCGACAAGGATGCATGTCGACGAGTGAAAAATATTTTCTAAGTGTTTACATGTACGTATATACATGTCGACAAGGATGCATGTCGACGAGTGAAAAATATTTTCTAAGTGTTTTCATGTTCGTACATACATGCCGACAAGGATGCATGTCGACGAGTGAAAAATATTTTCTAAGTGTTTACATGTACGTACATACATGTCGACATGGATGCATGTCGACAAGTGAAAAATATTTTCCAAGTGTTTCCATGTACGTACGTGCATGCCGGCAAGGGTGAATTGCATACATCAATTAGCTACTATCGACTTCTACACAATGCCTCTTGAATATTCCTACGACGCTTATCGGTAAAGCTCATACGACAACATCTATGCTATCATTACCAACATACAACCATGGACGACCATGCATGTGCAACTATCAATCATCAATATCGAGCATGCTAGAACAACGAACGATTCATTTACACTGAACGCTATGCGTAAGGGAAGTATAACGATTCATTTACACTTTCCTAAAATTTTCAGCACTTAGGAAAATTTTGGCCGATTTGGGGCTTGTTGGATCACGGTTGGAACTCCGGTATGTTCTTGACGGAAATCCGAACTCCTTCGCTCCAAGTAATCCTGCAAGAAGGGGATAGACCGGGCGGTGACCCAGAATCCCTCTCCGATGCTTAAATGAGTATCTCGGTATAGACTGGCAAACAAGTATGAATCTGTGAATATGAAAAACGTATCAATCCTGAGGTAACTCCTTCCTTTATATAGGGGAGGGGTTACCTCAGTTACCTGTTGGGATAACTGCCACGTTCCGCTTATCTCGGCCAGTAACCCACGTTCCGTCTTTTCCGGCCACTTCCCCACTATGTTGATAGTGGGCGTATTTCTCGGCCTCGTGCTCTGGTGGCAAGTCCCGACGGAAGTCGGGGACTCCAGAGTTATCTCCTTTGGTCACCGCTCGGGGCCCCTCGTCATCGGGACAGGGCCAATCTTCTCGGGGATTCAATGTCGGGGCCTACTCAAAGGCATATCATCGGGGCCTACTTAAAGGCATATCATCGGGGCCTACTTAAAGGCATACCATCGGGACCTACTTAAAGGCGTAACATCGGGAGCGTTCAGCTCATATATCAGGACCGACCTTGTCGGGACCCTTCGTATTGGTCTTCTAAGCTTCGTTTGGGGCCCAGTGGGCCTACCTCGCCGTTTAGTCACCGTTAATGGGCCTAACGGCTATACCGAAACCCATCATTTGCCCCCAAGACCGGAGGGACTTATAGTTCGTCGTGTCTTCCAACTTCGGACCTTTCGATATTCCGAGGATAATCACCGAATCCGAAAAGATTTCTCGATTACTCCCCTATTAAATGCGAGGAGTGATGAAGTGACGGCTTGAGTGCCCGTGCCTGCTTTTCTGAAAAAGCGCTTTATAGCCGTTTTGTCTCTAGTGCTTCGACGATTCAAATTGAGGCGCTTAATCTTCAATGGTTCAGATTGCAACGTCTCTTCTTACCGTTTCATTCTCTGCGTTTTCAAAAGCTCGAGCTCTCTTTTCTTTCTCTGATCAACACTCCGTCGACCGGAATCTCCGACTCTCAGGATCATCCTTTCTTCTCCGATTCGACATGTCTGGTAAGGCTTTCTCTTTCGATTCCAAAGAGACTTGTTAGCATAGTTTTTCTTTTATCTCTATGATCTTACCTGAACTCTTGTGGAAATCGACTGTGCTTTTTCTTGCTCTGATTGCTTTCCAGACGGTGAGTCCAGTTCTGGGGGGAGGAAGCCCTTCAAGTTCGATTACGCCTACAATGAGATTTCCGACACTGCCTATGATGCAGCCCTCCGGGAGGGGTGCATTACTTCCACCTGGAAGCCTCGCTTCCCATTTCCTTGGCCCCGCGTCCCGGGTGACCCTGTGGTCACTCGTCCCCGGGAAGGGGAGGTATTTGTCTCCACCGGGCAAATATCGGCAGGGATCCGATTCCCCTTCTGTGGGGACATAGTCGAGATGTGTACATATTACAAAACGCATCCGACTACTTTCTCCCCCCACGCCATCCGCGTGTGGAATGCTTTCCGCGTCCTCTGCTTCCGTTAACAATGGCCCTATAGCCTCCGACTCTTCCGGACCTTCTATGGGTTGAAGTGCAATGATGCCGGAGTCTGTGCCTTCTACCCGAGGATGCCTAAGTGGAGCAAGACACAACTCTCTCGGTACAGCTGGAATGGTGACACCTGGAAGGTCGCCAATGGTCGGGGGCTCATCACTGATTCGGGGCCCGACAACAGTGGCTGGAAGAGGAGTTATTTCTTCATCCGAAACAGCTCCATCCCCTAGCCCCGATGGGAGATTGAGGCGGACCCTGCTCCCGCTTTCCACACTTACTCCGAGGAGGATTTCCAGATTCTCCACTGCATCCAGCTTTATCGTTGGGGGGACTCTTTCACTCCCCTCGACGCCAACTCCATCGGGGAGCGGGACCTGGTTCTGACCGGGATCCGACTCCTTGATATCATGTTCGGAAGTCAACTCTTCGACGACCCTTCTAACCTCGTTCCTTGGGTAATATTCTAACCGTCTTTTCATTTTCGTCTTTGCAGCTAAGAAGGTATCACTGCTGACCAATCTCGTGCTTAAGCAGGCGGAAACTGATGCTGTTCCACTCCCCGCGAGGAAGAGGAAGTCTTCAAAGAGGGCCGCCTCCTCATCGGCACCTCCCACCTCGGAGCAAATCAAACGGGCCCGGGTGGAGAAGATTGAGCAAATCTTCAACACCAAGACTCCCGAGGAAGGTAAACAACTTCGCTCCGCAATTTGATTATACAGGAGGCGTATTCCTAAGGAGTTAATCCCCTCCGATAAGGGAGCCAGGATCGAAGGGATCAAACGCATCCTGCAGGGATACTATAATTATTACGGGAAGGACCAGTACCTCTCCCGTCGCGTCATCTGGTGTAAGGATCCTGATCAGCTTCCTGACTTTATTTCTGAAGCTTCTCATCCTCCAGCTGCAGGTCAATCGGGAGCTGGAGCTTCCGCGGGAACACCACCCTCCGACACCCAGGTCGGAGAACCCCTCCTGTCGCTTCCTGCCCCGACAAGATCGGGGACTGAGGACGCCCCGACGGACGGCCAATTCCGTCGGGTGGTTGATCTGGACGTCTCCCATTCTTCTGAGGAGGAAAGCGAAGGCCAGCCCTTGGTTCGTCGTCGGGGGGCGAGGCAGACCCCGCTGGAGCCAACTTCCGAAGGGCTGCCTCCATCTTCTCCGGCGCAGCAGCTTTCGCCGAGTTCTCATGGCGGCTCGGAGGCACGCACCTCCGACGCTCAGGCCGTTCCTCCTCCTCTCCCCTTAGACGGGAGCTTCTATCGGCTTTATGCCCCCGACCAGGCGGCAGCTCCCTGGACCGCGATCGAGTCACTACAGGGGGTTCCGCTACGCCGGGACAATTTGTCACCGGAACTGTGTCTGCACCTACTGGCAGGTTCAGTTCCGCCGTCTATGAAGCTTCCACTCTCCTTGGCCCCCGAAGACATCCATGCGGACATTCGCGCTATGGCCGTTCGTCGCATGGAGGTAAGTCTTCCCGTTTTCACACTTAGTATATAATGTAAAATACTCTCATGTACTAACCTCCCTTCTTTTCTACAAGAAATGGCGGATCAGCACCGCTGCTTCGGGTATATCCTGGCCTTGGAGGAGGCCCTGAAGGAAGAGCGAGCCAAGGCGGCCCCCGAGGTCTTGGCTAAGCTCGAGGAGGATCTGGCTGCCTCCGAGTCGTCAAAGGGGAAGTTGGTTAAGGAGCAGGCCCTCCTTAACCAGAAGACTCGGGACCTCTTGAGGCAGGTCCACGATTTTGAGAGGCTGTTGAAGCAGGAGCGCCAAAGGCTCAGTGAGGAGCAGCAGGGGCGCGTGGAGGATCGGGACAGGCATGTCCTTGAGAAGAAGGCCCTCGAGGACGCCAAGGTGGGGCTGGAAGCCGAGAAGAAGGCCCTCGAGGATGCCAAGGCGGGGCTGGAAGCTGAGAAGGTCCTTCTCTCCAACCGGTCCCAGCAGATGGAGCGGGAACATGCTGAGTTCCCACCAAGCTGGCCGAGGCTGAGGCCAAGGGACGGGAAGATTATCGGGGCTCCGAGGCTTTCCAACTGGACGCGGTAAAGTTCTGTACGGCGGAGGTGGAGACCACCCTGCTTAATGCCGTTGAAGAGCTCCATCAGGAGTATGGTGGTGCCATCGACTTCGCCAAGTCTCAGACCCTCGCCCCCTTCGCGGAGAGGTACTTCAATCTTTCTGAGGAGAGTGACGGGGCCAACACCCCCGAGGAGGCTGCCGGTGTTGAAGGCACGTGGAACTTCCAAGTGCAGAACTCCCGACAACTGAGTCCCCGATGATCGACCCTTCACCAGCTGACTTCCCCGAGTCCGATCCTCCCGCGGCCAATCTTCCAGAGTCCGATCCCCCGGTCGCGGAGCTTTCTGCCACAAATCTCGTGGACCCTGCTCCCCTCGACGCTGCCAAGGATCGAGCTTGATTGCTTTATTTTTCAAATCCTTGTAATTTCCTTCTTTGTTGCAAACCTCCCAGATCTTTATAAAATCAATCTTTTTCGGTTCTGATCATCATTTGCACAACTTAAGGTGAATTAACTACGCCACCTAAGGCAATTCGATCATATCACTTAAGAGTAATTTCGACGCGTCACTTAAGACATTTTACCCACACCACTTAAGGCGATTTAATCGTGCCCCTTAAGGCAACTTATCCACGCCACTTAAGGCGATTTAATTGTGCCACTTAAGGCAACTTATCTACACCACTTAAGGCAATTTAATCGTGCCATTTAAGGCGGGACCACGCCACTTAAGGCGATTTAATTGTGCCACTTAAGGCAACTTATCTACATCACTTAAGGCGATTTAAGCATACTTAGAATAATAAGTCTTAGAATAGACTTGTCGGAAGCAACCTCTTTATTCATTGATGGCTAAACTTGCACCACTGAAGGCGACTTAATAAACAACTTGCACCACTGAAGGCGACTTAATAAACAACTTGCACTACTGAAGGCGTCTTAATAAATAACTTGCACCACTGAAGGCGACTTAATAAGTAACTTGCACCACTGAAGACGACTTAACATCAAACATGACATTTCTTCAAGTGTTCGCCACTAAAAGAATGTTTCAACACATTGCCATCGAGGTCCTCCAACTTGTACGCATTCCGAGCTGGCCTCCCCACGACCTTATAAGGCCCTTCCCATTTTGGTGACATCTTGTTGATCCGATCCAAAAGGGTAAATTCGTTCCGACGCCAGACCAGTTCCCCGACAAAGAACTGTCGAGACTTGACTCGTCGATTGTAATATCTGGTTGTTGCCAAGCGCATCCGAGCCTGGGCCTCCTCGGCGCTCCGCCTCTTTTCTTCGACCAAGTCCAAGTCCAGACGCCTCATTTCATCGTTCGATAGAGGTTCATAATACTTCGTCCGATGGGATGCCACAGCTATCTCGACAGGAGCAACTGCTTCCGTGCCATAAACAAGGCCAAACGGAGTCTCCCCAGTTGATCGTTTGGGCGTTGTTCTAACAGCCCAAAGCACATTTTCCAGCTCATCCAGCCATTTGCCCTTCAAAGCATGGACCCTCTTCTTCAGGCCATCCATTACGATCTTGTTGGCTGATTCCACCTGTCCGTTGGTTTGAGCATGACGGACAGAGACTGTCCGATTCTCAATTTTCAGTTCCTCCAACTACTCCTTCCACTGGGCCCCATTAAACGGGGGGCCGTTATCGTTGATCACCACCTTGGGGATCCCGTATCGTGATATGATATGGGTCTGGAGGAATTTGAGGATATGGTTCCCCGTTGTCTTGGCCAATGCCTTGGCTTCTATCCATTTTGAAAAATAATCAATAGCCACGACTAAATATCGACACTGACCTTTTGCAACTGGAAGGGGTCCCACCAAGTCGATTCCCCACTGCGCGAAGGGCCAAGCACTCTTGATGGATGTTAAATCGGCAGCTAGGGCCACGATATTCGGGGCGTACTTCTGGCAGGCGTCACAGGATCGGACTAGCATCGTTGCCTCCTTATTCATCGAGGGCCAGTAATAGCCCAGGTTCAGCACTTTCCTCACGATGGATCGGGCCCCTTCATGACAAGCCAAATATCCTTCGTGCACCTCCCTGAGGATCCGACCCGTGTCGGGCTCGGCCACGCATTTCAGATAAGTAGTTAAATGTCCCTTTTTGTACAGCTGATTGTCCACCATCACGTAATTGGGCGCGATTCGGCGTATTTTGCCCCCGTAGTCGGATACGCGGCTATCGGGGTCATCCAAGTGGGCTCCTCCGATCCGACCTCAATGGCACATACCTCCGACTGATCGGTGATTGACAGGATCACGTTTTCCAAGAAATGCACCTTCCGTCTTTCACCTTGGGGTGCCCCCAAGGCGAACTTGCTCAAGGCATCTGCTCCCGCGTTATCCTCCCTCGGGATCGCCTCAATATCGAAGCTCTTGAAAGTCTCCTTGCACCTCCCGAAGGTATTTCTTCATCATCGGGCTCTTAGCTTCGTATCGCCCCTGGACTTGGTTCACGATCAGGCTAGCGTCACACTTCACCTTTAAGTGACCAACTCCCGTTCCCTTAGCAATCTTGAGGCCAGTGATGAGAGCCTCATATTCAGCTTCATTGTTGGTGGCCCTAAATGTTAAGGCCAAGGCATATCGGAGGGGCTCGCCTCCGTCTGGTGGTATCAGTACGAAACCTGCTCCGGATCCTTCTGAATTTGAGGAGCCATCGGTGTACATCTCCCAGGTATTTTCGGCATCGGGCTGTTCTGACTGCTCTGTTATCGGGACCTCCGTGGTTGCCCCCTCTATAGGGCCCGCTTCTTCTAGATCGGGGGCTGTAGACTCTGCTATGAAATCCGCCAACGCCTGGCCCTTAATAGCCGTTCTCGGAGCAAAGTGAATGCGGAACTCACTAAGCTCGACTGCCCATTTCACTAATCTCCCCGACGCATCGGGTCGGTTCAAAAAATGTTTCAAGGGCTGATTCGTCAAAACGGTAATCTCATGCGCGTGAAAGTAAGGCCTCAGCTTCCGTGCAGTAACAATCAATGCATAGAGATACTTCTCAACGGCGGGATAATTTATTTCAGATTTGGCGAGTGCCTTGCTTACATAATAGACAGGGACTTGGCTACCCTCTACAATTTTCACTAAGACAGAGCTAACAGCAAATTCAGAAACAACCAAATATAGATAGAGTGGCTCGCCTGGGATGGGCTTCGTCAATGGCGGGAGGGTGCGAAGGTGCTGCTTGAGTGCCTGGAATGCCTCTTCACACTTGGCAGTCCACTCAAACTTCTTGTTGGCCCTCAATACTTCAAAGAACGGCATGGATCGGTCGCTTGCCGATTCATCGCGGCCAGTCAGCCGTTCAGCACCTGCACCTCCCGATTGTTAATCGGGGACTTCATCTCTTCGATCGCCTTCAGCTTCTCAGGGTTCACCTCGATTCACCTCTGGCTCACCATAAAGCCCAAGAACTTCCCTGAGTGCACTCCGAAGGCACACTTGGTGGGGTTCAAGCGAACTTGATGAAGCCTCATCCACTCGAATGCTGTGGCCAAGTTGTGAACATGATCTTCGGCCCGTCGGGACTTCACCAACATGTCGTCCACATAGGCTTCCATTGTTTTCCCCAGCATATCCCCGAACAGCTCATTCACCATCCTCTGGTAAGTTGCACCTGCATTGATCAGTCCAAAGGGCATGACATCGTAATGATAGATGTCGCTATCAGCATAGAAGGCAGTATGGGGGGCATCCTCCTTGGACATCTTGATCTGATTGTAGCCGGAGTAGGCATCCATAAAGCTCAGCAACTCATGTCCCGATGTAGCATCCACCAGCTGATCGATCCTCGGGAGCGGATAGCAATCCTTCGGGCATGCCTTGTTTAGGTCGCGAAAGTCAACGCACATCCGCCATTTGCCATTGCTCTTCTTCACCAGGACCGAGTTGGCGACCCAGGTCTGGAATCGGAGCTCCATAATGAATCCAGCATCGAGCAACCTGCCCACCTCTTGCTGGATCGCAATCTTCTTGTCGGCACCCATCGGGCGCCTTCTCTGTGTAATCGGCTTGATCCCGGGATCAATCTTCAGCTCGTGAGTAATCACATCGGGGCTGATTCCTGGCATGTCACTCGGGGACCAGGCGAACAGCTCCTTGAACTCCTTCAACAGATCAATCAATTCTCGGGCCGTCTCCTCAGTCAGAGCGGACCCGATTTTCACCTTCCTCTGAGGTCCATCAATCTCGACCTCCTTCAAATCTTCCATCGGGGCGGGACGCCCGAACTCCTCTCGAGGATCAGCGTCAGTCTGGAATACAGTCATAGCCTCCCGATTCCTCCTTCGGGTGGCATTGACATAGCACCTCCTGGAAGCTATCTGATCGCCCTGGACTTCCCCGATTCCGTGGTCAGTCGGGAACTTCAGCTTCTGATGGACAGTTGAGGCAATTGCCCCCAGCGGGTTGATGGTAGTCCTCCTGATAATGGCATTGTAGGTCCCCGCAAACTCGACCACCACGAACTCTACGTTCCTCTTCTCCGACTTCCAACCACTCCCGAACTCAACCGGTAAGGTAATCACCCCGACCGGGTAAGAGGTAGAGCCAGAAAATCCGACCATCGGGAAGTCCGCAGGCTTCAAGTCCTTCTTGGTTTTCCCCATGGCTTGTAGTGCGTCCATGAACAGAATATCGGAGGACCTCCCTTCGTCGATCAGGATCCGCTTCATCTCGTACCCATCCACGTTCAGGGTTACGACCAAGGCATCATCGTGTGGGGTCTCCACACCTATCAGGTCCTCCGCTGAGAAGGAAATCACCATTTCTTCTTTCAGAGTCCAATTTCGGGCCCTCTTGCCCAGCACCACTGCAATGGGAATCCGAGAAGCATAGACCTCCCGAGCTTCTGTAGTATCTCCTCCTGCAGCAAGTCCTCCGTGAATCACATTAATAGTTCCCCGCTTCTCCATGCGGGCATTGGAAGACTCGGGCTTGTCCTTCTTCGGGGATCGACCCCGGGATCGGGAACGGGATCGTGATCGGGACCGGGAACGGGATCGGCCCTGCTGTCCAGCCACAAATTCCTTGAGCTTCCCCTTCTGGATCAGCTTCTCAATCTCTTTCTTCAACTCCCGACAATGGTTAGTGTCGTGACCGTTGGCACGGTGAAAGCGACAATAACGATCCGTGCGGGCTCCCATGGACTCTCCATCTTTTTTCGGGGGGTATCTGGCGATACCCTGTCGATCCATTGCCGCTAATACCGCACCCATGGAACAAATAAGAGTGGTGTAGTGGTCCTCTGTCTTGTCCGACTTCGAGGAACGCTTGTCTTCCCTCCGATCGGGACGGCCTCGACCCCGACTGCTCTCGGGTTTATCTTTCCTCCTGCGATCGTCCGAGTGTTTGAACGACTGCTTCCCCTTATTTGATTTCGGAGGGTCAAGGTCTCCGGCAGCTATCTTTGACTCCTGGACGTCGATTTGCTGCTTTACCCTCTTCGGTAGCGCCTCCATGTTCCACACAGCCTTCTCAGCCACACTGTGCATCAGGTCGGAACCATATGGTGCTGTCAGGTTCCGAATGAAAGTGCGGATGGTCTCTCCCTCCGATATTTCCTCATCGATCTCGGCCACGCTGGCAGTGTATCTCTGGTAGTAATGTGCCAGAGATTCGTCGGGCCTATGTACCACCTCAGCCAGGGATCTCGCGCTTTTCAGGAGGCGCCGACGGCCCTGGTACTGCTGGATGAAGCGATCATGCATCTGGGTCCAGCTAGAGATGCACCCTGGGGGAAAGCTGAAGAACCATGTCAGGGCCCTTTCACCGAGTGTGCCTGGGAACAAAACGCACACTATGTCATCATTCGGGGCTCTGCCTAGACAAGCCATGACATACTTCTGGACATGACGAACGGGATCTCCCTCGCCATCATACTCCTTAACTGTCGGGATGCCCAGTCCCGACGGGGCAGTGGTGTTCACCAATCGGGGGACGAAGGGATGAGTGGATCGGTCCCTGAGCTCCGACATCATCTTCTTCTGGTCGCCCATGCAAATGTTCACGATCTTCACCACTTGATCGGGGGTGATAGAGCCATTGAGAGGAATGGTCCTATGCTGCACAGGCCCAGGCCCATCGACCACGAACTGCTCCGATAGGGCAGGTTCCCTGCTCTTGTCCTGGTGCTCGGGTTGGACCTCCTGCCCGTCCCGATTCTCCATCGGCGGAGGTGGAGGCAACTCTTCCTTCTTCTTGGCGGCCTCCCTTCGGTCCAAGAGAGCCTCCATAGCTTCCAAAAATACTGGCATGGCGTCCATCACGGCCTTCGCCAAGTCCGGCTTTGCAGGTGCCTTCTGGTCCCTCCTTGGCCGGCTCTCCGATGAGTTTCAGATGGAATCTTCGCGATCATCATGATGCCCCCTTGTTTGAGAAACAGTAGGGGGTGGATCATTCCGATCAACAGTGCGCTCCGGCGGCCCTGAGTTCAGAGTCCCAGCAGGGTGGCGGGAACCGCCGGATTGTCCTTGTCTCTTCTTTTGCTTGCCAGCCATCGAACGGGTAGAAGTCATTTTTTCTTTTTGCTTCGTTCCCACAGACGGCGCCAATGTTGGATCACGGTTGGAACTCCGGTATGTTCTTGACGGAAATCCAAACTCCTTCGCTCCAAGTAATCCTGCAAGAAGGGGATAGACCGGGCGGTGACCCAGAATCCCTCTCCGATGCTTAAATGAGTAACTCGTTATAGAATGGCAAACAAGTATGAGTCTGTGAATATGAAAAACGTATCAATCATGAGGTAACTCCATCCTTTATATAGGGGAGGGGTTACCTCAGTTACCTATTGGGATAACTGCCACGTTCCGCTTATCTCGGCCAGTAACCCACGTTCCGTCTTTTCCGGCCACTTCCCCACTATGTTGATAGTGGGCGTATTTCTCGGCCTCGCGCTCTGGTGGCAAGTCCCGACGGAAGTCAGGGACTCCAAAGTTATCTCCTTTGGTCACCGCTCGAGGCCCCTCATCATCGGGACAGGGCCAATCTTCTCGGGGATTCAATGTCGGGGCCTACTCAAAGGCATATCATCGGGGCCTACTTAAAGGCATATCATCGGGGCCTACTTAAAGGCATAACATCGGGGCCTACTTAAAGGCGTAACATCGGGAGCGTTCAGCTCATATATCAGGACCGACCTTGTCGGGACCCTTCGTATTGGTCTTCTAAGCTTCGTTTGGGGCCCAGTGGGCCTACCTCGCCGTTTAGTCACCGTTAATGGGCCTAACGGCTATATCGAAACCCATCAGGGCTAAGTATTCTAATGCATTTCATCAAACACCTTGTATGCATGATAAGATAACTAGGTACATGATGATTTCAAGTCTAAATCAAGGCCATACGAAGTCACGAAAGGTCTAGCCATATACGAAATTAGACTCACCGACACGAAACAAGTCCGAATTGCTACTCGCCCTCACCCGAGGATCCACGCGCCGCCATCACTGCCCTCACGCGCCGCTGCCGATTGCCTCACGCGCCGTCCCCATTTGCTTCACGCGCCGCCTCGATTCCTTCCTTGCCCGGATTCGATCTTGATCGATGTCAAATGTGATGTGATGTGATTACTCCAAATTCACACCTCCATGAATTCCCTCTTCTTCAAGAATGGAGAGCTTCTTGAGGATTTATCTATTAAGGATGCAAGATAATGGGTATTCTCTCTCCCAATTCTCATTTATAGTGCCTACACCATGTGCTAAGGACTAAACTAATATTTATTTTCATACAAGTCCTTAGTATCACATACTTGCATCTCTCCTATGCTTGTCTTACATACATGCTCTCTAGTATTACATAGCGCGCTTCGTAGATTGTCATACATGATTATCGCCTTTATACGTACATAGTACAAATTCATGATAGTCGCGTGATTACTTTTATAAATCTAAGTATGAATTGAATGTTTGCATCATTTTCCATGATTACATCAAACTACATGCTTGCATCATTTTTCATATTTACATCATGCTTCATGATTACATACATGTTCTCCAATTTCATATTACTCTAAGTGTTTTGCTTATTACATGATTATGTTATTCATCTACTACACTATCATCATTTACATATTAACAACGTGTTATACGCCTATTTCATACACCATGATATTATCATAATGCATATCATTGTACGCATATTGTCTGTTACGCTAACCTTGTAAACAGATTACGTACGTACGGCGAAAAATTAAAAAGTGGTCAAATTTAAGAACTCAACATTCAAATTGATAAACAGGCCACCCCTGAGGTCAGTACCGAATCTAAATTGGACGAATATCTTATATTTGAAAAGATTCAAGAACGAGTTTTGAACCACTACTTGACTCGGGGGCAAGTGTTATATATCTGTCCAATTCGGGTTCGTATTTACATTTCGGGCCTCGTAAAATATCCCAAAACCTGTAAAAAAACCCTTTCACGGACACCTAAGTCTAAAACCGTCCGGAATACGCGTAATTCCTGGGCCGAAGGACTTCCGGATTGCTAATAGCAATCCGGGTAGGTTCGGATTGCTAATAAACAATCCGGGTAGGTTCGGATTACAGTTTTACCTCGTACGCTCACCCCGATTAAATTGCCAAGTGCGGGAAGTCGATGCATACATCGTCCGCCTTGATGACGGTAAACGTCTTCCTTACATACCGACATCAAGTAATTCCAAACTGGGCATGATCCTTAGGTTCTCTATAAATAGGGGGCCTAGGTCTCCCATTTGGGACAATTCCCTCACTTTTGGACTTGAAATGCTCTGACTTCTCTCTAAGGCTTTCTCTCTCCTTGAGCGTCGGAGTGGGCCCAACCAGCATCCCCCCCTCCCACGCTGGTTACTGCCCTTCGTGCAGGACCCGAAGATCAAGAGTCCAAGGTTGAGGATCGAAGTCTAGTTCGGTGATTGTGTATTAAGGATTGCGGCGTTCCCGTCCTTATACGTATATCTCGAGCCCGATCGTGAAGGAAGAAGCCTGTTCGTGAATGAAAAAGCCCAAAGCTGCCCAAGTGGTGAAGCGAACCCAACAGTAAGCATGGGGTTTGCCCTTGCAAGGAGGATGTCGCAGCATGCTACTTTAATAAATGTGAACATGAGGTTTGCCCTTGCAAGGAGGATTTCAGAATAATTCTTGGTTTTTATCCATGGCATTGTATGTTGTTGAAGTTGTTCCTGAGTGAACGCCTTTTGAATAGAGAACCTTTATAATTCCCTTGTTGTTGATAATGCGCAAGTTGTCATTGCGTGATGTAAGCTGATTGTGTACATAGCGCAATGGCTTTGTGTTGCCGACATCTTCTTGAGATAGTCACCGTTATAGATGGAGAAATAAAGTCCTTGTTGGAGTAGATAATAGATATGTTGGCGTTGTATGCCATAAGATCCTCGTTACACATAGTGTTTAGCTTGTATTGTTGATAATAATCTTCTTGATGCCGCATAATATAAGTTGCATAGGATAATGACTTGAGTTGTTGATATGAGTAATATGCGCGTTGTTTGTTACTTGGTGTTAATCCGAAGTAAAATGCGTATTATAGAGATGTACCTACGAAAGTAGATTAATCTTCATTAGAATTTTGTTATGCGTACAATCACTTGCAGGAAGGCGTCTACTGATCGCTCTTTCCGAAATATTTCTAAGTACAGAAGCGTAAACAACACTTAAGTTCTCAGCTAGAATAGACATGTTGACAAAGATGTAAAGATAGATAAAGAGTGGATAGTCTATCTCCCTCTGAGATCTCTTGGTGGCGGACGAGCATCGTCACTTGCAACATAGCTTCCCAAAGCTCCATGTGCAATGAACTCCTCGATCTCCATTCTCAAAGTTAAGCAGCTGTTAGTATGGTGCCCCCATGTTTGGAGGTATCGGCACCAATCTTCAACGTTTCTACCTAGGAAGGCAGTCATCGGCTCGAGTGGACCCGGAAGCTTGTTTTCCAGGAGCTTAATGTATATCTCTTCAACCTCCGTGTTTAAGGGAGTGAAGATATCGGCGTATTCGACGCTTGAGCTTCCTGGTTTTCTTGAAGTCTGAGCTTCCTGATTCGTTTGAGAGGTGTACCCCATCCCAGCTCGCGTTCACAAGAGATTGCGGTTTCCAGCTTATCTTTTAGGCATGTCATCATTTTGGTTGTACGCCATCCATGGATTCTTCCAAACAGCAATAACGTTGGCGCGTTCATGTTCAAGTAAAACGCAGTGATGACTTCTTTTTTGGTTGCCCTTAGTGCGGTTGCATTTTGGACGAACCTCCTGAAGTAAGATGTAATGGACTCTTCTTGTCGTTGTCTGACATCTATGACGCTTCGTCTTGTTGGGAAGAGCATCATGTCGAGTCCAGCTCTTGGTGTTAACTCTTTCTCTTTTCCTTCATCATCATCACTTGAAGCGAACAGCTTTCTTTTCACGCCAACTTCTATCATGGAAACGGACACTTGCTTCATCTTCCTTAGAGCGTTGACGTAGCACTTCCGTGCGGCTGTTTGGTCGCCTAGCACCTCGCCGATCCCATGAGGAGTTAGGAACTTCATCTTTTGGTGAGCGGTGGACGGCACGATGTCGTGCGGGTTGATTGTCGTTCTTCCTAGGATGCCGTTGTATGCTCCTAGGGTGCTTGCCACTACAAATGTGACATTGATATAAAGTGCCTTCCAACCTTCTCTCAGGATGACTGGCAATGGGATCATACCCAACGGGTAAGTTGCAGCTCCTGCGAAGTTGACTAGCGGGAATGTGCTTGGCGAAAGATCGGCTTCCGTTTTTCCCAATTTCTTGAGAACTTCTACATGCAGTAAGTCTGCGGCACTTCCACCATCCACCAATATCCTTCGCACATCGTATCCGTTGTAATGAAAAGAGCATCATCGTGGGGGTAGACTGTGTGCTTCTTGTCAGCAGTTGAGAATGGGATGACCACGTCTTCCTTCTCTGGTTGGCGTCTTTTTCTATACTTGGGAAAAACTTGTAGTTACGCAACATAGACATCACAAGCATTAAAAATGCTTCCTCCTGCAGCTGGCCATCCATGAATCACATTGATGACGTCACGCTTCGCAGGTGGCAGACTGTCGTTCATTTTCTCCTTTCCCTTGTTCATCTTTCCGAATGGCTCAGCATGGTTCTTCTTTTGGCATTTGTCGCCTTGATCTACGTATTGCTTGAGTTCTCCTTTGAGGATGAAGTTGTTTACACGGAATCTTAAGCTGACACAGTTGTTCGTCTCGTGGCCATAGACTTCATGGTTTTCGCACCATTTGTCTTTTTGCTTTCCGAGTGGACCTTTTTGGAAGTTTGCCGGCTCTCTCCACATGTTGTCTTCCTTCATCTTTTTCAGGATCACGGAGAGTGGTGTATTCAAGGGAACGCAATCTGCCAAGTTGACTTCCTTCGGTCTTTGGAATTCCGGCTGGAACCGCCTTTTTTGCGGCAGGAATTGCCTTGCTTGTTGCGAACCTTGTTGAGGTCTCACCTGCTTCTCTTTAGCGCGGGCTGCGCTGACTTTCGCTTTATGCTGGTCTCTGAATCTTTCTAGATCCACGAACTCTTTGATCTTGCTGCCAATTCTTCAAGTGTCTCCGCAGGGCGCTTCGACATCTTCTCCGAGTGGCTGAAGCTGAAGCAGCTACTTTCGAAGTAACAGAAAGAAAAGCAACAACTGGAGTTTCTATGGTTACGTCTTAAACGGTGAGGCCCTCTCTATACACCAGAGCCCCTTACTCAAGATGAAGAGGAGGAGCTTCAAGATGAAGAGGAGGAGCTTCAAGAGGAAGAGGAGGAGCTTCGGCCTAATTTCCCAATGAAAGCACGCACGATCTCTCCTTCAGTGAGGTTGCTCTGAATGTCTGCTACATTATGGTTGAAACGGATGTAGTAATCCGCTAACGACTCATCATGTTCGATCGGATCTCCTTTTCCTCTGTAATTTTCTCCTCCAATTCGCTAGAGAGCGTCTGGGACTCGGCTGTGCACTAGCTCGTCGGAGAACGGATGCAACGCATTCTCTTCAAGGGCATGCATTCCCTTCATCTTTAACTGCTTCATCTACTTCTCGATCATCTCTTCCAAGGCCTTAGCCGTAAGTCCCGTGACTGGGATGTCACTGTTGCATGCGGGCTTCCTCCACCCTTCATTGTATGTATGAGCACGGCTTGCTTCCTTGAAGTTGCCTTCCCTGTGCATGTCGGCATGGCTTGTTGACTTGAAGTTGCCTTCCTTTTGTGGCCGCTATGAGTTGTTCATAGGGGGGGTGCTTCCATCTTACTCCTTGCTGCTGCTGCTTCACACCAACACTTGGAGTGTATGAATGTGTTGCTTCCTGCCTTGCCTGCCGGTACTAGTAGGTGCCTTAAGAATATCCTTCGCCTTCTGGATACTGCGGCTATTGATGGTTGACATCATGCGACATCTCACTCGTAGGTGCGGCATGCTCGCTAGCTGGCGGAGGTGGTGGCGGAGGCGCCATGTATCCCTGGTTCTTTAGAGTCTCCCTGAATGCAAGGAGCTCTTCCAGTGCGGCCATCATGGCAGGTGTGACTAGTGGCAGGTTGCTTGCGCCTCTTGCTTGCTGCTGCTGCACTCCGTCAGCTGGCATCCCGTACAGGAAATCTTCGTTCCTTTCCATCCTCTGCTCGAACTCGTGCACTGGTACCTCGTTTTGGACGTCGGGACCATGCTGCGCGGAAGGCGCATTTGCGGTTGGCATGGAGGAGGCACTAGACTCTGCATCTGGAATGTAAGAAGGTCCTGGTTGGCTTCTCGTCGGCTTCGGCTTGCTTGCACCCGCTTTCTTCGTACGTCTGCCTGTCATAGCTTGCGGTATGGAACGGCTTCTTGCTCGTTTCCCACAGACGACGCCAAGTGTTGAGATCGGTTCCACCTGGGACACCTCGGGTTGCTCTTCGTGAACGAGTTGGATGTGCACGCAGGTACGGTCTCCTGTTAGCACATCACGATCCACAATCCGGGATCCGCGAACCTCGATCCTCAAACCCCGAACTTGGCTTTGGCTCCAATCTCGGTCTCCTACACGTCGGGTCCTGCAAAACGGGCAATAACCAGCATGGAGAGGGGGGTGGTGCTGGTTGAGCCCTCTCCGATGCTTAAGTCACAATCTAGAGAGAGAAAGTATGTAGAGAAAGGTCAAAGCGCAAATAGCCAATTTGAGAGAGTTTCGAGTTCACTTGTCAAATGGGAGGTCTAGGTCCCTATTTATAGGAAACCCGATTTTATGCGGTTCAATGCCGGTTTAAAGGAAAACTCTTACCGACATCGAGGTTGGCTATGTGCGCACTGACTTCTCATACTTAGTAAAAATAATAGGGTAAGCGCGCGGTGCCAGTCGACAGTCCGGACCATGTCGGATGTCCGACATGGTCCGGATTGCCGGGCGAACCGGACCAATCCGGACTGCCGAGGCAATCCGGAAGTCTCGGTCCGGGTGCTGCGCGCATCCGGACCGTTTTGGACTCGGGGTGTCCGCGGTAAAATCCATTTGTGGGTTTCGTCGTGTTTGCGAGGTCCGAAATGTAAATACGAACCCGAATTGGATAGATATCCACCAGCCGAAACCCTAGCTAAATTATTAGGTAAATTTTTTTAATTTATTGGGGTGCAAGTAAGTAAAATTCGGCCGGCCTAGCATGGTGGATATATTTGTTACCAGACTTTTATTTTATTTTATTTAAAGGAGACAATATATCTATAGATTGGAAAGATAAGGAAAGATTCACAATATATATTAAAATATATAAACTATCAATATATTTAGCTAAAATATAGGGATAAAGATATATTGATAGGATTCAGTTACATAAAAGGATTAAGAAAAATATTGTCAATATATATTTTAATCCCTAAAGATATATTTGACAATAATATATATATATATGTGTGTGTGTGTGTGGCCGAAATTATATATATATTTATATTGTTAATTGATTTACATCTTCTAGATAAAATCTTGACAATATTTATATATATGTTACTTAATTATTGCCGAAATATATATATACAATATTGGAAATTATTTTAAATAATTAATATTTCTTGGTGGCTAAGTTAAATTTTTAGTGGATTTTAAAACCCTACTTAGCCCACAAGATATATTTCGGCCGAACCCTACGGGTTTATTGGGCCGGTCCAATTTGCAAAACCGGAACGGGTTAAACCAATCCGGGTTTTTCTTAATTGGGTTGACCTAGTCGGGTCGGGTCGGACCAAAGTAACTAAGTGAATCTAAACTGAACCGGTTTCGAGTGATGAACCGAACCACAATTTTATTTTAGGGTTAATAGGTGTTTTGGTCCATGATGTTTGACAACTTTTGGGTTTTGGTCAATGATGTTTTTTTTTACCTAGTTTTGGTACCATATGTTTGCAGATTTTTTCTAGTTTTGGTCTAACTGTGACATTCCGTCCATTTTCTGACATGTTCAAGTCACGTGATCCACTCTAAACTTTCAATTTTGTTCAATTTAGTCCCTCTAATACTTTCCTAACCTTTTTTTTTGTTTAATTTAGTCCCGAAGTTTCAAAATTTCAATTGGACCTATTGTCCAATTAGGGTCAATTTTGAAACTTCGGGACTAAATTGAACAAAAAAAAAGGTTAAGAAAGTATTAGAGGGACTAAATTTAAAGTTTAGAGTGGATCGCGTGACTTGAACATGTCAAAAAATGGACGGAATGTAACGGTTAGACCAAAACTATAAAAAAATCTGCAAACATATGGTACCAAAACTAGGTAAAAAAAACATCATTGACCAAAACCCAAAAGTTGTCAAACATCATGGACCAAAACACCTATTAACCCTTTATTTTATTAAACCGTTTCGGACCAAACCGTATTTTTAAAATCGGACAGACTCACACCGGATTTTAAATTGGACCAAACAAAATTTTAAAAATTTTCGGAAATTTTAAATGTTTAATAAAATAGGATGTCAAATTTTAAATCCAAAATGTTTCGAACTTTAAAAAGTTAACCTAAACAGTGCTCTTAGGGTTTACGTTTTAACACATTTTCGGATAAAACCCTAATACCTGGTTACAATTATGGGGATAGATCTCGGATATGCATGTTTTTGGGACTGGTAAATTAGTGGGCTGAATTGCAATTGTTTACTTTCTGCAACATATATTAGAACTGTCGTCTTGAATTAATCAAGCTAGCTGGATAATAAATTGCGAGCATTGAGCTCTGGCATTTAAATATATGGTATACGCAATAGGATAGACATGCTATGCTGATTGAAATTGCCTTGAATCCATGTCTAGAAATTTCGCATGATTGATTGTAAGCATGAATTGCAAGTCAGGCCCCTAATATTTTCAAAATGTTTTTAAAACAGAAAATACCAGTCGCCAATTATGCATGACGTATGCGGAAGTTGCATGTTTTGACACGTATGCTAGAATGTTCATGAATGAAAACATTTGGTAATTTACTTTAAGTAGAATTATGTATGCTAAGGAACATTAGACGCATGACGCATAAGCATGTTGTTTTGGTTTGTTCGATTTTTATGGCGTGATATAGTATTATGCATGCGTAAATTATCGGATAATTTTACAAAATCAAAAAGTGCCATGGGAAAGCCAAGATCTGGTATGCTTGTTTGAAAATTCCAGTTCCGCTAATTTGCAAAAAAATAACCGTTTTCAAAAGACTAATCTATTGGATTGAAAACGACAATAGTGTGAACTCTTCACAACACCCCCTTCCCTCGGTTTACTGGTGGTCGGTTTGGTTTAGTGACTGAAGGATCACAATTCGTCATATTCCATCCTAATGGATAATCTGATGTTTGCAATTCTGTCAAAATGTTAATGTATTCCCAACCTTGAATTGTCATCAATGAATAGATGGCATTATCATCTTAACTATTAGTTGAGACGAATTATAACTCGTGGAGCAAACGCGTCGTTACAATATTGGAAGGACATGATCTAATTGACCACATTCAAATGACCATGAATTGGCCGAATGCCGGATTAACAAAGGATCTAGCATTCACCCATTTTCAATGGGAGCAAGATGACAAGAAAACTAAGGAGATGATACTGTCTGAAATGTCACAGGATTTCTATGACATGTATAAGGACGATCCGACTTCAAAGGACATCTGGGATGCTCTCTTTTTGAAATATGGACGTGGAATGGCGGTTACACTGAACCCACTTATACCAAAATTAGAAACATATCTGAACAACAACAGTAAAAGCATACTTGATAAAGTACGCGGTCTCCTTTGCTTATTTAAACCATTGGAAGATGACAGTCAAATGGCTGAATGGGATAAAATTCAGGGCATAATAGGGATACTCCCGAAGTCTTAGAGGGCAACCAAGGCCATATTGGCTGTTAGCAGTTCCGTGCTTGATCTTGCATCTGTCCTGAAACTAATCGAGATGGAAGAAACTCGATTAACTTCGGTGTCGAAAGAACCGAAAATGGCAGGACAAGCTGGCTGTATGAAAAGGAAATTCAGGAACAAAGGAAAGAAAAAACAGGCGGTCGACAATAAAACGTTGACCACGCCTAAACAAGGCAGTCCCAGATTAAAATCAGAGATAGTATGCAGGAATTTGAGCCCACGCCGAATAAGCGATGGTGCAGGTTCCAGCAGATCGCACCCTGAAAAGGTATGCGAATTTGGTTATGTAAAGGAAACTTTAGTTTCCTCAATTGTCATGTAAACTGACTCGAATCCATCTTTGATTGTTGACTCAGGAGCAACTGACCACATAGCCAAAGATAAAGAACTATTTTCCAAGTTTAGACGATTACCGAAGGATTCTAAAAGGATATTCATTGGCGACAACTCACAAGTTGAAGTCATAGGAATAGGGACTTGCAAATTGCCAATGAGCAATAGCAAATCCTTAATTATTGAAAATGTCCTTTATGCTCTTAGAATCTGTAGGAATGTTGTTTATGTTTCTGCTCTTATGAATAAGAACTTTGTTTTATCATTTGAGAGATCCTTGGTTCGCATAAATAAAGGGGATACTTTATTTGGATATGCCTTTTCTTATAACGGTCTATTTATCATGGATTTGCATGGAAATGTAAATTCATATAGAATGTACGCGATGTCCTCCAAAGAAGCAGAAACTGACGCGACCGAATGGCATTCGCGGCTTGGACATATAGGCTACGACAGAGTTCAATCGTTAGCAAAACGAGGGCTTTTTCCCGGAACAAACAATGTGGTAAAACACACTTGTCATGACTGTCTAGCTGGAAAATCAACCCGCAAGCCATTCGGTGGAGCAAAACGAGCCGAATTTCCATTATAATAATCCATTCAGACGTATGTGGACCAATGAATGTAACTGCCATAAACGGAAAGCGATACTTCGTAACTTTCATTGATGACTACACCCGATTCGGGTTTACTCATTTGATTACTCGTAAATCGGAAGCAATAGATTGCTTCAAAAGATTTCTAAAGCTCGTAGAGAATCAACAGAAGCGAAAGGATAAAACCCTACGCACCGATAGAGGTGGAGAATATCTCTCTAATGAGTTTGATAAGTTGTGCAAAGAAAGTGGGATCGCCCGTCAAACGACGATCCCCAACACACCACAGCAAAATGGTGTGGCTGAACGTCGTAATCGAACTCTCCTTGACATGGTAAGAACCATGATTTCACAAGCACAATTACCAATTTCTTATTGGGGAGATGCATTGCTTGCTGCTACTCATGTAGTAAACCTTGTCCCATCAAAAGCAGTTAACACAACACCGTATGAACTCTGGACTGGTAAAGAGTTAAATCTCACTAAGCTGCGACCTTGGGGGTGCGCGGCTTACGCACATACAACTGACAGCCGTTTTGGCAAGTTAGGACCCAGAGGACTCAAAATTATCTTCATCAGATACTCTGAGAACTCAAAAGGTTATGTATTTGTGTCAGCCCTTGAGAATGATAATGTGTACGAACATGAGTCTAGAGACGTCACTTTTCTTGAGAACGAATTTCCATCGCTACGAGAAATAAAAACAGATGAAGTATTGATCGAACTAGAACAAGATGACAATGATTCTCAGGTCCCACTTTCTTCGAGTGGGAGATTTGACACAACAACAAGTGATTCGGTTAATGAGGATATAATCCCCAAATAAATCCAATGGGAGGCCTCACTCCCCCCCTAACACAAATCACTATTGCTGGGAATGCGAATCAAGTAGAAACTGATAATCATGTCACACAACTACCTACTGTTCCCATAATTCCAAATGGGAGCGGATTGATCACTTCGGTTCCAGGTCCTAGCGATCAAAGAACTAATCTCGGAGGTGAAATTCCGAGACGAAGAGGTCGTCCTAGGATAGTTGTCGCTCAAAGATGTAGTACCGCTATTATTCCTAGTGGGAGTAGTGCTCCGATAAGAAGCATAATTTCCAGTGAGAGTATGGATCAGACTCAAAATGGGACAAATGAGCCTAGACGTAGTCAAAGGCAACGGAATTCTCCCAAGAAGTATCCCATTGAGAGAGGCGAGATTTTCACTCTCATATCTGTTGATGAACCTGTAACGGTTAAACAAGCGAAGAAAGGACCTCAAGCAAAAGAATGGAGAAAAGAAATGGAAGAAGAAATCGCCTCAATGAAAGCTAATTCGGTATGGTCTTTAGTTGATTTACCTGCTAACCGCAGAGCAATAGGAGCTAAGTGGGTTTTGAAACTCAAACTCACCGCTGATGGAGAAGTCTAGCGACAAAGCTCGATTGGTTGCGAAAGGATATACCCAAATTCACGAAGTGGACTTTGATGAAACATACTCACCAACTGTGCGTTATACCACAGTTAGGGCCATCCTTTCCATTGTTGCATGTCTCGTTCTAGAGCTGCACCAAATGGATGTTAAGACCGCATTCCTCCATGGAAACCTGGAGGAAGAGATCTATATGGAGCAGCCAGAGGGTTTTATTACTCCTGGCAAAGAACTTAAAGTTTGTAAACTCCAACGATC
Organism: Clarkia xantiana subsp. parviflora; assembly: GCA_036873135.1. Lineage (NCBI taxonomy): Eukaryota > Viridiplantae > Streptophyta > Magnoliopsida > Myrtales > Onagraceae > Clarkia > Clarkia xantiana. The sequence continues at coordinate 6,172,751 of JAPTYO010000026.1, read as the reverse complement.
TATTTACGGTCTTAAACAATCGTCTCGGTAATGGTATCGCAGATTACACGAGGAAATCGTCGGAAACGAATTTGTGAATCTTCACGAGGATCCCTGCGTTTACACCAAGACCTCCGGGTCTAAATATGTCATCATAACCTTATACGTGGATGACATACTCATTGCTGCGAACGATGTGAGTTTCATGAACAAATCAAAGTCCTGGTTATCATCAGCATTTAAGATGAAAGACATGGGAGAGGCCACGTACATCTTAGGCATTAATATTTCCCGAGATCATGCCGCCCGGAGATTGTGTCTGTCTCAAGAATCATAAATCAACAAACTGTTGAAAATATTCAGAATGCTTGATGCCAAACCTGTGGATACGCCGGTTGTGTTCGGGTGCGCGTTGTCGAAGCGTGATGGCCCGAAAAACCAGCAAGAGCGTGAACAGATGAAGCAGAGTATCTAAGCATGGTAGGAAGTCTAATGTACGCCATGCTATGTACTCGGTCGGAAATCTGTTACGCTGTGGGCCTAGTAGCAAGATTCCAATCAGATCCTGGCTATCAACATTTAAAGGCCGTAAAACGAATTATAAGATATCTGAAAGGTACTGCCGACTATGTACTGTGCTATAAGGGCAGGCAAATCGAATTGACTGGTTATAGTGACGCCGACCATGGTGGTGAACCGGACGATCGTAAGTCCACCACAGGGGGAGTTTTCCTCCTTGCTGATGCTGCCATAACATGGGTAAGCAAGAAGCAATCTTGTGTCGCGCTTTCCACTATGGAATCAGAATTCGCTGCCCTTTCTAAAAACACATAAGAAGCAGTCTGGCTGAAAAGGCTTTTTACTGCATTAATTGGAACTGACAAAAAGAGCAAACCTGTGAAGGTATACTCCGACAGTCAGGCAGCCATTGCATCAGTTAAGAATCCGAAGTACTATAGTAGGACCAAACACATTGATGTGAAATACAATTATGCCAAATCTGTTGTGGAAGACAATATAATTGCTTTAGAATACTTGTCCACAGACAATATGGTCGCAGACCCATTAACTAAGCCATTACGTAGAGAAATTTTTGAAAAGGACGTAAAACTGCTTGGATTACGTAGGGCTTAATAAGTGGCTTGTATGAGTGATGGCATTTTGACATTTGAAATGATATTTCGATTGAATAAAAGAATTTCAAATTGAGTATATGGTCTATCGACGTCATAATGATAAATAACATTGGATTTTACGGTCTATAAACTAAGTCGTAGGAAGAAGTAAAACTCTTCCACAAAAAAATTATGTCGGATGTGAACCTTGCCTCGTCACGCAGGCATGGTCTTCTTGTATTAGAGGGGGACCTATCCACAACAAGATTGGCTAAGAACCAGGGGGATAAACCTGGTTAAACGAAACGATAACATGGTCACGCTTAAAGCATGACTTAATCTCTGTTTTGTAAATCGCCGTATTGGACTGTGTCCATCATTAAAATCACATTCAGGGCCAGATGAAAGACTCTGCGATAGCATTATTGACATATCCCACACCTGGCTTCTCCAGGTGTGCTATCGACGCGTGCTTCGTACTATGCGTGCCATGTTCGACCACGGGGTCATGCTCGGTTGTGCTAGCTAGAATCCTTGTGATTCAAAGGGCGTATACTTCTTCTCCTTGAGCGTGTGATTGATCCCGGGTGTCTTATGAAGAGGCACCCAAAGTATCCTCTCGGACTCAGAACTTAAACCTAAGGTCTAGCTCAATGTTCGCTTACCGGCATACGAGCGTAGAGCCAAAGAAAACAGCCAAGTGACCACGTCTTGGAAACCGGTTGAGTTAGACTAAGTGTATAAGCTATGCGGATGGTCATGTTCATCTATAATTCACCGAATCTTGTGTTCACAAGGTGGCCACCAACCGGATATTAGTTGGAGGTTGTGAACACTTGTACGGATGCGCTGGAGAAGTATTCCTATGTGGAAAACTGGGCAATTAGAGAATTATTAGTTGACCAAGGATACAGTGCGGTACATATTTTGTTTTTAACAGGATTGATTTACGACAGGGAATCAACGTTCTGCGGGCGCTACAATACTCCGAACAGATGAGTAGGACGATGCCCGTCGTATCCGCCGGTCGCACGCCTCGTATGAATTATTCGGAGACGGAGACAATAACTGAATACTGAAATGTTGATGCTATTGGATGACAATACATTAACAGGCAGCCTCCCATTCCGGTGAGTGGGAGCTGTTAGCATATGGTGACGTGCCGTCGTAATTGGTAGCCCGTTAATATATGTGGTTACCTAAGATAATTATGTAAATGTCACATGAGAGCTAATTGGGCCAGACCCAATTCCCATGTGACATGGGAGGCCCGAAATTGGGCCTCCCCCACCACATGATAAGTGGGCCGAAACCCTAATAGTAGGGAGGAGGATTTCTCCTCATGCCACTATATAAGGAGGTCTTGGTGTCACCTCCAAAACACACCTTGATCACAACTCCTCCTAAGTTGTGATTTGAGAGAAATCCCTTTTTCTCTAGAGTGAGTTCGGCCGGCCCCATAAACACCACTATTGGTGAGCCAAATTGCTTCCGAGCATTCAGTCTGAGGTTCTGTCCCCGTTGAAGAATCGATCAGAGGATTTGCTGTGGAGCTTATACCGCGTAGGACTTCTTCTCACGAAGAACTTGTACGGATTCCGACCGGAGGATCAGAACTCCCTCCACAGTGTTCTTGGGTAGGAAAGCTATTTAGGTATGTGTACATTATTCCGCTGCGTAATTAGATTACTTACAAGTACACGTTTAGCATTCCGTAGTATTACGTCCCCGTAATCCAACAAGTTTGTGTTAGGGAATTCATAATTTGTAAATTAGTGTTCTTGAGATTTTAGTAAACCTTGTGGTTTTAGTAAAACTGATATTCGTGAAATTGAGTGTTTTTGTTTAAGTTGATGTTCATGATTTTTTTCAAGAAAAACGTGACTTTTATCAAAATTGAACATTGGATTATTGATCTTAGTAAAATTAGATCTTGAAATTTGACCACTAACCCTAAATTTACATGTTTTCGGCCAAACCCTACATGGAATTACAAAGTAAATGTGTTTTTTCTTAGGCCCAAAGTAATTAAATTTCGGCCGAAAATTAATTAGGGTAATTTTAATAAAAATTTGGCCACTATGTTGTTAAATGTATTTTTTCCACAATTTGGGTTATATTCACAAGATAATTTTGATAATTACGGTCAATATATTCTAGCATGATTTTAGGAATCTAGGATATATTGATAGGTTTTAGTTGCCTAAGATTGAGGAAATATATATTGCAGATAGATTTTATCCTAAAATAAAATCTTGACAATAAATAATATATATATTTAATTATAGGGGCCGAAATATACATATATTAACGTGCAAATAATTGAATTTATTTTAATTATTCTTACTTGATGGCTAAATTATGTTTTTAGTGTACTTTAAAGCCCTACTTAGTCCAAAATATAGAATTCGGCCTAACCCTAAAGGGTTAATGGGCCGGTAAAAAATTTCACATCCTGGTCAGGTTGACTGACCCGGGAGACCTAGGGAACCCAAATCGGGTTAACCCAACCGAACCGGGTCGGGTTCCACAGGTCCAAACATGGCAGGTCCACCAAACCAGATTTTCTCAATTGGTCAGACCCATCCGGATCTGGTCGGACCGGGCAACTAAATGGAACGAACCAAACCGAACCGAATTCTTATTTCAAACCGAACGGGTCCGGCCGAACCATTTTAAACCGAACCGGACTGGCTGAACCGGTTTAACCGGACCGTACCAAACCGGATAAGATTTGACTAAACCAGACCTTTAAACCAGACCGACCTGAGTCAACTGAAAATAGGATGGTCAAATTTTAAAATCCAAACGTTTTTGAACTTTAAATTACCTACACTATGCTCATTGGTTTAATATTTTCACGTTTTATTAAACCTGATGACTAGTTTCGATTATGGGGATGGATCTCAGAAATGCATTATTTCGGGACTGAGTCATTTAGTGAGCTGAATCGCAATTTCTGTTTAATTGATATTATTGCATGATTAGAACTTTCGTCTTGTCAATGTTAAGCTAGCTTGATATTGCATGTTGGGGGCAGATCCCTGGAGTTCAATTAATGAATTGCGCACTACGATAGACATGTTGCGATGGTTTTCAATGCCTATGATTCATTTCTAGAAGTACGCATGTTTGATTGCTAGCATGAATTGCAAATCAGGCTCAAATGTTTTAAAACCGAAAACCAGTTGCCAAATATGTATGTTTGATGTGGTGTAATCACCCATGATGCGTATGCATGAATGTTGAGGATGTGGCCGCATGTGATAATTTACTCAAGTAGTAGAATTATATATGCTAGCATAAGTTCCTCGAAACATTAGACACGTGACGGGTATGCATGATGAGTGGTTTGTTTCATGCATGTGGCCTGCGCATGATGATTTTCTTGTGTAGTAGAATTATATATGCATGCATGAAATCCTCGAAACGTTTTAAAATGGCCTTTGGAAAGACAAGATCGGGTGTATGTAAAACTCCTTGTTCTAGTGAAAGCTATTAAACCGTTTTAAAAGATTGATCTATTAGAAAAAAGACGTCGGTAATGTGAACTCTTTCACGACCCCCTTCCCTCAGATTACTGGCGGTCGGTTTGGTTAGATGTCTGATGAATCATTACTTGTCACCTTCTATCTCATAGATATCCGATGTATGCAATTCATTTACCAAAATGTTATTGTCTCCCTGATTATGCATGATTAACAATATGTTAGTATCGATGGCTGGGATCAGCAATGTTATGTCCCAAATGAATAAAAAGATCAGATTGAATGCTAATAATTATAAGATCTTGAATAAGCGCACGAAGATGGTGATTACTGAGATGAAAGGTTTGGACCATTTTACTACAAAGCATGTTAGGCTAGAGGGAAACCTCACGGATGAACATAAGACATTTTATGAAGAATAAAATGCTAATGACCTGGAGATTCGTTCCACCTTGATGTTGTTGCTGGAGGATGACATACTCTATAAGTATGATCACCTTGAGTCTACTATGGATCTATGGGACGGTCTCAAAGCAGGGTTGGTGTTTACACCACTGCCCAAAAGCGATCGTTAAACATCGCTTTAGAATCATACAAGATGAATCCTTAAGCATACGATGAAGGAGCATATTAGACACATGTCCAACATGCTTGCTGAACTCAAGGAGTCAGGGGAAACTCTCTATCAGGAACAGAAAGTCCAGTGCGTCATCCGCTCTTTACTGGACCCTTGGAACAGCATGAAATTGCACCTTACCCATGCCATAAATCTCGATACACTCGAGAGTTCATATCGAGTTGGAAGAGGATCGACTCAAGGCTGAAAAGCCCAGAGCCGAGATGCATATTGCATCATCCTCCCCAACAGTGCAGAAGGGCAAGCGCGAGAGGAAGGGCAAATACCTTTAAAAGAAAGCCAACAAGTGGCTTGGTCCAAACACACAAATAAAGTTCAAACCCAAGTAAGCTGGTGACAAGAACAGGCAGAGAAAGAGAACACGTATCAAGGAATCTGGAAGTGTTTCAGGTGTGGTGTAAAAGGTCACCTGGCTGCTGCCTATACCAATCCTCCTAAAGTACGCTCCAAGAAAAATGACGGAAGTCATACATTCTCCTTGAATTCCTACTTTCTCGAGAGAAATTCAACTTCCTCTTTTTGAATTACATAACCGAGAAGAGGAAGGAGCGTATAAATTGAGAAGGATGCCCCAGAATAATGACTATTGGATGACCGACCTTTCCTTACTTGCTAGAACTTTTCTATTTCTTTCAGTATTGAATACTCTTTGGTAATAAGTCTCCTCTTCAAAAACAGGAGCCTTTCTTTTTTAGCATAAAATAAATGCTTGAACCGAGTATCGATTATTCTTTCACCTTAAGCCGCTTGATCTTATGATTATTATTCAATATATTGCAAATCTGAGTGCGATAAATTTAAATCTTGCTTATTTGTTAGGGCTCCATAATTTAATTAAATTATAATTATGAACATGTGCGAAACCGATTTAATTAAATTTTGAAAACGAAACTATTTCACCATGGGTGACAGTTGGTGATTCGCGCGCCACGCGTATGTTCCTCGATAGATGGGACACATCGATTCAAAGTAAAAATTTAATATTAAGTGTGTTTTTTATTTAATTCTTGATACAAATTTTCATTTGCATTTAACACCCATTCAGGTTTTTACTCATTGATTTCACATAAATCTTGAAGAAGTATGCTTTAAAAGCTACCACGATCTCGTAAAGAATCAACTGATGCAAAAGGCGAAAACCTAATGCACAACTCAGAGATGGACGAAACCTCTAAATATGAGTATGCAATGAAAAGGATATTGTCTGTCAAACGACTATCCTATTAAACGCCACTAACGATAAGATTGGCGGAGCATTAATTTTTAATCATACATTTCAAGGACATGGTGTCAAAAATTCAACTTCCGATTTCCTCCCAATATTATATGATGTTTACTACCACTCGTGTAGAACTTTTTTCCTACAATATCTGTTGACACGACACCATATGAGTTGTAAACTGGTAATGAGACGGATCTTGCCAAACAGTGACATTAAGGTTGCCCAACAAACATGTATTGTACTTACAGCTATTAAGGCAATGTTGGAAACGAGAGTACTCCAAATATTCTATGGCACACATGTTTGTGATAGCTCGGTTTAATGGAGGCGTCGTCGAACATGAGACGTAACGTTCCTTACGTTCAGAAAAAATGTTGATGTGTTGATCGACAACATATTAACGGGCACCCTCCCATTCCGACAAGTGGGAGCTGTTGGCATTTGGAGATTGGGCCGCAATAAATAGGAGCCTATTAATATGAGACTGTTACTTGAGTTAATTGGCTAATGTCATATTAGGGATTTTGGGCTAGGCCTAAAATCCCAATTGACATGACAGACCCAAAATTGGGCCTCCTTTCTCATAAGTGGTCGGCCAAAACTTGCATTAGGGTGAGGTGGGTTTTGTCCCAGCTCCTCTTATAAATAGCGAGTGTCATGTATTAATATAGGGTTAACCACCTAGTAATATTCTACTAAGTGTTGAGACAAATAAATCCCTCCTCCCTAGTAAAAGTTTTGGCCGAACCATATCCTAGCCAAGCAGGTGCAAATGTACTTTGTTTTGTTTCCGTAGTACTTATCCCTTATAATCCTACAGAAGCTACCAAGGTAAAAAATCAATATTTTTCATACTTATACAATAAAGATTAAATCTTTCAAGTTTTGTTTGAATCAAGATTCATTCTTCACACTAAATCAATATTCAATTTTATACGACGAATCTAATAATAAAATCTTTGATATTTATCTATAGGGACTAAATCAGTTATTATTGCATTGATTCAATACGTACATGATCATACTAAAACCTTTATCCCTTTTTAGTTCGGTGTTAGAACCAACGTTTATTCATAGGGTAACACTCTTGGATCTCTGAATTTGATGAAATCAGTTGCTGTCGCATTTGTTCTAGACATATATGATCATACTAAGTATTTTTCCCTTTTTAGTTCGGTCTCAGATTCACCGTTTATTCAAAGGGTACTACCGCTTATGGAGATTTACAAAATTTTATTTATCTATGTCTTCACTCGGAGCTCTGAATTGGACTAAATCAGTTGGTATTGCATTGATTCAAGACGTACGTGATCATATTAAAGTCTTTATCCTTTTTTTTTAATAAATCCCAATTGACATGAGAGGCCCAAAATTGGGTCCCCTACTCATCAAAGTCAGCCGAACTATAGGAAGGGCAGAGTGGACTTTTGTCCACTTTGCTCCTCCTATAAATAGGGAGTGCTAGGTGATTTATTAAGTGCTAATTCTTTACTCATTTGTGGTGAGATTAAAAGAAACCTCTCCTCCCTAAACATATAGTGGTTCGGCCGAAACTCCCTACCTATAGGAGGTGCCAAATTACGTCAACCAATTTACTATGGTGGTCCATCCCGCTGAAGAATCGACAGAAGCTTTGCTGTGAGGCATAATCCGCATAGGGCTTCCTTAACCAGATCCTCTACGGGAACCGTCCGGCGGATCGAGAACTCCCCTCGGTAATCTTGGGACTACAGAAAACATTGTAGGTGTGTGCACTATCTTCCACTACGTATTAGTTACCATTCATGTATCTAGGGTTTTCTTTCTGTAGTATTTCACCCCGTAATCCAACGGTGGTATCAGAGCCTGTGTTAGAAGTTCATGATTTTGATAAAATCGGTGTTCTTGAAATTTTTAAGATCGGCCGAAATTTTTAAAAGTGTGATTTTAAAATTTCGATTTTTACAAATCATGTTGGCCGAAATTTTCATGATGTTCGTAATCAAATTTGATGTTCATGATCTTCAAGAAAACCATATCTTCAATCAAAATTAAAATTTGGATTGTTGATCTTGATAAGTTTTGATCTTGAAATTTAACCACAGACACTAATCCTAGTGTTTTCGGCTGAACCTCTAAGGTTAACAAGATGATTTTTTTTTAATTTCTTAGTCCCCAAGTAACCTAGTTGTGACCGCAAATTTTACTCAAGTTTTCCAACACGTTTCGGCCGAATTTTTGCCCCGGTTTTAGCCCACAATTAAGGTTATATTCACAAGATAATTGTGGATATAAACTATCGCTATATTTAGCACAATGTTAGGAATATAAATAATATAGATATTATTGTCAATATTGATAGATATTTAATTGCCTAAAGATTGATAATATATATATATATATATTATTGATAGATTTATAACTCTAAATATAGAATCTTGACAATAAATATATATAATTTTTTTGCCGAAATTTATATATATATATGTGTATAAATATTGGAAACTATATATATAGTTATTATTACTTGGAGGCTAAGTTAAGTTTTTGTGGTCTTTAATACCCTACTTAGCCCACAAGTAACAATACCGGCGGAACCCTATAGGGTAATTGGCCGGCCCAATTTTGCACAACCGGGTTGGGTCAACATACCCAGAAGACCAGGGGAACTCGATCGGACTGAACCGGGTCAACCGAACCGAACCTGGCCGGGTTCACGGGTCCTAAACTGGTGCGAGTCAACCAAACCGGGTTTTCTCAATCGGTCCAACCCATTCGGGTCGTGTCGGACCGGGACAACTAAAATGGGTCAAACCGACCTGGTTTCAGTGAAGAACCGAACCAAACTCCTATTTTAAACCGAATTGGTCCGGCCGAACCAGTTTTAACCGAACCAAACCGGGATGGCTGAACCGGACCGAACCAAACCTGAATTTGACTGGACCGAACCATTTCAATTTTAAATAGGATGGTCAAATTCTAAAATCCAAATTTTTTCGAACTTTAAAATTACCTACACAATCCAAATTTATACAGGATGCCTAGTTTCTGTTTTGGGGATAGATCTCGGAAATGCATGATTTTAGGACTGAGTCATTTAGTTGGCTGAATTGCAATTGCTATTTAATTGATTTTATTTCGTGATCAGAACTATCGTCTTGACTATGTCAAGCTAGCTGGATATTGTTAGCATATGGTGATTGTGCGCCGTAAATGAAAGCCAATTAATATGTATATGTTACCTGAGACAATTGGGTAAATGTCACATTAGGGAAATTGGGCTAAACCCAAATCTCAATTGACATGAGAGGCCCATAAATTGGGCCTCGCTTATACATCATTGCCGGTTGAAACTAGGTGTGGGCAAAGTGGACTTTTGTCCACTTTGCTCCTCCTATAAATAAGGAGTGTTAGGGGTTTAATTCACAATTCCTCCTTTGTGATAATTTAAGAGAAAACCCCTCCTCCCTAAATACCTCACTTCGGCCGAACCACCTTTGATGGATATACGCCCAATTTGAACCCGTTGACTTCCGAATCGTTTTATTTTGATCACCCCGTTAATGATTGTAAATCGAAACTTCGACCCAAACACCCCGCGGAAACACCAACGGTCCGGACGGGGCCGAAATACTCATCCGGACCGAGGTAAACTCACCTAGGTGAGGTCGGGTGGCCACACCCGACCTCCCCTAGGGGAGATCGGGTCAGCCAACCCGATCTCCCCTAGGAGGGGTTGGGTGGCCACACCCAACCCCTACCCTTGGGGGTCGGATTTTCCTTCCCCCCAAGGGTCCCGACACCATTTTTCGACTCCCATACTCGGTTTATTTCCGCCAACCTTCTCCGTGCCTTAAGGTCTTAATTACGTGATTAAAGGCTAATTAATTGTGTTTAAAGTTTAACGATGTCATTAAGTCACCTTAATGACACCGTTGCCTATAAATACAACTCTCCCACCATTCATTTGATCATCGGGGAAAAGTGCATAATTTAGCTCTGACATCTCTCTAGCTTTATCTCTCTACAAATACCGTATTGACTTAGGCATCGGAGAGGGTACATCAAGCACCACCCCCCCCCCTCCGTGCTTGGTATTGCCCCTCTTGCAGGGCGAGAAGAGAAGAGAAGGCGAAGGACAAAACGATACGGGCTAGGACGACAAGATTCAAGAGCACCGAATCCACAACATCTCCAGTGAGGAATAAGGCTTAGGTCGACCGCCCGTTGACCCGAGACTTAGAAGCTAACACTTGGCGCCGTCCGTGGGTTTCGAATAGAAAGCCTAATTATCACCAGCAAGATGGCAAGCGTATATGTCATTTATGGAGGTTATGGAGCTGGAGGAGAGTCAGCGAATGCTAGAGAAGCGTATATGGCACAGTTAGACGACCGTAAACCAAAAGAAGAGCAAGTAGAAAGAAAGAAGATGTAATACAATTTTTAAGAAGAGACATGGAGCATGTGTTACCAGACAATAAGGATGCCCTAGTCATAACAATGAATATCACAGATATGGACATTGGAAGAATCCTGATAGACAGTGGAAGCTCACCTAACATCATTAGCAAGAAGGTCCTCAACATACTGGGAGTAAGGCCAAGTAGCATAAAACAGGTTCACTCCCCCTTGGTGGGATTTTCAGGAGAGCCAACATACCCACTGGGGGCAGTCACATTACCCGTGACATAGGCCAGAGACAGTTAAAAATCGATGTCTCTTTCCTCATCACAGAAGAAATGGAGGAATACAATGGAGTCCTAAGTACCACCACAGTCAACAAATGGGGCATGGTGCCATCAACACTATATCAGAAAATGGAATTCCCCACAAGTCAAGTAATAGAAGTAAAGGGTAACCAGAAGGTTGCAAGGAAATGTGCAAGGATCGCACTAAGCAAGAAGAAAACAACAAAAGAGGTCCTACTAATAGATGAGGACCCAAGAGAGGATCATGGAAGACCCGCCCCCATGGAAGAATTAAAAGAAATACTCATAGAAGAGCCCGATAGGAAGGCAAAATTCGGGACCGCCTTATCTCAGGAAGAGGAAAATCACTTAGTAGCTTTACTAAGGGAATACAAAGATCCGTTCGCCTGGTCACCAAGCGATATGCCAGGAATATCAGAAAAAGTAATCTCACACAAGCTCAATATAGATGCGGCAACGCGACCAATAACACAAAAGGTAAGGCCAATGGGAGGAAGCAAAAAGATAGCTATCCAGGAAGAAGTGGAAAAGCTATTGAAGGCAAATTTCATCAAGGAGATTAGATTCCAAACATGGGTGGCAAACCCAGTACTTGTAAAGAATGCGGGGGGAAGTTGGAGAATGTGCATCGATTATCGCGACCTAAACAAAGCATGCCCTAAGGACTCATATCCACTACCGAGAATAGATCAGTTAGTGGATGCAACATCAGGTCACCAACTAATGAGCTTCATGGATGCATACTCAGGATATAACCAGATAAAAATGGCCCCTGAAGACGCCCCTCACACAGCATTCTACGCTGATAGCGAGATATACCATTACACGATGATGCCCTTCGGACTCATAAATTCTGGAGCGACATACCAAAGAATGGCCAGCAAAATCTTCGGGGACATGATAGGAAAGACAATGGAGGCATACGTGGACGACATGATCGTCAAATCCAAAGAGAAGAAAGACCATGTGGAAAACCTTCGCTCAACGTTTGAGAGAATGAGGCAATACCAAGTCCGCCTAAACACGAAAAAATGTGCATTTGGGGTACAATCAGGGAAGTTTTTAGGCTTCATGGTAAGTCAGCGAGGCATAGAGGTAAACCCCGAGAAACTACAAGCAATTGAAGAAATGCAGTCACCTACGAAGCACAAAGAGGTTCAACGACTAAATGAGAGGTTGGCAGCTCTTAACAGATTCCTGTCCAAAATAGGAGACAAAGCATTACCCTTCTTTGAGGTACTAAGGGCAAACAAGAAGTTCGAATGGACACCAAGATGTGAAGAAGCCTTCCAACTACTCAAACAACATCTAAAGACACTACCACACCTAGCAAAGCCTACGCCAGGGGAGCCCCTCTACCTCTACATCTCCGTGAGCAACGTGGCAGTAAGCTCGGTACTAATAAAAGAAGAAAACTCTGCACAATTGCCAGTGTACTTCGTAAGTAAAACATTGGCAAAGTATGAGATCAACTACTTGCCAATAGAAAAGTACCTCTATGCACTGATTATATCAGCAATGAAGTTGAGACCGTACTTTCATGGGCACGAGGTAACAGTCCTCACAGACCAACCATTGAAACACCTCCTCCAAAGACCAGACACATCGGGAAGACTGACCAAATGGGCAATTGAACTAAGTGAGTTTCGTATTCACTTTGCCCCTAGAACAGCTATAAAAGGGCAGGCTCTAGCAGATTTTATTGCCGAATTCACCGGAATTAATCCAGATGAAGACATGGGAGAAATCAAAACTACAAGCGAGGCGAGTAGTAGTCAGGAGAAACAACCAGAAGAGTTATGGGAGATGCATACCGATGGTTCATCCAACGGGGGAGGTTCAGGTGCAGGCCTCCTATTATACCCACCAAGTAAGGATACACCCCTGCGCTATGCCATGGCACTTACCTTTAAGGCAACGAACAACGAGGCTGAATACGAAGCATTGATAACATGCCTGAGAATAGCCAAAGGAGTAGGGGCAAAGCACCTAAGAGTCAAGTGTGATTCTCAATTAGTTGTCAACCAAGTGAAAGGAATTTACACTGCAAAGTCTGAAAACATGCAGAAATACTTACAGCAAGCCAGAGACCTAATAAAGAGCTTCCAAAGCTTCGACATTGAGTCAGTCCCAAGAGAACAAAACCAAGAGGCGGACGCCTTAAGCAAACTAGCCCTAGGGGCAGAAGCAGGCAAAGAGGTTCACTTTGTAGAGCAAAGAAGGCAATCAGTGATAGAACAAATGGAGGCTCTAGTAATAGATGAAGGAGAAGCTTGGATGACCCCAATGCGTCAATACATCACAGAAGGAAAACTCCCAAAGGATAAGGTAGAGGTAGTCAAGATTGAAAGGATGGCTAGAAATTATGCAGTGATGGACAATGAACTCTACAAAAAAGGGTACTCCACACCCTTCCTCAAATGCATAACATACCCAGAAACAGAGAGAGTACTTGCAGAACTCCATGAAGGAGATGCGGGGTGCCATGAAGGAGCATGATCAATAATCCGAAAGGTCTACAACCTAGGATACTACTGGCCATCAATGAGCAAAGAAGCAGCAGACTTGGTACAAAAATGTGACCACTGCCAAAGGTACTCCAGAAATATAACAGCTCCAGCAGCAAAGCTAAGTTCCATCTCGGGAGCCTGGCCATTCGCACAGTGGGGGATTGATCTGATAGGCCCCCTACCAAGAACAAAAGGGCAGAAAACTTGCATAATAGTAGCAATAGACTACTTCTCCAAGTGGATAGAAGCAAAGGCAATGGGAAAGACAACAGACGAGCAAGTCGTTAACTTCATTCAATCTCACATTGTCTCGAGATACGGAGTCCCAAAAGCAATAATAAGTGATAATGGCCCACTATTCAAGAGCAAGAAACTGCAATTGTATTGCGAAAGGCTGAATATAGAGCACCGCTTCGCATCATTAAAACACCCTCAGACAAACGGGCAAGTAGAGTCGGCAAATAAAATAGTGCTAGACGGTCTAAAGAAACGACTCCATGCTACCAAGGGAAGTTGGGTAGATGAGCTGGAAAATGTTCTATGGGCAGTGCGGACAACACCAAAGATAGCCACAGGAGAAACACCATTTGGCCTAGTATACGGGACCGAAGCGGTGGCACCAGCAGAGATGGCTGTATCATCACTAAGAACCACGTACTTTGAAGAGCATGAGAACAATAAAGCAAGGCTCTTAGACTTAGACCTTGTGGATGATAAAAGATGGAACTCAGAAGAAGCACAGGCACGAATGCGCCTTGTATCCGCAAGGTATTACAACCGCCAAGTCAAGGAGAGGCAATTCCACATAGGAGAACTAGTACTCAGAAAGAACGAGTTCTCACACTTAGACCAAGTCAGAAAATTATCTCCAAAGTGGGAAGGGCCGTATAAGATAGCATCAGTTCCATACGCAAATGCTTACCGCCTAGAGGATGGGGATGGGTATATCTCCACAAACACCTTCAGTGGGGAACACCTAAAGAAGTACTACGTCTAAAAAGACAACACAAGCAAAAGGCCATATCCTTGAAATTATTTCAAGTCATTACATATAATTGTTTAAGTTTTCCAAAAACAACTTTTGAGAAGGAGAACTCAAGAAGTTACTCCAACTCTATAACTATCTTTGATTTCCTCCAAAGGGTGTCTTGATCCACCCAAGGCATCCCATGTGTACATAAAGGCTCGAATGCTCCTAATGAAGTAGAAGTTACTCAAAAGTATCTTTTAAAGAAGGTGGTGATACAATCATTATGTTATCCTTACACAGATATGACTTCCAAGTCAACACGACCTTCAACGCCCCCAAGAGCGCATCTTGAGAGTAGTTTTAACACTACGACCTTCGACGCCCCCAAGAGCGTATCTTGAGAGTAGTTTTTATACTATGACCTTCGACGCCCCCAAGAGCGTATCTTGAGAGTAGTTTTTATACTACGACCTTCGACGCCCCCAAGAGCGTATCTTGAGAGTAGTGTTCATACTACGACCTTCGACGCCCCCAAGAGCGTATCTTGAGAGTAGCTTCTATACTACGACCTTCGACGCACCCAAGAGCGTATCTTGAGAGTGGTTTCCAAAAACTACGAATTTCGACGCCCCCAAGAGCGTATCTTGAGAGTGGTTTCCAAAAACTACGAATTTCGACGCCCTCAAGAGCGTATCTTGAGAGTGGTTTCCAAAAACTACGAATTTCGACGCCCCCAAGAGCGTATCTTGAGAGTAGTTTCTAAAACTACGACCTTCGATGCCCCCAGGAGCGTATCTTGAGGTAGATTTCAAACTACCAGATTCGACGCCCCCAAGAGCGTATCTTGAGGTAGATTTCAAACTACCAGTTTCGACGCCCACCAAGAGCGTATCTTTGGTCTAACTACTGGTGCCCTCCGGGAGCGTATCTCGTGAACAGTTTCGACGCCCTCCGGGAGCGTATCTCGCGAACAGTTTCGACGCCCACCAAGAGCGTATCTTTGGTCCAACTACTGGTGCCCTCCGGGAGCGTATCTCGTGAACAGTATTCGACGCCCACCAAGAGCGTATCTTTGGTCTAACAATATCATACATGCCATTCAAAGGACATTAGAAGAGATCATTGCCCCATACTAAGAAGGATCCCATGATAAAGTAATTTCAAAGTAAGATTGTAAGAAGAACACATAATGTTTTTTCTTGATGAAATAGCAGGTACGAGGATGAAGGAAAACACCAGAGAAACGCAAAGAAAAGGAAGCATCAGAAAGAGAAGGATCCATAACCAAAGAACTATACATAAAGGCACAAGAGGTTATCATGAAAATAGGAGATAAACACCCCGCATGCATGCCATAAGTAAAGACACAAGTGTCAAACAAAGATGGCAAAACCAGGAAATGTGGAGTTTCAAACTCTAAAGACAAGCATAAAAAATCTAGAGGCCAAAAAGGAGAAACACGACCCAAATTAAGAAAAACCTCAAGCCACAAACTCGCGAAACCACCACAAGAGATGGGTGTACTACTTCCTCATCTTGGCAATATGCCTAACAGCGAAGTCAGACAAATCACCAAGCTGAGAAAAAGGAAAGTCAGGAGCAATCATGTACATACGCTCAAGAATCGCCTTCAAAGAAATACGCTTAGCCACAGAGCAGCGAACATCGATAGCAGCCTGATAAGAGGAGGAAGCCTTATGCTCAGCGATAGCACACCCTTTCTCCTCCACACGAAACATCTCCTCAAGGGACACCAACTCAGCAGCCCGAAGTACTTCATCGCGATAAGACTTTTGTCTTAAAGTTTCAATCTCTTCTTTAAGATGGGCAATACGACTCTCCAAATCCCGGCACTGCAAATCTGTGATACGACTACGCTCCAAACAACTAACAAGCTTAGAATTAAGGGAGACACAAATGTCCTCGTGCACCTTCTTCTCCTCAGCAAGATCAATAACAAGGGTGGACAAATTAACAAGGTCGGCAATACCCTGCGACAAAAACAAAGGATGAGACAGATAAACCAAAAATGAAATGTCCTAAAGGATAACACGGTTAAGAAAAGTTACAGAAGCATAACGAGCCAACACATCATGAGCCAATTCATAAGTTGCCTCCGACCCTTTAGAAGGGGGCACACGATCGGCAGGAGGAACAGCAGACTGCAGAACACGAACTCCAACCTCGGAGTTTGTAAAGAAGATTTATTGTCAAAACGAGCCCCACGCCCATAATAAGGCGCCCACTCAGACCCAACAATTCCATCAACAGGAGGACGAGACAGCTCCTTCCGACTCAGACGCGGAAGACGAAGTCTACCTACAACAAGATACGGAGTAAACACCAATATACACTAAGGAAACTCAGACATTCGAGGACTTACCAAACAAGGAAGAAGGAAAAGATGGCTCCCGGACCCTCGATTGGGGGGCATCAATATAGAAAGAAGATGGTACCCTAACATCACCACCGCCCTTACCTCCAATTAGAGGACACCTCCCCGCACCATAAAAAACCGATCTTTTTGCAATCGAAGGTCCGGTTCCGGAGTTAACTACTCCCACCCGTACTGGCCTCTTACTCCTCATCAATCACCGGGGAGATCTGTTGATCGAAAAAACGCAAGCTTAGCCCAAGGAAAATAGAAAGTGGACAGTGGACACAAGATAAAACTCATTTTCCTAAAACGACGAATACAAAGTCCAAAGGTAAGAATAGAAAGATGATATGGGAAGACCCCACAGGCCAACAAGCAGAGGCAGGGGGCAAGGGGGGATAGTTATAACCCCCCAGCATAGAGAGATCCCACTGGCCAACAAGCAGAGGCAGGGGGCAAGGGGAGATAGTCATAATCCCAGTATAGAAGACCCCACGCGCCAGCAAGCAGAAACACGGGGGCAGGAAGATGAAAAGAGGATGAACCAAACATGACTATATCACCATGAAGACCCACAAATAAAAAACGAGACAAGTAAAGAAGCAATCGAGGGAGAGGCGGGATTACGTCTCCCAAAAGCAACGCTTACACAAAGCAAAAGGCACGTACCTCAATACGACACGCGTCCCAAAAAGCGAATCCAACCAAGGATCATAACCGCCTAAAAGAAAAGGAAAAGAAAAAAGGACAACGAGAATGAGGTAATCACTTACCCCTTTTATAGTACAAGAGAATAGGGTTTTTTCTAAAACCGCCAAATCGACACCGTTGATTTTTAGGAAGGAAAAATTCAAGGGTCAGATTTAAAAACTGATACCCCTAGTTCCCATTAACCGTGGTTAAACTCACACCTACCACAGTTAGTATTCTATGGGTATATTTTTAAGCATCCCATACTTAGAAAAATTTTAAACCAAAATTAAAATTTTTCTCCATTTAGACTTACCCCGACATGAAATTGAAGCATGGACCCGTTTAGCTGTATTCATATTGCATCCCCACGTGAGCGTATATTTTTCAAGTATACACCCATGGCGGAGACAGATTTATTATTTCCATCTCAGACGGACACGTGCTTGTACACGTGTCCGTGCTATTCTGACGTTTGCAATTCCTCTATCTTATAAGGCAGGGGGCTGAGTCAGAGACACACATCCATGGGTAAGTAAGTATTCCGACAAAAGGTAAAATCTCGGCTTCAAATTGCGCGTGTCATACCATCCTAAAATAGAGTCAATCAAGGGTCAGGCCATTGGTTGACTCGGGGGCATGTGACAGATATACGCCCAATTTGAACCCGTTGACTTCCGAATCGTTTTATTTTGATCACCCCGTTAATGATTGTAAATCGAAACTTCGACCCAAACACCCCGCGGAAACACCAACGGTCCGGACGGGGTCGAAATACTCATCCGGACCGAGGTAAACTCACCTAGGTGAGGTCGGGTCAGCCAACCCGATCTCCCCTAGGGGAGATCGGGTTGGCCAACCCTATCTCCCCTAGGAGGGGTTGGGTGGCCACACCCAACCCCTACCCTTGGGGGTCGGATTTTCCTTCCCCCCAAGGGTCCAGACACCATTTTTCGACTCCCATACTCGGTTTATTTCCGCCAACCTTCTCCGTGCCTTAAGGTCTTAATTACGTGATTAAAGGCTAATTAATTGTGTTTAAAGGTTAACGATGTCATTAAGTCACCTTAATGACACCGTTGCCTATAAATACAACTCTCCCACCATTCATTTGATCATCGGGGAAAAGTGCATAATTTAGCTCTGACATCTCTCTAGCTTTATCTCTCTACAAATACCGTATTGACTTAGGCATCGGAGAGGGTACATCAAGCACCACCCCCCCTCCGTGCTTGGTATTGCCCCTCTTGCAGGGCGATAAGAGAAGAGAAGGCGAAGGACAAAACGATACGGGCTAGGACGACAAGATTCAAGAGCACCGAATCCACAACATCTCCAGTGAGGAATAAGGCTTAGGTCGACCGCCCGTTGACCCGAGACTTAGAACCTAACAACCTTCACCACCAAGGGTGTGCCAATTTGCTTTGAGCAAACACTCCGGAGATCTGTCCCTGCCAAGAATCGATCAGAGGCTTTGCTGTGGAGACTATACCGCGTAGGGCTTCCTTAACAAGAACCTCTACGAGTTCCGACCGTTGGATCGAGAACTCCATGAGCAAGATCTTGGCACTACGGAAAGCGTTTAAGGTATGAGCACATCTTCCGTTGCGTAATTCTGATTACTAACATGTACTCTATTTGAGATTCTGTAGTATTTTGCCCCGTAATCCAACATTGGTATCAGAGCCTATGTTAGGAGTTCATGAATTTGATAAATTGATGTTCTTGATTTTAATATGTTGGCCGAAATTTTAAGAAGTGAAAATTTGAAGTTTCCGATTTTTATAATTGTTAGTGCCGAAATTTTCATGATATTCTTAGTAAAATTTTATGTTCACGATCTTCAAGAAAAACATGACTTTTATTATAATCGAACATTGGATTGTAGATATTAGTAAATTTGATCTTGAAATTTGACCACTTGTTTTTAATTAGTGTTTTAGCCGAAAACCCTAAGGAAATATTATGTAATTTTTTTTAATTTCTTGGGCTCCAAGTTGTTGAATTGGACCGAACCATGTAGTATATATTGTTTACCATATTTT
Organism: Clarkia xantiana subsp. parviflora; assembly: GCA_036873135.1. Classification (NCBI taxonomy): domain Eukaryota; kingdom Viridiplantae; phylum Streptophyta; class Magnoliopsida; order Myrtales; family Onagraceae; genus Clarkia; species Clarkia xantiana. The sequence goes on along the minus strand of JAPTYO010000026.1, from coordinate 6,153,030 downwards.
TATTTTTATTAAAGGTAACAATATATCTATAATTTGAAATACATGGATAGATTCACACAATATATCTTGATAAATTAATAGGGATAAAGATATTATTGATAGATTTAGTTGCCTAAAAGATTAAGAAAATAGATTGTCAGTATGTTTGTTTCCCTATTAAAGATATTGACATTAAATAAATATATATATATGTGTATTAGTCGAAATATATATATATATATATATATATATATGTATATATTGTTGATTGATTTTGTCATATAGATAGAATCTTGGCAATAAATATATATGTATATATATATATATATATATATATATATATATAAATTTGGCCGAATTATATATATACATATAAAATATTGGAAATTATTTTTACATAATAAATATTTCTTGGTGGCTAAGTTAAGTTTTAGTGGATTTTAAAACCATACATAGCCCACAAGAAACATTTCGGCCGAACCCTATGGGTTTAATGGGCCGGTCCAATTTGCTAAACCGGAACGGACTAAACCAATCCGGGTTATCTTAATCGGTTTGACTTAGTCTGGTCGGGTTGAACCGGGGTAACTAAGCAGATCTAACCGAATCGGTTTTGAGTGTTGACCCAAACCGAAATCATATTTTATTTAACCGATTTGGACCGAACCAGATTTTAAAATAAAACCGGCCCGAACCTGAACGGGATTTATGGAACCGAGCCGAACCGGATTGAACCGAACCATATTTTCAAAATCAAATTCAAGTCAATTAATAAAATGGGATGATCAATTTTTAAAATCCAAATGTTTTCAAAATTTAATCTAGTCTACATAGTGCTTGAAGGTTTAAAATTTTCACGTTTTAATTAAACCTTAATGACTAGTTTCAATTGTGGGGATGGATCTCGGAAATGCATGATTTTGGGACTGGATTAATTAGAGGGCTGAACTACAATTGTTTACTTTACGTCACATATATTTATTAGAACTATCGTCTTGACTATGTCAAGCTAGCTGGAAATTGCATGTTGGGGGCAGAGCCCTAGTTAAATATATGGTTTGCGCACTAGGATAGACATGTTATGATGGTTGCAATTGCCTAATATTTATGTCTAAAAATTTGCATAATTGACCGTAAGCATGAATTGCAACCTAGCCCTTAATATTTTAAAATGTTTTAAAAACAAAAATCAGTCGCCAAATATGCATGGTTTATGTGGAAGTTTCATGTATGACACGTATGCTTGAATGTTGAGGATGTAGCTGCATGTTATAGTTTACTTAGGAAGTAGAATTATGTATATGCTAGCATCAGTTCCTCAGAACATTAGACGCATGACGTGTATGCTTGATGTGTGGTTTGGATGATGAATTCGGCTTGCTATTATGGTTTGGAATGCATGCGTAAATTTATCGGAATATTTTTCAAACACAAAAAGGGCCTTGGGAAATCCATGATCGGGTATGCTTATTTTGAAATTCCCGTTTCGGTAATTTGCGATCAAAACCGTTTTTAAATGACTGATCTATTGGATAGAAGACGACGGTAATGTGAACTGTTTCACAACCCCTTCCCTCGGTTTACTGGCGGTCGGTTGATTTAGATGGTTGAGGAATCATTATTTTTCGAATTACATCTTAATAGATAGCCGATGTATGCAAATCTTTCTCAAAATGTTATTTTCTCCCTGATTGTGCATAATCATCAATGTGTTAGTTTTCATGGCTGGGTCGGTACGCTTCAATGAACCTCGCAATCTGGATGGTATGAATTATGATCAATGGAAAGACAATGTTGAAGATATCCTTATTGCTGCGAACGTTGATGACCGAATCAATCTGAAAGCAAAAAGGATTGAGACGGACGAATATGAAAAACCATACATCTACAACTGCAAGAAAAGGTTGAGGAAAGATCGGACAACACGAGAATTAATTTACTCGAAACTGTCAGTTGAAGTAGAGGAAGAGTTTATGGAGAGCAGCGCATTGCATCTTTGGTGTGCCATACGCCTTCGTTACGGTGGAGGAAAGGTCGCTGAAGCAAAAGACCTCATGGAAGAATACTACAGTATTCTATGCAATGATGACGGTGTTATAACCCTCATGATCTCGCTAACGAAGTAGATATATGGACAAGGGCTCGGAAAGTAATGAACATGTTTCCTCTCCCATGGTTTGCTAACTATAATGGACTCACACGTCTAATCACATCGATTAAGATGATCGTGGATCTGTACGAGACCGACTATGGAGAAGAAAACATCTCCAAAGAACCTGAGGCATCCGATGACCGATTCAATGGTCTTCAGAAATGCTTGGCTAACCCCAGAAACAAAAAGTCTAAACCATGATCCGGTGCAACAACCACCGTTGATACATGTTGAGACTGCTTGTCTATCTTACCTTCAATATAGCTTCAATCTATGATCTGAGACCTTATTATTGTTAATGGATTTCCTATTATTCATTTTATGTTGGGATTAAGTACCTTTTCATACCACTTCTTTGTACAGAATCCACTTTTGGTACCACTTCTATTTTTTTGTATACTTTTGGTACCAATGTTTTCAACTTTGTATCCTTTTGGTACCACCGTTAACTTTCCGTCCAAATTGGCCGTTAAATGTCATGTGCCATGCACGTGACCGCCCTAAAATTTTGAATTTGTTTCAATTTAGTCCATCTAATGCATCTCTAACTTTTAATTTGTTCAATTTAGCCCTAAAATTTCCAAATCGAACCCATGACCCAAATTGACCTAGCCGGACCTAGCCTAGGGCTAGGTCCGGCTAGGCCAATTGGGACCTAACCCCAATTGGGTTCAATTGGGGCTAGGTCCCAATTGACCCAGCCGGACCTAGCCTAGGGCTAGGTCCGGCTAGGTCAATTTGTGTCAAGGGTTCAATTTGGAAATTTTAGGGCTAAATTGAACAAATTAAAAGTTAGAGATGCATTAGATGGACTAAATTGAAACAAATTCAAAAGTTTAGGGCGGTCACGTGCATGGCACATGCCACTTAACGGCCAATTTGGACGGAAAGTTAACGGTGGTACCAAAAGGATACAAAGTTGAAAACATTGGTACCAAAAGTATACAAAAAAATAGAAGTGGTACCGAAAGTGGATTCTGTGCAAAGAAATGGTATGAAAAGGTACTTGATCCCTTTTATGTTTGAATTTTGGTTGATTGAGATTCAGATTTATTGAATAAAGTAGTTTCCGTTCGATTCGAAATGTGATCAACTTGTCAAAATTAATCGACCCGGTTAAACGGGATCGATCCGAAACGAAGCAAAAACCGAAATATCCACCAAGTGCAATTGGTCGGATCAAACAAATATACACGCTCTCCTTCATCTAATATCGTGAAACATCGAAATACCGTTAATATCCATAGATTGCATAATTCTAAGAACGGATCGATTTAACTCTTTCTTGTTTGTTAGTACTCCGTTATATGATAAATTTTGTAATGAAGAACATTGGCGAAACCGATTGGATTAAATTAAATTGAATTTTGGAAACGACGCGATTTAAACCATGGGTTAAACCTGGAATAGGCGCCACGCGCACGTGTACCTCGAAAGACGGAACACATCGTTTCAAAGTACGAATTTAATGATGAAGTGTTTTAATGAATGAATGCTGAATTTCCATTCACCTCCCTTTGGGAATAACTCATTTAATACTTATACGACGAAAAGAGGTATGCTTCACAAGCTACCACAAACTCGTAAAGTATCAACTGACGCATAAGGCGAAAGCCCAATGCACAGTTCAGATATGGATAAAGTCTTTGAGATGAATTAGCAAATGAAAAGGATGATGTCAGTAAAATGACTCTCCCACTAAATGCCTCGAACGACAAGTCTAGCAAGGCATTCATATCGATAACACACTTCAACGGGAATAGTTTGAAAACATAATGATAGAGTTCAACAACCGACATTCCCTGTGGAATTAAAGGCAGTTGACTCACATCAATGTAGAACTATGTTCCAATAAAATCGGTCAAACACGACGCCATAAAAGCTAAAAGGGAATGATAGCGAGGTAAAGGTTATCTTCATGCGACATTAATTTACGCATTGAACAAGTATTCGGATCAAGAGTACGACAACTTCTCTTAGAGGATACATGTTTAAATTAGCTTGGGATAATGGTGCCGTAGTCGAACATGAGACACTACATTCCTTGAGGACGAATTTCCAACGCTTGGTGCAATCAAAACAGATGAAGTCTTGATCGAATTAGAGCAGGATGACAATGATGGTCAGGTCCCTCTTATTTCGAGTGGGAGATTTGAGGCAGCAACGCAAGTGAATGACATGGTAAATGAAGATGGTGACATTTTCATAGTAAATCCAGTGGGAGGAGACAATCCTACCACACAAGTCACTATTGCTGCAAGTGCGAATCAAGTTGAACCTGATAATCATGTAGCCGGACTGTTGGATGAAAATCCAATAATACCACAACTACCCATTGTTCCTAGTGGGAGTGGATCAACCAACTTGGTTCAAGATCCTAGTGATCAAGGAATTCATCTCGGAGGTAAAATCCCAAGACCGAGAGGTTGTCCATGAAAAGTTGTAGGTCAAGTTTTTAGCACTGACCTTGTTCCCAGTGGGAGTGATGCTCAGATAAGAAGCGTTATTCCGAGTGGGAATAACGCTCAGACTCAAGATGGGATTAACGAGCCTAGACGAAGTCAAAGGCATCGAACTTCTTCCAAGAAGTATCCCATCGAGAAGGGTGAAATTTTAACTCCAACTTATGTTGACGAACCAATAACGGTTCAACAAGCATTGAAAGGACCTCAAGTGAAGGAATGGAAAAGAGCAATGGAGAAAGAGATTGCATCAATGAAAGCCAATTCAATATGGTCTTTAGTTGATTCACCTGCTAACCGTAGAGCCATAGGGGCTAAGTGGGTTGTGAAACTGAAACTCACTGCTGATGGAAATGTCGAGCGATACAAAGCCCGACTAGTTTCAAAATGATACACACAACTTCACGGAGTGGACTCTGATGAAACATACTCACCGACTGTGCGTTACACCACAGTCAGGGCCATCCTAGCCTTGATCGCATGCCTCGATCTTGAACTGCACCAAATGGATGTTAAGACCGTGTTCCTCCACGGAAACCTGGAGGAAGAGATCAATATGGATCAACCAGAGGGTTTCATTAGTCCGGGTAACAAAGATCCATTTACGGTCTTAAACAATCGTCTCGGTAATGGTACCAAAAATTCCACGAGGAAATCGTTGAAAATAAATTCGTGAACCTCCACGAGGATCCATGCGTGTATACAAAGACCTATGAGTCTAAGTACGTCATCTTAACCTTATACGTGGACGACATACTCATTTCTGCGATGATGTAAGTTTCATGAATCAATCAAGGTCCTGGTTAGCATCTGTATTTGAAATGAAATACATGGGAGATGTTACGTACCTCTTGGGCATTAAAATTGCTAGAGATCGTGCTGCCCGGAGGTTATCTCTATCTCAGAAAACCTATATCAACAAACTGTAGAAAAGGTTCAGATTACAAGATGCCAAACCCGTGGAGACACCGGTAGTATTCGGGTGCGCGTTGTCAAAACGTGACGGCCTGAAGAACCAGCAAGAGCGTGAACAGATGAGGAGTGTAGAGTATTTAAGCATGGTCGTATGTCTCATGTACGCTATGCTTTGCACTCGTCCGGACATCTGTTACGCTGTGTGCCTAGTAGTAAGATTCCTATCAGACCCTAGCTATCATTATTTAAAGGCTGAAAATGGATCATACGTTATCTGAAAGGCACTCTTGACTGCGTACTGTGCTATGAGGGCTAGAAGTTAGAATTGACCGGTTTCAGCGACGCCGACCATGGATGTGATCCAAACGATCGTAAGTCCACCACAGGAGGAGTTTTATCTCCTTCCTAATTCCGCCATTTCATGGACGAGCAAGAATTAATCTTGTGTCGCGCTATCTACGATGGAATCATAATTTTTTCCTCTCTCCAAAAATGCACAGGAAGCACTCTGGCTAAAAAGGCTTCTTACTGCGCTATGCAGGTGTATTCTGCCAGTCAGGCAGCTATCGCGGCAGTTAAGAATTCAAAGTACCATAGTAATATATGGTAAGACTAAACACATTGATGTGAAATATAATTATGCTAAATCTATGGTAGACGACAATATAATCACTTTAGAATACTCGCCCACTGATGACATGGTAGCGGACTCATTAACTAAACCATTACGCAAAGAGACATTTGAAAAGCACGTTAAACTGCTTGGATTGCGTAGGGTTTAAAAGTGAGCATGTATCTGTGATAACATTTTGATAACAGGAAGTTACATTATTTAATAAATGAGAGAATTGCAAATCGAGTTTATGATTCATCGACGACATAATGTTTGATTACATCGGATTTTACGGTCTAAGTCGTAGTTGAACGCAATCCTCTACCTAAATTATGTCGAATGTGGGCCTTGCCTTGTCACACAGGCACGGTCGTCTTGTAGGAGAGGGGGACCTCTACCGTAACAAGACTGGCTAAGAACCAGGGGGATAAACTTGGTTACGCAAAACAATCATTTTTTTTCGGAGTAACACGACATGATTTTCGTTTTGCACATAGCCGTGATGAACTATGATCGTCATTCACCACATTCTGGGCCAGATGAAAATTCTGCGATATCATTGTTGACATATCCCAATCTTGACAATGTTCGGGTATGCTATCAACGCGTGCTTCATACTACGCGTACCATGTTCGACCACGTGGTTAGGCTCAGTTGTGCTAGGTAGAATCCTCGAGATTCGGATGGGCGCAACCTTCTTCACCTCGAGTGTTTGATTGATCCCGGGAGCCTTATGAAGAGGCACCCGAAGTATCCTCATGGAATCAGAACTCATATCTAAGGTCAGGCTCAATGTTCGCTTCCTGGCATACAAGCGTAGTGCTGAAGAAAAAGGCCAAGTGACCACGTCTTTGGATACCGGTTGGGTTTGACTAAGGGTATGAGAGATGGTGATGGTCAAGTTCACCTGAAATTCAACGACTCTTGTATTCACCAAGTGGCCACCAACCGGATATTAGTTGAAGAGTGTGAATAGTTGTGCGGATGCCTTGGAGAAGTATTCCTATGTGGAAAACTAGACAATTAGAGAATTAACAGTTGACCTAGGATACAACGCCGCATAATTTAATTTTTTTTAACAGGTTGATTGGAAATAGGGAGTCAACGTTCCGCGGACGCTACAACACTCGTAACATATGAGTAGCACGATGCCCGTCGTATCCGTCGGTCGCACGGAAAACCTCGTATGAACTATTCGGAAGTAGGGGAAAGATCAGAAGAGTGAAATGTTGATGCAATTTGGACATCAATACATTAACAGGCACCCTCCCATTCCGGCGAGTGGGAGCTGTTGGCATGTGGTGATTGGGCACCGTAGATAGAAGCCCATTAATATGTATATGTTACCTGAGACAATTGGGTAAATGTCACATTAGGGAAATTGGGCTACACCCAAATCCCAATTGACATGAGATGCCCAAAATTGGGCCTCCCTTAGACACCATGGCCGGTCGAAACTAGGTGTTGGCAAAGTGGACTTTTGTCCACTTTGCTCCTCCTATATATAGGGAGTGTTAGGGGTTTTATTAAGTTAATTAATAATTCCGCATTTGTGGTAATTTAAGAGAAAAACCCTCCTCCCTAAATACCTCATTTAGGCCGAACCACCTTCATCACCAAGGTTGTGCCAATTTGCTTTAAGCAAACACTCCGGAGATCCATCCCTACCAAGAATCAATCAGAGGCTTTGCTATGGAGACTATACCGCGTAGGGCTTCTTTAACAAGAACCTCTACAGGTTCCGTCCGGTGGATCGAGAACTCCCTCAGCAAGATCTTAGGACTACGAAAAGCGTATAAGGTATGTGCACATCTTCCGCTGCGTAATTGTGATTACTAGCATGTACCCTATTTTATTTTCCGTAGTATTTAGCCCCGTAATCCAACAGATATTGCATATTGTGGGACGAGCCCAGATTTTCAATTAATGAGTTGCGCACTAGGATAGACATGCTGTGATGGTTGGAAATGCCTAGGATTCATGTCTAGAATTACGCGTGTTTGATTGATAGCATGAATTGCAATTTAGGCCCAAATGTTTTAAAACTGAATACCAGTCGCCAAATATGCATGTTTGTTATGGTGTGATCACATATGATGCGTATGCATGAATGTGGAGGATGTACAAGAATGTGATAATTTTTTTAAGGAAGTAGAATTACATATGCTAGAATGAGTTCCTCGGAAAATTAAAAACATTACGCGTATGCATGAAGAGTGGTTTGTTTCGTGGATGTGACCTGCGCATGATGATTTACTTGTATGGTAGAATTGTATGTACCTTATTTTTTTCAGTAGTATTTATCCCCTATAATCCTACACAAGCTACCTAGGTAAAAATTCAATATTTTTCATAGTTATATAATAAAGATTTATTCTTTCAAGTTTAATTTGAATCAAGATTCATTATTTCGACTAAATCAATATTCAATTTTATACAACGAATCTAATAATCAAATCTTGCTAGGGTCGACACATAAACCCTAATTATCAAAATTACAATTCTTTGAATTATGGTTTACTAGTAATTATGGATTTGGGGTGTGATGGCTCGAGCTCACCCACCCGCGGCAGCCGACAGCAGCAGGAACGGTGGCGCGGCAGTTCTGTGTCGCAGATCAAATTAGCGGGGGTGTTCAACTGCTAATTCGGTCAGATTGTTCGGAATGTGTTGGTGATTTTTTAGAAACTAAGATATATTGGTAAAACCCAATTAAAAATAGTGTTTTCAAGAACCTTGATTCCAAAATCGAATACCAATCACAAACCGTAAGCACAACCCCAATGACAGATAATCACAATTAAAACGATTTTGTAAACAAATAAAACTAACCAGTCGTGGATAGATTATTCCACAGGTCCAAGCTTGATGATCTGACCATTTCTTGATATTCAAATTTCTTTGTTCACTGGCGTCTTCAACTAGGTTGTTTCGTGGTTCTCCAATCGGGGTCCTTCAATCTTGCTCAACGTGGAAATGAAGGCTTTATTCTCAATTAACTAAACCTCACGTATGGGTAGAAGATTACTAGGGGTCTAAGTAATAGGGTTTCTCTCCAGACTCTCTTTTGGTGATGTGAATGATTAATTTGTTGGCATATGGAGATTAGGCGCCACTATTGGGAGCCCATTAATATGAGTCTATTACCTAAGGAAATTGGGTAATGTCACATTAGGGATTTTGGGCTAGGCCTAAAATCCCAATTGACATGAGAGATCCAAAATTGGGCCTCCCTACTCATCAAAGTAGGTCGAACTATAGGGAGGGCAAAGTGGACTTTTGTCCACTTTGCTCCTCCTATAAATGGGAGTGCAGGTCGTCGGGAAGCGAAGGAACGAATCAGACCGACGAGCAAGGCGGATCAGAGAAAAGAGCGAACAACCCATGAGAAGTGCCACTTGGGTCAGAAAGTCATCAACCCGAGGGACACGTCTAAACACTTGGCGCCGTCCGTGGGTATTGAACAAAGAGCCTACCTATCACGAGTCAGATGGCAAGCATATACGTTATTCACGGAGGCTTTGGAGCAGGTGGTGAATCAGCAAATGCAAGAGAGGCATATATGACACAAAGAGGAGATTAGGGCTGAGCAGGAAAACCCGAAAGCCCGAAAGCCCGAAAAACCCGTCCCGAGCCCGTTCCGAAAAACCCGGTCCCGAATAGACCCGAGCCCGAGCGGGCGGGACTTTTATTTTCAATTCGGGCTCGGGCTCGGGCTTTTGTGCCAAAATCCCGAAAAGCCCGAGCCCGTCCCGAATTTTTTTTAATACTATATAAATATATATAATTATATATATTCCCCACTAACTATAGTTAGTATCTAACCATCTTCCTCCATGTTTGAATTTTTTTTATTTTTTTTTTATTTTTTTCAGATTTTTTGTTAAAATTCGGGCTAGCCCGAGCCCGAGCCCGAGTCCCGAAGTCCCGGCTCGGGCGGGCCATTTTCCTTATTTTCGGGCTCGGGCTCGGGCTCGGGCTAAAAATAAGTGTCCCGAAAATTTCGGGCTCGGGCTCGGGCTCAGGTAAAAGCCTGCCCGTCCCGGCCCGAGCTCACCCCTAGAGGAGATAACACAATCGAGGAAAAGAACATAAGGGGGAAAAGAGAAGATACAATACAGTTCTCAAAGAAGAACATGAAGCACGTGTTACCGAAGTACAACGACGACTTAGTCATAACAATAAAAATCACTGACAGGGACATAGGTAGAATCCTAGTAGATGGCGGAAGCTCGCCAAGCATCCTCAGCAAGAAAATGATTGACATATTAGGCGTGAGACCAAGTAGCATAAAACAAGTGCACTCCCCCTTATAGGATTCTCAAGAGAGCCAACCTACCCACTGGGGCAATCACACTACCCGTGACATTAGGCACTGGCAAAAGGCAGTTGAAGATCGATGTTCCTGTCCTTATTATCGAAGGAATGGATGAGTATAATGGAGTTCTAGGTACCACCACAATTAACAAATGGGGCATAGTACCATCAACACCACATCAGAAAATGAAGTTCCCCACAAGTGAAGGAATAGGGGAAGTAAAAGGACATCATAAGGTGGCAAGAAAATGTGAGAGGATTGCACTCAGCAAGTAAACAAAAACAAAAAAGGAGGTCCTATCGATAGATGAGGATCCAAGGGAGGATCACGGAAGACCTGCACCCATGGAGGAACTTAAGGACATACTGATAGAGGAACCTGAAAGGAAAGTGAAAATCGGGACAGCCTTGGCTGAAGAAGAAGAAGCACAAATAGTAGCATTGCTAAGGGAATATAAAGACCTGTGCGCTTGGTCACCAAGTGATATGCCTGGGATATCCGAGGATATAATTTCACACAAGCTCAACATAGACCCGGGAACGCGTCCAATAACACAAAAAATAAGGCCAATTAGGGGTAGCAAAAAGATAGCTATCTAAGAAGAGGTGGACAAGCTACTAAAAGCAAACTTCATCAAAGAGATCAGGTTTCAAACATGGGTTGCAAACCCAGTGTTAGTAAAAAAGTCAGGAGGAAGTTGGAGAATGTGCATCGACTATCGCGACCTTAACAAAGCATGCCCTAAAGATTCGTACCCACTCCAAAGAATAGATCAGTTAGTGGATGCAACGTCAGGTCACGAGTTAATGAGCTTCATGGATGCATACTCAGGTGATGGGTTTCGATATAGCCGTTAGGCCCATTAACGGCGACTAAACGGCGAAGTAGGCCCACTGGTCCCCAAAAGAGACTTAGAAGACCAATACGAGGGGTCCCGACAAGGTCGGTCCCGACATATGAGCTATACGCTCCCGATGTTATGCCTTTAAGTAGGCCCCGATATTGAATCCCTGAGAACATTGGCCCTGTCCCGACGACGAGGGGCCCCAAGCGGTGACCAAAGGAGATAACTCTGGAGTCCCCGACGGACTTGCCACCAGAGGACGAGGCCGAGAAACACGCCCACTATCAGCGTATTGGGAAAGTGGCCTGAAAAGACGGAAGCTACTGGGCGAGATAAACGGAACGTGGCAGTTATCTCAACAGGTAACTGAGGTAACCCCTCCCCTATATAAAGGAAGAAGTTACCTCAGGATTAACACTCAGATACTGATACTTGCTAGCCTACATCGAGATACTCATTTAAGCATCGGAGAGGGATCATGGGTCACCGCTCGGTCTATCCCCTTCTTGCAGGATTACTTGGAGCGAAGGAGTTCGGACTTCCGTCAAGAACGTACCGGAGTTCCAACAGTGATCCAACATTGGCGCCGTCTGTGGGAATCAAGCTTGAAACTACGTCGTCTGTGGGAATCGAACCCACGACCACATGGTTAAAATCCATGCGCTCTACCAGCTGAGCTAAGACGGCGTAGTTTCAAGCTTGATTCCCACAGACGGCGCCAATGTTCGATCACGGTTGGAACTCCGGTAGGTTCTTGACGGAAGTCCGAACTCCTTCGCTCCAAGTAATCCTGCAAGAAGGGGAAGGCAAAGGACAAGGAAGGCATTCCACACGCGGATGGCGTGATGGGAAAAAGTAGTCGGATGTGTTTTGTAATATGCACACATCTCGACTAAATTCCCACAGAAGGGGAATCGGATCCCCGCCGATATTTGCCCGGCGGAGACAAATACCTCCCCTTCCCGGGGAAGAGTGACCACAGGGTCGCTCGGGACGCGAGGGCGAGGAAAAGGGAAGCGAGGCTCCCAGGTGGAAGTAATACGTCCCTCCCGGAGAGCGGCATCATCGGAGAGGGATTCTGGGTCACCGCCTGGTCTATCCCCTTCTTGCAGGATTACTTGGAGCGAAGGAGTTCGGACTTCCGTCAAGAACGTACCGGAGTTCCAACCGTGATCCAACATTGGCGCCGTCTGTGGGAAACGTAACGAAAAGCAAAAATGGCTTCTACCCGATCGATGGCTGGCAAGCAAAAGAAGAGACAAGGACAATCCGGCGGTTCCCGCCACCCTGCTGGAACTCTGAATTCAGGGCCGCCGGAGCGCACTGTTGATCAGAATGATCCTCCCCCTGCTGTTTCCCAAACAGGGGGGGCATCATGATGATCGCGAAGATTCCATTCGATACTCGTCGGAGAGCCGGGAAGAGATCCCGAGGAGGGACCAGGATGCACCTACAAAGCCGAACTTGACAAAGGCTGTGATGGATGCCATGCCAATATTCCTGGAGGCTCTCCTGGACCAAAGGGAGGCCGCCAAGAAGAAGGAGGAGGAGTTGCCTCCGCCTCCGCCTCCGCCGAGGGAGAATCGGGACGGGCAGGAGGCCCAACCCGAGCACCAGGACAAGGGCAAGGAGCCCGCTCAGTCGGAGCAGTTTGTGATTGATGGGCCTGGACCGGTGCAGCATAGGACCATCCCTCTTAGTGGTCCTATCACCCCCGACCAGGTGGTGAAGATCGTGAACATCTGTATGGGAGACCAGAAGAAGATGATGTCGGAGCTGAGGGATCGATCCACTCATCCCTTTGTCCCTCGATTGGTGAACACCACTGCCCCGCCAGGACTGGGTATCCCGACAATCAAGGAGTATGATGGCGAGGGAGATCCAGTTCGCCATGTCCAGAAGCATGTCATGGCTTGTCTAGGCAGAGCCCCGAATGACGATTTAGTGTGCATTCTGTTCCCGGGCACACTTAGTGAAAGAGCCCTGACGTGGTTCTTCAGCCTCCCTCTAGGGTGCATCTCAACCTGGACCCAGATGCATGATCGGTTCATCCAGCAATACCAGGGCCGTCGGCGTCTCCTGAAAAGCGCGATGTCCCTGGCTGAGGTGGTACATAAGCCCGATGAGTCTCTGGCGCATTACTACCAGAGGTACACTGCCAGCGTGGCCGAGATTGATGAGGAAATGTCGGAGGGAGAGACCATCTGCACCTTCATTCGGAACCTGACAGCACCATATGGTTCCGACCTGATGCACAGCATGGCTGAGAAGGCTGTGTGGAACATGGAGGCGTTGCAGAAAAGGGTGAAGAAAAATCGACGTACAGGAGTTGAAGATAGCTGCCGGAGAACTTGATCCTCCGAAATCAAACAAGGGGAAGCAGTCGTTCAAACCCTCGGACGATCGCAGGAGGAAAGATAAACCCGAGAGCAGTCGGGGTCGAGGCTGTCCCGATCGGAGGGAAGACAAGCGTCCCTCGAAGTCGGACAAACGGGAGGACCGTTACACTCCTCTCATTTGTTCCATGGGTGCTGTATTGGCGGTGATGGACCGACAGGGTATCACTAGGTACCCCCCGAAGAAGGATGGAGAGTTCATGGGAGCCCGCACCTATTGTTATTGTCGCTTTCATCGTGCCAGCGGTCACGACACCAACCATTGTCGGGAGTTGAAGAAGGAGATTGAGAAGCTAATCCAGAAGGGAAAGCTCAAGGAATTTGTGGCTGGGCGACGGAGCCGATCCCGTTCCCAGTCCCGTTCCCGATCCCGCGGTCGATCCCGAAGAAGGATAAGCCTGAGTCTTCCAATACCCACAAGGAGAAGTGGGGAACCATTAATGTGATTCATGGGGGACTTGCTGCAGGAGGAGATACCACGGCATCTCGGGAGGTCTATGCTTCTCGGATTCCTATTCTGTGGTGCTGGGTAAGAGGGACCGAACTTGGACTCCGAAGCAAGAGATGGTGATTCCCTTCTCAGCAGAAGACCTGATAGGAGTGGAGACCCCACACGATGACGCTTTGGTCGTGACCCTCAATGTGGATGGGTACGAGATGAAGCGAATCTTGATTGATGGACGGAGCTCCTCCGATATTTTGTTCACGGATGCGCTGCAGGCCATGGGAAAAACAAAGAAGGACTTGAAGCCTGCGGACTTCCCAATGGTCGGATTTTCTGGGTCTACCTCTTACCCGGTAGGGATGATTACCTTACCGGTCGAGTTCGGTAGTGGTTGGAAGTCAGAGAAGAGGAACGTGGAATTCGTGGTGGTCGAGTCCGCAGGGACTTACTACGCAATTATCGGAAGAACCACCATCAACCCGCTGGGGGCAATTGCCTCAACTGTCCATCAGAAGATGAAGTTCCCGACCGACCACGGAACCGGGGAGGTCCAGGGCGATCAGGTGGCCTCCAGGAGGTGCTATGTCAATGCCACTCGAAGGAGGAATCGGGAGGCTATGACTGTTTTCCAGACTAATGCTGATCCCCGAGAGGAGTTTGGGCGTCCCGCCCCGATGGAGGATTTGAAGGAGGTCGAGATCGATGGACCTCAAAGAAAGGTGAAAATCGGGTCCGCTCTGACTGAGGAGACGGCCCGAGAACTGATTGATCTGTTGAAGGAGTTCAAGGAGCTGTTCTGCTGGTCCCCGAGCGACATGCCAGGAATCAGCCCCGATGTGATTACTCACGAGCTGAAGATTGATCCCGCGATCAAGCCGATTACGCAGAGAAGGCGCCCGATGGATGCCGACAAGAAGATCGCGATTCAGCAAGAGGTGGGCAGATTGCTCAATGCTAGGTTTATTAAGGAGCTCCGATTCCAGACCTGGGTCGCCAACCCAGTCCTGGTGAAGAAGAGCAATGGCAAATGGCGGATGTGTGTTCATATCCGCGACCTGAACAAAGCATGCTCGAAGGATTGCTATCCGCTCCAGAGGATCGACCAGCTGGTGGATCCCACATCGGGACATGAGTTGCTGAGCTTTATGGATGCCTACTCCGGCTAACAATCAGATCAAGATGTCCAAGGAGGATGCCCCCCACACCGCTTTTTATGCTGATAGTGACATCTATCATTACGATGTTATGCCCTTTGGACTGATCAATGCAGGTGCAACATATCAGAGGATGGTGAACAAGCTGTTCGGGGATATGCTGGGGAAAACGATGGAGGCCTATGTGAACGAAATGCTGGTGAAGTCCCGACAGACCAAGGATCATGTTCACAACTTGGCCACAGCGTTTGAGTGGATGAGGCTTCATCAAGTTCGCTTGAACCCGACCAAGTGTGCCTTCGGAGTGCACTCAGGGAAGTTCCGGGGCTTCATGGTGAGCCAGAGGGGAATCGAGGTGAACCCCGAGAAGCTGAAGGCAATCGAGGAGATGAGGTCCCCGACGAACCATCGGGAGGTGCAGGTGCTTAATGGCCGACTAGCCACGATGAACCGCTTCCTGTCCAAGGCAAGCGACCGATCCATGCCGTTTTTTAAAGTGCTGAGGGCCAACAAGAAGTTCGAGTGGACTGCCAAGTGCGAAAAGGCGTTCCAGGCACTCAAACAGCACCTCCGCACCCTCCCGCCGTTGGCGAAGCCCATCCCAGGCGAGCCACTCTATCTGTATTTGGCTGTTTCTGAATTTGCTGTTAGCTCTGTCTTAGTGAAAGTTGTAGAGGGTAGCCAAGTCCCTGTCTATTATGTAAGAAAGGCACTCGCCAAGTCTGAAATGAATTATCCCGCTGTTGAGAAGTATCTTTATGCGTTGATTGTTACTGCTCGGAAGCTGAGACCTTACTTCCACGCGCATGAGATTACCGTTTTGACGAATCAGCCCTTGAAACATTTTTTGAACCGACCTGATGCATCAGGGAGATAAGTGAAATGGGCAGTCGAGTTTAGTGAGTTCCGCATTCACTTTGCTCCGAGAACGGCTATTAAGGGCCAGACGTTGGCGAATTTCATAGCAGAGTCTACAGCCCCCGATCTAGAAGAAGCGGGCCCTGTAGAGGGGGCAACTATGGAAGTCCCAATGGCAGAACAGCCCGACGACGAAAATACTTGGGAGATGTATACTGTTGGATCACGATGGAACTCCGGTACGATCTTTGACGGCGATCCTAGCTCCTTTGCTCCACGCAATCCTGCATGAGGGGATAGACCGGGCGGTGACCCAGAATCCCTCTCCGATGCTTAAATGAGTATCTCGTATACGGCGGCAAGTAAGAATCTCAGAGTGTGTATAAAAACGTCATTGATCTGAGGTGACCTCTGCCTTTTTATAGGCGGAGAGGTACCTAAGTTACCTGGTGAACCGTTGGGGGTGGTTAGCCCGTATTCCGCGTATCTCGGGCACGATCCCGCCTATCTAGGCCATGATCTTGCTTATCTCGGCCACGCCCCGCGTATCTCGGCCACGCTCCGCGTATCTCTGCCACACCCCACGTATCTCGGCCTTAACCTCTGATAGCAAGTCCCGACTAACATCGGGGACTCCAGAGTTATCTCGTTGTGTCACCGCTCGGGGCCCCTCGTCATCGTGACAGGGCCAATCATTCTCAGGGATTCGTCATCGGGGCCTACTTAAGGGCTTCTCATCGGGAGCTTCCAGCTCACCTATCGGGACCGACTCTGTCGGGACCTTTCATCGTCGGGACTCCCTACGTCGGGACCCTTCACCTTGGTCTTCTTGACCTCCATTTTAGGGCCCAATGGGCCTATTCGCCGTTTCCTCGCTGTTAAAGGGCCTAACGGCCATAGCGGAACCCATCATTTGCCCCCAAGACATGAGGGACTTACAGTTCGTCGTGTCTTTCAACTCCCGACCTCCCGATGTCGGAGTCGGGGATCTTTCCCTTGGCACACAAGTCTTCTCGTTCACGTTTCCTCAATACCTTGTGGATAACTTCCAAATCCGAGAGGACTCCTCGGTTCCCCAGCCATTAAATGCAGTAGATAACGAAGCGACGTCCTCAGTACCCGTGCCTGATTTTTCGCGCCTGCTTTTTCTGAAAAGTGCTTTTCAGGTTGTTTCATCATTGCACCTGTTGCCATTCTGCACGTTTCATCTCAACGGTCCAGATCAGAACGCTTCAACTTCGACGATTCAGATCAAAG
This sequence comes from Clarkia xantiana subsp. parviflora, assembly GCA_036873135.1. Classification (NCBI taxonomy): domain Eukaryota; kingdom Viridiplantae; phylum Streptophyta; class Magnoliopsida; order Myrtales; family Onagraceae; genus Clarkia; species Clarkia xantiana. The sequence continues at coordinate 6,135,637 of JAPTYO010000026.1, read as the reverse complement.
CGTCCCTTCGACTGTCCTCTTCGCCTATAAAACCCTAACCGTGGGCACAGTTTCACTTTTACCGTCTCCGAATTTTCAAAAGCTCTCTGCAACTTCTCTGCGAATTCAAGCTCTGCGATTCCGAAGACCTCAGTGTTCCTCCGATCACCTTTCCGGCAACTTCAAGTTTGTCCTTCCAACCTCCAATCATCACGTCTGGTAAGGGTTTCTTCTTTATTGTTCGCCTGTCTCCTTCCTTCATCTCTGCTTAGTTTGTTTGTAATTTCCCGGGAAAACCCAATGTGCCTTTCCATGGCTGATTTCAGACAGCGGATCTAGTTCCGAGGGAAGGAAGCCCTTCAACTTCGACTATGCTCTGAATGAGATTTTCAGCACTGCGTACGATGCAGCTTTCCGGGAGGGATGCATCACCTCTACCTTTGAACCTCGTTTCCCGTATCCCTGGCCTCGTCCCTCGGGTAACCTTGAGGTTACTCGTCCCCAGAAAGGGGAGGTATTTGTCTCTACGGGGCAAATATCAGCGGGGATCAGATTCCCCTTCTGTGGTAATCTGGTCGAGATGTGCCAGCATTACAAGACGCATTCGACCACCTTCTCCGCACGCCATACGTCTGTGGAACGCCTTCCAGGTCCTCTGCTTCCGACAGAAGTGGGTATACAGCCTCAAGCTCTTCAGGACCTTCTACGGGATGAAGTGCAATGAGGCGGGGGTTTGTGCCTTCTACCCCCGGATGCCGAAGTGGAACAAGACGCAACTCGGGTTGTGCAACTGGACCAATGACACCTGGAAGGTTGTCAAGGGTCGGGGACTCCTGGTCGACACGGGGTCCGACAACAGCGGGTGGAAGAGGAGCTACTTCTTCATCCAAAACTCCTCGATCCCGTGGCCCCGATGGGAGGTGGAAGCGGATTCTCCTCCCGCTTTCCACACCTACACCGATGAAGACTTCCAGACTCTTCAACTCATCCAGCTCTACCGGTGGGGGAAGTCCTACACTCCCCTCGACGCCAAATCTCTCGTGGAGCGGGACCTGGTGAATGCCGGGATCCGACTCCTCGACATAGTCTCCGGGGGGGCAGCTCTTCGACGGCCCCTCCAATATGGTTCCCTGGGTAAATCTCTAACCTTTGTTTTTTTACTGTTTGCAGCTAAGAAGGTATCCGTGTTGACCAATCTGATCCTTAAGCAGGGGGAGACCGATGCTGTCCGACCCACGCGGAAGAGGAAGTCCGCCAAGAAGGCCTCTGCTCCATCGGGATCTCCTTCCGCGGAGAGGCCAAAGCGGAGCCGCGTGGAGGTGGATAAGCTCTTCGACGTCCAGAACGCTGAAGAAGGTAAAAAGCTCCGCCTCGCTATTAAATCGTACAGGAGGATGGTCCCGAAGGAGTTGATTCCTTCGACCATGGAGGCCCGCATTGCCGACGTCAAACGAGTCCTTCGAGGGGAAACTCCTCGTGTCCTGAAGGCGGCCTACTACAACTACCGCGGAAGGACCAATATGTCTCCCGACGTATTGTTTGGTGTAAGGGCTCTAATGAACTTCCTGATTACGTTTCTAAAGCCTCCTCTCGTCCTCTAGGTGCAGGTCGTTCTGGGACTCCGTCGGGTGCTGGAGCCTCAGCAGGCGCGCCACCTTCAGCAGGGGCGCCTCCTTCGGCAGGGGCACCACTTTTCTCCAGTGGTGGGACCCCGACCGGCGAACAATTTCGTCGGGTGGAGAGCTTGGACTCCTCCGAGGAGACTGATGAGGGTAGCTCCCTTCGCCATCGTCGGAGGACGGGGCAGTCCCCGCTGAAACCAACCTCCAAGGGGCTGCCCCCCCCTCGCCTTCTTCACAACCGTCACCCGCCCACGACTTCACTCCTTCCCCAGCCCGGGGTGGGTCGGAGGCATGCCCCTCCACGTCCCCAGTCGGCCCCTCTCCTCTTCCCCTCGACGGGAGCTTCTACAAGGCCTTCGACTCCGACCAGGAGGATGCTCCCTGGACCCCGATCCAGACGCTGCAAGGGGTCCAGCTCTGACAAGGGGACACATATCCGGAGCTGGCCCTACACCTGGTAGCAGGCTCAATCCTGCCTTCTATGAGGTATCCGATTACCTTGATCGGGAGGAGATGCGCCGGGATGTCAAGGAGATGTGCATGCGTCGGATAGAGGTAAGCTTTTCACCCTTCTTTTCTTCATCAATAAGACTGATTGTTCATCTACTAATGCTTCTTTTCCTTTCTTCGCAGGAGATGGGGGACATCAACCGTTCCATCGGGTACCTCCTCGCCTATGAAGAGGCCCTGGAGCAAGAGCGGGCGGTCACGGCCAAGCTTAAGGAGGATCTCGTGGCCTCCGAGTCTTCGTGGGGAAAACTGGCCAAGGAGCAGGCCATCTTCGACCGCAAGACTTGGGACCTCCAAAAGCAGGTCCGTGACTTCGAGGGGCTCCTCAAGCGTATAGGAGTATGATGTAAATCATGGTGCCTAAGTAATGCCAAGCATGCTCACATGGTGCATGTGCACCTGCCCTTGTCTTATTGTATCATTAGTTTCATGCACCCTAGTTTGTCTATATATAGAGTGTGCTTAGTATCTTGTAACCCTAGTAATCAATGAATATATTTTCCATTTATATGGTATCAGAGCTGAGGATGGAGGCGCTGCCGTGGCCATGAAGAAACCTTGAATTTCTTCAAGTTTCTTCTTGGATTCAGCTTGGGTGCTTTGGATTCGAGTTTGGGTGCTCTTTTGATTACTCATTTCTGTTGGTTTGTGTCATTTCTTGCTCAAGAATGGCTGTGTGTAAGTTCTCTTCCTAGATCTACTTCAAGTTCAGCCGATTTGAAGCTAGGGTCTAGACTTGTGTTTGGACTGAGTTGCTATTGCTTAGTTCTTGGTTGTATTGAGCTGTGGATTTCTTGAGTTCAAGCTTGAGGAATTCTGGGTTTGTGCCATAGCTGTTCTTGGCCATTGTTGAAGTTCATGTTTTGTTCTTGAGCTTGGTGGTGTTTGATCTGTTTGGAATTTCGTTTTTGGTTACATTGGAGTTGTGGAATTCTGATTCATCATCATTGGGATTGATCATTTGGTGGCTATTTCGGATTGGCTCTTGATTTCTGGACAGATTTGGTTGTTGTTTTGCAAGCTGGCCAGTTTTGTCCTATTGACAGCTAGATTGTGTGCTAGTTTTGTCTCACTACAGCTGTTTGGAATTCAGTTTTGCTGAGTATATTTGCTGAGCAAATTCGTGACTTTTGGACTATTTCTTGGAGTACAAGTTACCTTGTGACTTTATTAATTCAAGATGGCTCAAGATATTGGTGTTGATGATCCCCTCTACATACACCCATCAGACACAACAGGGCATATGCTCATTCCATTCCAATTGCAAGGTTCTTCTAATTACCATGCGTGGAGCACATCTATTAAGGAGGGATTGTTGGTGAAAAACAAGATTGGATTCATTGATGGGACCTTTACAAGGATGAGTGTGCCAATCAATCACAGACTCAAATGGGACAGAGCTGATGCCATTGTCAAAGCATGGCTTAGAAACACGGTTGCTAAGGATTTGATGGGTGGTTTGATCTACAAACCTTCTGCTCTCTCAATTTGGAATGATTTGAGAGAAATGTTTGACAAAGTAGATGGCACACAAATCTTCCAATTGACTAGGGAGATTTATCAAACTTCACAAGGTGTGTTGTCCATTACTGAATATTTTGCTAAAATGAAACAGCTGTGGGATTCCTTAGCCTCTATTGATGACTTGCACCTTGAATGTGCAAATGACATTGCTATTGTGAATGGATACAAGGAAAAGCAGAAGTTGATGGCCTTCTTATTGGGTTTGAATGATTCATATGCTCATGTGAGAAGCAGTTTATTAATGAGACAACCTTTGCCTTCCCTGAGTGTTGCATTCTCAGTTCTTGTTCAAGAAGAAAGCCAGAGGTCCATCTCTAGTTCTATTGGTGATCTTGGAGAAGCAACTGCTCTCTACACGAGGAGGAATCAGCCCAACAACTCTTATGCTCAAAGGGGTTCAAACAACAATCAAAGAGGCAATGGTGGTCCAAACAGGGGTCCTAGCAATTGGAACTCCAATTGGACTTGCAATTTTTGTGGAAAGAGGGGCCACAAGGCTGATCATTGCTATGCCAAGCATGGTGGTCCACAAGGAGTTCAAGCTGCTCAAGCTGCAAAGAAGAATTGGAATTCAGCCAATGCTTCTTTTGATGACGGTACCAATTCAAGTGTGGTTGAGCATGTAGCGGCTGGGGACAAGAGAATTGTGCATGGCACAGCTGAGAAGAGGATTCAACATGTGGCTGCCCAAGATGACCACTTTGATCACATGCCCTTGAGTTTTGAGGATGGTGATCAAGTGCATGCTAATATGGCAGGTATGTCAACTGATTCTATGCATTGGATAGTTGACTCAGGGGCAACTAACCATATTACACATCAAATGCATTGGTTACATGACTTGAAGAAATGTGATTCTAATCAACAATTTGTCCACCTTCCAAATGGTCACAAGTGTAGAGTGACACATGTTGGTTCTTGTTCATTTTCAAGAGGATTCACATTGACCAACATTCTTTTGGTTCCTGATTTCAAGTTCAATTTGATTTCAGTCTCTAGGCTGCCAAGCCAACTGAATTGCAAAGTGGTATTTACAAGTGATGATGTGTTAATTCAGGGCCAAGGTGGGAAGAGTATGGTGATTGGGGAATGGAGTAGAGGATTGTACATCTTGAAGGATATGTTGCCCACAAGACCAAGCATGGTGGCTGCTCCTTGCATTGGGAATAAAGATGAAGTTTGGAAATGGCACAAGAGATTGGGTCATGTATCTGAAACTTATTTGAATAAGTTGGGTGTTTTGAATCTGAATAAGTCTATTGGATGTATTAAACAATGCACAGTTTGCCCCCTTGCAAAGCAAACTAGATTATCTTTTCCCCTAAGTGATTCAATTGCATCTAGACCATTTGATTTGGTACACATGGATTTATGGGGTCCCTATAAGGTTCCTACATTCAAGAACTATCAATATTTCTTGACTGTGGTAGATGATCATTCAAGAGCAACTTTCTATTTGATGAAGCACAAGAGTGATACCTTCTTGCATATCAAAAACTTCTTGATCATGGTTAAGACTCAGTTTGCAACAATGGTGAAGACCTTAAGGAGTGACAATGGCACTGAGTTTATCAATTCAGTGTGTAAAGATTTGCTTCACCAATTTGGTATACAACATCAAACAAGTTGTGTGCATACTCCTCAACAAAATGGACGAGTTGAACGCAAGCATAGGGACATTCTCAACATTGCAAGAGCCATACGGTTCCAAGCCTCTATGCCCCTTAGATATTGGGGTTATTTCATACTCAATGCTTGTTATCTCCTCAATCGTCTACCATCTTCTGTTTTGGGGTTCAAATCACCCATAGAGGTGTTATATGGTCAGGTACCATCCCTCAATCATTTGAGGATCATTGGTTGCTTATGTTTTGCAACCAAATTGAATAATCATGACAAGTTCACTTCAAGGGCTGAACCAGCTATACTTATGGGGTACTCAACCTCTCAAAAGGGGTATACTGTGATGAACATTTCCAATTCAGTTTTTCATGTGACTCGTGATGTTGTCTTCCATGAGGATATTTTTCCATTCAGCATGTCCAAAGCTGATTTGAAGGCCTTAATTCCATCTTGCTTAGGAGACAAGCAACCAGTTGGTGAATTCTCAACTGAGAGTTCAAACAACTATGAGGAGGTTCTTCCCCCAATTGATGACACTCCATTAGTGGCACCACCTCCTATTGTTGAGGTTCCAATACCTCAACCCCTTATTGAAGATCCACCACAACCAGTTCCCTTAAGGAGGAGTGCTAGAATTGCACAACTTCAAAACTGTGCAAATTCAAATGTTGCTTTTGGAATGGAACATTACGTCTCTTATGACAAATTGGGTCCTCAATACAAATGTTTCTTGACTTGTATTGACAAGGTCAATGAGCCAAACACTTACAAACAAGCAGTGAAGGATCCTAATTGGGTTTTGGCTATGAAGGAGGAGATTCAAGCTCTCCAAAATAACAAGACTTGGGAGTTGGTGGAGCTCCCATATGGCAAATCCACAGTTGGTAGTAAATGGGTTTTTAAAGTCAAGTACAACTCTGATGGATCCATTGAAAGATACAAAGCAATGTTAGTTGCAAAGGGATTCACTCAAATCGAAGGAACTGATTTCAATGAAACATTCTCACCAGTGGTCAAGATAGACATAGTGAGGATTGTTCTAGCCTTAGCTGCAGCCAAATCTTGGGGATTGTTCCACATGGACGTAAACAATGCATTTCTTCAAGGTGATCTAAATGAAGAAGTGTACATGGACATCCCACAAGGTTTTGATCCATACAAGCCTCATGATGACGCCCCTAGACGTGTGTGCAAACTTGTCAAATCTCTTTATGGCCTCAAGCAAGCATCAAGACAATGGAATATCAAGCTCACCCAAACTTTGATAAAGAATGGATACAAGCAATGTGCATCTGATCATTCATTGTTTAGCAAGATTCAGGGGGATGACAAAGTATTCTTGCTTATCTATGTTGATGACTTGCTCATTACTGGTTCCAATGCCAAGATGATTACTCAATTGAAGTGTCTCCTTCAACAACACTTCAAATTGAAAGACTTGGGGGACTTGAGATACTTTTTGGGGCTGGAAATTGCAAGATCAAATCAAGGGCTTGTGATCAACCAAAGGAAGTATGCAATGGAACTCATTGAAGATGCTGGCCTAGGGGCTGCTAGGCCATGTGAAACTCCAATGGAATTCAATGTCAAACTCACAACTTGTGAGTATGATGAGGCAACAAAGTCAAACACTGATGACTTTCCTTTGGAGGATGCAACTTCCTATAGAAGACTGATTGGGAAGCTACTATACCTCACCATGACACGCCCAGACATTAGCTTCTCAGTTCAAAGACTTAGTCAATTCGTTGACAAGCCCAAGAAATCACACTATGATGCTGCCATTAGAGTGATCAAATACATCAAAGGCAGTCCAGGGCAAGGATTGATATATCCTTCCAACAACAACCTCAAGTTAAGCTTGTATTGCGACTCTGATTGGGCTGCTTGTCCATTCAGTAGGAAATCAGTGAGTGCATATTGTGTCAAGCTTGGGGCTGCCATGGTTGGTTGGAAAGTCAAGAAACAAGAAACTATCTCACTTTCAAGTGCTGAGGCTGAGTATAGATGCTTGAGAGTTGCAATTCAAGAAGCACTATGGGTGAGTAGGATTTTAATGGAGCTTGGAGTTCAAGTATGCTTACCAATTCCAATCCATACGGATAGCCAAGCAGCTGTAAAGATTGCAAAGAATCCAATGTTTCATGAGAGGACCAAACACATCGAATTGGATTGCCACTTCACACGACACCATATTGACTCAGGGATGATTGGTGTTCATTATGTCGCTTCCAAGGACCAAATTGCTGATTTGTTGACTAAGGCCTTGGTTAAGAAGCAGCACTCAGCCTTACTAAGGCTATATGGGATTAAAGATGTCTTCCAAGAAAGAAGAGAAGAAGAAGAAAAGGATGGGAGAATATAGGAGTATGATGTAAATCATGGTGCCTAAGTAATGCCAAGCATGCTCACATGGTGCATGTGCACCTGCCCTTGTCTTATTGTATCATTAGTTTCCTGCACCCTAGTTTGTCTATATATAGAGTGTGCTTAGTATCTTGTAACCCTAGTAATCAATGAATATATTTTCCATTTATAAAGCGGGAGCGGCAGGAGCGGCAGGTTGCTGAGGACAAGCTGGTCCTCGAGAAGAAGGCTCTGGAGGAGCAAGTTGCGGGGGTTCCTGCGCAGCTGGTCGTGGCCGAGACCAAGGGCCGGGAGGATTATCGGAGGTCCGAAGACTTCCAGGCTGATGCTGTGAAGTTCTGCAGCGCGGAGGTGGAGAACACCCTCTTCAACGCGGTTGAGGAACTCCACCTGGAGTATGGCGACGCCATCAACTTCGACAAGTCTCCTTCTCTCGCTCCCTTCGCGAAGAAATACTTTGCCCTTTCGGAGGACAGTGATGGGGGGAGTACTCCCGCGATTGTCGAAGACACAGCAGAGCCTCCAAGTGCTGATGCCCTGATAGTCGACCCTCCAGCGGCTGACCCTGTGGAGCCTTCTGCCACCGACCTCGTGGACCCTGCTCCCGTAGATGCCACCGACAAGGACCAAGCCTAACTGCTTATCTTTAGAGTCCTTGTATTCTCCTCATTTTGTAATCATCGGGCCTTTGAGCCCCATTAATATCAGACATTCTTAGTTCCGCTTTTTCATTGCACTTCTCAAAGTGACTTTACTATATTTACTTAAGTCGAAACCTCGACACTTAAGATATTCTCATACATCACTTAAGACGATTTACTAACTTGCACCACTTAAGGTGACTTACCATCATGCACCACTTAAGGCGACTTTCCAATACTTAGATTAAATCCAAGAATCATGCATCACTTAAGACGACTTAATCTCGTGCATCACTTAAGACGACTTAATCTCGTGCATCACTTAAGACGACTTAATCTCGTGCATCACTTAAGACCACTTAATCTCGTGCATCACTTAAGACGACTTAATCTCGTGCATCACTTAAGACGACTTTAACAACACATAGAGTAAATCTAAGAATCGTGCATCACTTAAGACGACTTTTCTTGTGCACCACTCAAGGCGACTTTTCTCGTGCACCACTCAAGGCGACTTTTCTCGTGCACCACTCAAGGCGACTTTTCTCGTGCACCACTCAAGGAGACTTTTCTCGTGCACCACTCAAGGCGACTAAATAACGCTTAGAATAAATCTAAGAATAATTCTAATTGGAAGCAACCTCTTTATTCATTGATGGCACAAAATTTGCTTACATCGAATCAAACGATAAATAACTTACACCACTTAAGGCGATTTTACATCGGGCACCACTTAAGGCGACTTTTCATCGGGCGCCACTTAAGGCGACTTTTCTTCGGGCACCACTTAAGGCGACTTTTCATCAAGCATGGTGTTTCTTCAAGTGTTCGCCACTAAAAGAATGCTTTAGTACTCTGCCATCGAGGTCTTCCAACTTGTATGCATTCGGAGCTGGCATCCCCACGACCTTATAAGGTCCTTCCCATTTTGGTGACATCTTGCTGATCCGATCCAAAAGGGTGAACTCGTTGCGACGCCAAACCAGCTCCCCGAAGAAGAATTGTCGGGACTTAATTCGCCGATTGTAATACCTGACCGTCGCCAAACGCATTCGAGCCTGGACTTCGTCGGCTTCCCGCCTCTTCTCTTCGAGCAAGTCCAAGTCCAGACGTCTCATTTCATCATTCGTCAAAGGCTCGTAATATCTCATCCGATGGGATGCCACGGCTACCTCCACGGGAGCAACAGCCTCCGTGCCATGAACAAGGCCAAACGGAGTCTCCCCAGTTGATCGTTTGGGTGTCGTTCTAACAGCCCAAAGCACGTTTTCCAGCTCGTTCAGCCATTTTCCCTTCAAGGCATCGACCCTCTTCTTCAGGCCATCCATCACGATTTTGTTGGCTGATTCCACCTGGCCATTAGTTTGAGCATGGCGTACAGAAGCTGTCCGATGCTCGATATTCAACTCCTCCAGATACTCCTTCACTTGAGCTCCGTTAAACGGTGGACCATTGTCGCTGATCACCACCTTAGGAACCCCGTATCTGGATACAATATGGGTCTGGAGAAACTTGAAGATCTGGTTCCCCGTCGTCCTGGCCAACGCCTTTGCTTCTATCCATTTTGGAAAATAATCGATAGCTACAAGCAAATATTTACACTGACCTTGTGCCTGCGGGAGAGGTCCCACCAAGTCGATACCCCACTGCGCGAAGGGCCAAGCACTCTTGATGGACGTCAGATTAGCATCACAGGATCGGACCAACGCCGTCGCCTCCTTGCTCATCGTAGGCCAATAATAGCCCAAGTTCAGCACTTTCCTCATAATGGATCGGGCCCCTTCATGACAAGCCGCGACCCCTTCATGCACCTCCTTCAGGATTCGACTTGTGTCGGGCTCAGCCACACACTTCAAGTACGGAGTCGAGAACCAGCCCTTCTTATATAGCTGATTGTCCAGCATCACGTAATTAGCCGCGATCCGACGTATCCTGTTAGCTACTACTTTATCATCGGGGACTGCCCTCGTAGCCAGGTACGCGACTATCGGGGTCATCCAAGTGGGCTCCTCCTCCGATCTTGCTTCGATAGCACACACCTGCGTTGGGTCGGTAGTCGACAAGATCGCCTTCTCCAAGAAGTGCACCTTCCGATTTTCCTCCAGGGGTGCCCCTAAGGCAAATTTGTTCAAGGCATCTGCCTCCACATTTTCCTCCCTCGGGATCGCCTCGATGTCGAAGCTTTTAAAGCTCTCCTTTAAGACTTGCACCTCGCGAAGGTACTTCCTCATAATCGGGCTCTTTGCTTCGTATCGCCCTTGGACCTGGTTTACGATCAGGGCTGCGTCACACTTCACTTTCAAGTGAGCAACTCCCGTACCTTTGGCAATTTTCAGTCCCGTGATAAGAGCCTTGTACTCAGCTTCGTTGTTCGTGGCCCTAAACGTTAAGGCCAAAGCATATCGGAGCGGCTCACCTCCGCCTGGTGGTATCAATACAAAGCCTGCTCCTGATCCGTCTGAACTCGAGGAACCATCCGTGTACATTTCCCAAGTATTTTCCTCGTTTGGCTGTTCTGATTGCTCTGCCATCTCTGGTTGTTCTGCTATCGGGACCTCCATGGTTGCCCCCTCTACAGGGCCCGCTTCTTCCAGATCGGGGGTTGTAGACTCTGCTATGAAATCCGCCAATGCTTGGCCCTTAATAGCCGTTCTCGGAGCAAACTGTATGCGGAACTCACTAAGCTCGACTGCCCATTTCACTAATCTCCCCGACGCATCAGGTCGGTTCAAAAAATGCTTCAAAGGCTGGTTCGTCAACACAGTAATCTCGTGCGCATGGAAGTAAGGCCTCAGCTTCCGAGCAGTAATAATCAACGCAAATAGATACTTCTCAACGGCGGGATAATTCATTTCAGATTTGGCAAACGCCTTGCTTACATAATAGACGGGGATTTGATTACCCTCGACAACCTTCACTAACACAGAGCTAATGCAAATTCAGAAACAGCCAAGTAAAGATAGAGCGGCTCGCCTGGAACCGGTTTCGCCAACGGCGGGAGGGTGCGAAGGTGCTGCTTGAGTGCTTGGAACGCTTCTTCACACTTGGCGGTCTACTCAAACTTCTTGTTGGCCCTCAGGACTTCAAAAAACGGCATTGATCGGTCACTTGCCTTGGACAGGAAGCGATTCATTGCAGCCAGTCGGCCATTCAGCACTTGCACCTCCCGATGGTTTATCGAAGACTGCATCTCCTCGATCGCTCTCAGCTTCTCGGGGTTCACCTCAATTCCTCTCTGGCTCACCATAAAGCCCAGAAATTTCCCTGAGTGGACTCCGAAGGCGCATTTTGTCGGGTTTAAGCGAACCTGATGAAGCCTCATCCGCTCAAACGCCATGGCTAGGTTGTGCACATGATCCTCAGCTTGTCGGGACTTCACCAGCATGTCATCCACGTAAGCCTCCATGGTTTCCCCTAGCATATCTCCGAATAACTTGTTCACCATCCGCTGGTAGGTTGCCTCGGCATTGATCAACCCGAAAGGCATGACATCGTAGTGATAGATGTCACTGTCTGCATAAAATGCTGTGTGAGGGGCATCCTGCTCAGCCATCTTGATCTGATTATAGCCCAAGTATGCATCCATGAAGCTTAACAACTCGTGTCCCGACGTGGCATCCACCAGCTAGTCGATTCTCGGGAGCAGGTAAAAGTCCTTCGGGCAAGCCTTATTCAGGTCGCGGAAATCAACACACATTCGCCACTTCCCGTTGCTCTTCTTTACCAACACCGGATTAGCAACCCAAGTCTGGAATCGAGCTCCTTGATAAACCCAGCATCGAGCAACTTGCCCACTGATGGATATACGCCCAATTTGAACCCGTTGACTTCCGAACCGTTGTATTTTTATCGTCCCATTTATGATTGCAAATCGAAACTTCAACCCGGACACTTCGCGAGAACACCGACGGCTCGGACGGGGCCGAAGCGCCCGTCCGACGATGAAGGACTCACCTAGGTGAGGTCGGGTGGCCACACCCGATCTCCCCTAGGGGAGATCGGGTGGACCAACCCGATCTCTCCTAGGAGAGATCCGGTCGGCTGACCCGATCCCTCCTAGGAGGGATGGGGTTGGCCAACCCCACCCTCCCTAGGAGGGGTTGGGTGCCCTCACCCAACCCCTACCCTTGGGGGTCGGATTCCTCCCCCCCCAAGGGTCCCGACACCCCTCTCAGACGCCCATGCTCGGTCCAGTCTGCCTACCTCCTCCGAATCCTAAGGTCTTAATTATATACTTAAAGGTTAATTAATTGTGTTTAGAGGTTAACGATGTCATTAAGCCACCTTAATGACACCGTTGCCTATAAATACCCCACCTTCACAACTCATTGGATCATCTTGGCTAATTGGATATTTTAGCTCTGACTTCTCTCTAGCTTTATCTCTCTAGAAATATAGTTCTGACTTAGGCATCGGAGAGGGTTCACCAGGCACCACCCCCCCCTCCTCCGTGTCTGGTACTGCCCCTTTTGCAGGGCAAAGGGAGAGAAGAAGAGAAGGAACCGAAGGGAGAAGGACATAGGCAAAGGAAAAACGACTTGAGAAGACCGGATCACACACATCCCCCGTAGGAAGTGAGATCAAAGCCGACACCCCGTTGACCGAGACCTCATAACCTAACACTTGGCGCCGTCTGTAGGCTTCGAGCAGAAAGCCTGGCTATCACACGAGCTATGACCAACAGTAGGGTATCCAGGCCCCAACACCCACCTGGAGGCAATGGGCGGAGAAGAGGACCCATACCTCTAGGGAGGCGGCCTAACCCTGGGAAGCAGCCAATGCACTCAGAGCCCCAAGACATACCACAACCTCCTCAGCAACAGAACAACCAGGAGGGAGGACCCTCACGCCCAGCTGGGGCTGAGTCCTCCACAGCCTCCACCCCCCGAGCAAGAAGGCCAAAATCCAGGCAGCTAAGGAAGATAATCAAAGGCCAAACAAAGGAAAGCCACCCCAGGCACCGCAGCAAGCAAGGCAACAAGAGTGGCGTCCCCCACAGAATACAAGGCAGCAGGAATGGCGTCCGCCACAGCAAAGAAACCAAATGGGTGAACCCTTAAAGGCTAGAGAAATCAATGTCATTAAGTTCATCCCACTGAACGCCACTCCAGCCACCGTACTCAGAGAGATGCGGAACCAAAAGCTATGGTCACCCCCTGCAAGGTGGAGAGCCCCAATGGTAGGAAATCACAAGGATAGATGGTGTGATAACCACGAGGCTTATGGTCACGACACAAATGAATGCTTTAGCTTAAAGCTAAGCATAAACAACATCGTCCAGAGGGGAGAGCTGAAGCAGTTCGTAGACCATGGGGGCAATAGCATGCAGCTAGGGCCACCACAGAAAGACAAGGGCAAGGAAAAGGTAGACTATAACCCTCCACCCAACAAAAGAGGAGTCATCAATATGATACATGGAGGAGCAGCATCAGGTGGCCCAACTGCTAATGCAAGGGAAGTCTATGCATCCAAGCTAAGCTCAGTGCCAAGGTGGAGGAAAAGACCAAGAGAAGGAGAAGAAGTGAAGATAGAGTTCTCGGAGAAGGACAAAAGCCACATCGTCTTTCCACACGATGATGCTCTAGTTATTACTTTAGATATTGATAATTTTGATGTAAAGAGAATTTTGGTGGATGGGGGCAGCTCAGCTGACCTCCTAAGCCTGAGAGTGTTGGAAGAGATAGGGAAAACCAAAGGAGACATCAATCCGGTCAACTTCCCTCTAGTTGGCTTCTCAGGGGCAACAAGCTACCCCCTGGGGATGATAACATTGCCAGTGACCATGGGCCAAGGATGGACCCAGCTGAAGGTAAATGTCAATTTCTTGGTGGTTGAGAGCCTGGGAGCCTACAATGGGATCCTAGGAAGGACAACCATAAATCCATATGAAATAGTGCCATCCACTGTTCACCAGAAGCTGAAGTACATCACGGAGAACGGAGTGGGAGAGGTCCTGGGTGATCAACGTACTGCAAGACAATGCTATGTCAATTCAATGAGACATGGATCACACAGGACAGACACAGTGGCTGTGGTCATGGCAGGAGCCAACCAGAATAAAAGAAGGAGGGGAGGGAGACAAAGGCAAGGAAGGAGGAAGAATGGAGTCACACTCCGCCTGAGCAGGCAGATTTTCCAAACTATGCCTATAAGGAGACATAAGGGCAAGGCTGTGAAGGTCACATCCATACCTTGGCAGCCAGACACCATAATAGGAAGCAGGACAAGGGACTCCATCCTAAGGGGCTTCCGCCACATAGATGATATCAAGCAAATGCCGCAGGAGCCCATATCAAGCTATTTCCAGAGATTCTTCAATTATGGTGCCAACATGGACATCACAAGGAGAGAAGCAGTCAGAGCATTCATCAGACACATGCATCCAAGCTCATTCGAGGCCTACGGAGGGCTCTATGAGATGGTCATGACGAGCACAATGAGAGAGCTCAAGGCAAGGCTGGATAGGGCATTTGAACAAGAAGCGGAACAGTTAGTTGAAGCTCCAGAGAAGGGAAAAGAAGCAGACACACTGGGAGGAGGTGTTAATTTCACATTCACACCCCTCACACTCAGCATAGAAGAAATTTTCCACAAGCGCCTCAAGCAAGAGCTGCCAGCATGCAGGGAGGAAGGCAAGGCCTTCCTAGGCAGAGATGCACAGGGTTGGTGTGAATACCATGGGACCTGGGGGCATCAAACCAACAACTGCATGGTGTTGAAGGTGGAAGTGGAAGAAATGATCTACAATGGAAGCTTCAAGGAGTACGTGGCAACAGACACAGTGGCCACCCCATATCCTTAGTTTCATATCTAGCATTTCGCATGTTTTAGCTTTACAAGCTTTTCAAAAAAACTCTTGAGAAGGAGAACTCACGAAGTTACTCCAACTCTACAACTATCTTTCATTTCCTACAAAGGATGTCTTGGTGCACCAAGGCATCCCGAGTGTACAAAAACATGAATGCTCCTAAGAGAGTAGTAGTTATTCAAAAGTATTTCCAGTGAATGTGATGTTACAATCACCAAGTTATCCTTACACAGATATGACTTCAAGTCAACAACCTTCGACGCCCCCAAGAGCGTATCTTGAGAGTAGTCTTCGTACTACGACATTCGACGCCCCCAAGAGCGTATCTTGAGAGTAGTGTTCATACTACGAATTCGACGCCCCCAAGAGCGTATCTTGAGAGTAGTCTTCGTACTACGACATTCGACGCCCCCAAGAGCGTATCTTGAGAGTGGTTTCCAAAAACTACGAACCTCGACGCCCCCAAGAGCGTATCTTGAGAGTAGTGTTCATACTACAACCTTCGACGCCCCCAAGAGCGTATCTTGAGAGTAGTTATTACACTACGACTTCGACGCACCAAGAGCGTATCTTGAGAGTGGTTTCCAAAAACTACGAATTCGACGCCCCCAGGAGCGTATCTTGAGGTAGATTTGCAACCTACCAGATTCGACGCCCCCAAGAGCGTATCTTGAGGTAGAAAAAACACTACCAGTTCGACGCCCCCAAGAGCGTATCTTGAGGTAGATTTCAAACTACCAGTTCGACGCCCACCAAGAGCGTATCTTTGGTCTAACCTGAGCCCTCCGGGAGCCTATCCTGTGAAACGTTAAGTGCCGTCCGAGAGCCTGTCTCGTGAACAGTTTGACACCCGTCAAGAAGGTATGGTATTGGTGGACTAACCTGTGCCCTCCGGGAGCCTATCCTGTGAAACGTTAAGTGCCATCCGAGAGCCTGTCTCGTGAACAGTTTGACACCCGTCAAGAAGGTATGGTATTGGTGGACTAACCTGTGCCCTCCGGGAGCCTATCCTGCGAAACGTTAAGTGCCGTCCGAGAGCCTGTCTCGTGAACAGATTTCGACGCCCACCAAGAGCGTATCTTTGGTCTAACAGTACAACGTATACCGTGTAAGGGGTATCAGAAGAGATCATCGTACCATGCTTAGAAGGATACCATGAGAAAGAAATTTCTAAGTAAAGTAATATGAAGAACAAGTAATGTTTTTTCTTTATGAAGTGACAGGTATGACGTGAAGGAAACCATGAAAGAAGGATAAGTAAAGAAAATATATCAAGGGAAGGGTCCATACCCAAAGAGCCATACACAAGGCATAAGGAAGCATCATGAGAAGAGATATATACAAAAGCATGAGAAGCACTAATATAAAGGCAAACAAACCACGTAGTCAACAACATAATGCGGCAAAGGAAAGTAACAACAAACACCATCACAATCTCAAAAGACACTCAACCCGTACAAGGGGAGAAGGAGTGTAGTCATATATACAAGGATAGTATGAGATAAACAACTCAGTCAGAAGCCTCGGGGGAGTCACCCTCACCCCCTGAACCTGAACCGCCAGCGGAAATAGATGAGGAAGAGGAATCTGAGGTACCAATCTCCACAGGTGTAGCATCCACCTGGGCTGGGGCAGCCTCGTCTGCGACAGCAGCCTGACCCACCAGAACAGTCGCGTAGCCAGCGGCATATGGCCCAAAGTCACCAAGGTCACCAAACGGGAACTGAGGATCAATCCGATATATGTGATCAACCAGATACTCACCGAACTGGTTCATCTCCTGAGTGAGACGCGTGCTATAATCGGCGGTGAAGGCAGAGGAGGCTTTATACTCAGATACTGCGACAGCCCTCTCCTCCGCCCGACACTTAGTCTCCAACCTCCGCAGCTCCTCAGAATGGACAGACGCGGCAACCTCAGCTTCCCGACGCAAACTGCCCACAGTGGCCTCAAGCAAGGATACCTGGCTCTGGAGCTCCTGCAACCTCAAATCAGATATACGCGCCTTCTCGGCAGCAGTGGCGACCTCCGCCTTGAGAGAGACCTGGCTGTCCTCAAGGGTCTTCCTCTCGTCAGATAACTCGAGCACGAGCGAGGACATGTTAACCATGTCAGATATACCCTAACAATACAAACAAAGGGTGAATAACCGAAAGATAGCCATTATGAAAGTAATGAAAGGAAAGCAAGGAACAACTCACAGGTGCATAACGAGAGAGTACCCCCTGAACAAAGCGCCGAGTCTCCCCAGGAGACTTGGGCGAAGCAACACGATCGCCAGGGGGGACGGCGCCACGGAGTACTCGGACCCCAACCTCAGGAGTCCGCAGAGAGGAGGTACTATCGAGGTGGAACTCCTTCAGACCAGCGAAGGGAGTCCACTCAGACCCAATAACATCTTCATCAGTCAGCCGTGCGAAATCCTTCCGACTTAAAGTCGGAGGCCCACCTACACAAGCAAAGCAAGTCAAAGGATAATATAAACATAGAAGAATCAGTAATAAGGTAGAGATCATACCTGAGGACCGTGCCCTCGGCTGGGGGGCAGGAGAACCACCACCAGCAGGTCCCTTCCCTTTGTCAGCTAGGGAAGGCACCTCTTCGACCACCATCTCCTTATCACGAGATAGGGTCGGAGGACGAGCAGTAGGCGAAGCAGGATCCACAGCCTTCTTTCTCTTAGCAGCCGAGGCCCCGGCCTCAGAATCAGACCTCCGCGGTTTGGACTTGGAAGGTCCAGAGTCTCTACCAACGGAGACGACCCTCTCAGTCACCAAGGGGGAGCGCCCTAGCAAGGTAAGAAAAACAAGATAAGGAAAACATAAGTTACACCATAAAGAAGCAAATGAGAGAAAGCATACCAGAGGCTCCAGCCTTCTTCCCAGGCAGGGGGGATTTCTTCAAAGCAGAACTGGAAGGAGCCTTCCTCTTGCTCAGATCAACAGGGGCTCCCTGCATGTTATAGGTTTTTCCATGAAACCAACCTACAAAGGAAGAGCAGAAGGTAAATAAAGATAGAAAGACCAAGCGACGTACCGAACCCCCGGAGGCAGGAGTCAGACTGATCCCGGCCTCGTAAAGATCTGTCTCAGTTATTAGAGACACGGGGCAGTAAGACCGGGTCCTGTTGCTCTCGTAAATGATCTTCATAGTCTTCAAATCATCCGAAGAGAACTCTCCAAAAGCGGGCCAACCGTCGGACCGATCCTCATTCAAGACCGACCAAGTGACATATCGGTCCGTAATGAAGAAATAGTGCTTAGCCCAGTGACTGGCCGAATTGTCAATCTGGGTCACAAAACGGAGGGAGGTATCCCACTCGATCCCACTCAACCCGAAGTCAGAAAATCGGGGATCTTTGAGGGTCGGATGGCGAGTTACAAAACTCGCAAACCCCACCCTCGTCCGGTACTGAAACCGATAGAAGCATCGGAATAGAGTGAGAGAGTACCTCCAGGAGTACCAATGGCACAATACCCGGAAGCCCACCCAGACGCGGAGGGCACTGGGGGCAAGGTTCACAGGAGAAATCCTGAAGAACCTGCTCAACTCTATAAGCTCGTCACAGTAAGGCAGTCTCAGCCCGAATCGGATCTGAGAGGGATACACGGCGACCGTCCCTATGGGAGGCTCCGTCACCGTCGCTCGAGTGTTCCCCAAGGAGGGGAGAAAAGGATACAGAGGCTCATCTAGGGGACAGATATTCCCTAGAGTGACATGTTCGTTGTAATCGGACCTAGTAAGAAGGTTCTCTGACAGGATAGCAAGACCTAAGGCAAAGGTAGCAGGAAACCCCCAAAGCACAAATCAAATTTCAACTAACACCCCAATGAAGGCCACGGTACTAAGCTAGCAATAGAAAAGGAAGCAACGCGACCGAAAAGGAAGAGAAAAAGGGAACTCACTCATCCTTCGGAGAATACGGCGTCTCTGAAGGGTCTGCGTACGTGGACACCACCAAGAGTATAGTACCTGCCACGACACGACGGATATCAGGATAAGAGAAATTTCCGAAGAACCGGAAATACTCCGACACGCGATCAACGACAACAATCAAAGATCCAAAGACACCCGGCAAAGATAGTCAGCATGAGTCAAGAACACTACGACGACCAAGTCAAATAATTTTATCCAAGCCTAAGGTCGGGTTTTGGAAAAAATTACCATTATGCCCTCCAACAAAGATTAACACACCAACGACGACACGACATCAAATTCAAGACCGGAGTAGCCCAATCGGACGAGAAACCATATCCGGACAATCGGTAAGCATTTTTCCCCAAAATCCACAACTACCAACGGCTATCTACGGCAATCCCACATTTAATCAAACATCGGCAATCAAGCATCGGCAATCAAATATCAACGATTCAAAAATCGACGTTTTACACGGTAATGGAAAAGAAAAGAACGAACCTTCGGAAAACCCGACCCGATATGGTAAATGGGTCCGGATTTCGAATTTGAAGACGCCCGAAAATCAGTCCCTCGCCGGAATTTGAGCCACGCCGCCGCCGGAGGTGATTTTGCTTGCCCTGTCGTCGCCGGAGAACCTCGCACGTCGCGCCGGAGTTGTAGCCCTCCGCCGTGGACAACCTCCGCCGGACTTGGTGTCGTCGCCGTCAGAGGCGAGTCTGTCGTCGATCGCAGCCGTCCGTCCAGTGCCACGCCGCCGTCGTCGTCGCCGGCCAAGCAGCTGCCCGCCTGAAGTCGAGCCCTCGCCTCCGCCTAGGTTCGTCTTCCTCGCAGCCGTCCCGATCGAAATGCCGGCCGGAATTTCAGGTGCTCACCGGAATTTTGGCCGGCCCTAACCTTGGGGGTGCTCTCAAACTTGCCTTGCTCTCCAAGGGTAAGTGGAAAAAGAAAGATGATGGCTATGGTGGCTATGGTGACTATTGGAGGTATTTCTCTAACTCTCCTCTTTTATGTTAAAAGGATGATAGGGTTTTTTAGGGGTTTTAATCACCACCATCCATCTAGCTTTAAGTAAAATCTAAGGGCCAAGAAAAGATCATCTTTTTTATCCCTCTCACCTATAGCTAAGTATACTCCCATACTTAGAGGAATTATCAAGTTAGTTTTATTTTTGAGCATTTCATACTTAGGAAAAATTTTGGCCAAAATTAATTTTTCCTCACTTAGATGAAATCCCGGCATGAATTGGAAGCGTAAGTTATTTAGTTGCACTCGTATCACACCCCGGTGCAAGTGGATACTTTTTGAGTATACACCCGTAGCAGAGATAAGTCTATTACTCCCGCCTCAGACGGACGCGTGCCTAGGCACACGTCCGTGCTACTCTGACGTTTACAATTCCTCTATCTCATTAGACAGGGGGGCAGGGTCAGACGCACGCATCTAAGGGTAAGCAAGCATTCAGACAAAGAAGGTAAAACCCCGGTTTCAAATTGCGCGTATCATACCATCCTAAAATAGAGTCAATCAAGGGTTAGGCCATTGGTTGACTCGGGGGCATGTGATGGATATACGCCCAATTTGAACCCGTTGACTTCCGAACCGTTGTATTTTTATCGTCCCATTTATGATTGCAAATCGAAACTTCAACCCGGACACTTCGCGAGAACACCGACGGCTCGGACGGGGCTGAAGCGCCCGTCCGACGATGAAGGACTCACCTAGGTGAGGTCGGGTGGCCACACCCGACCTCCCCTAGGGGAGATCGGGTCAGCCGACCCGATCTCCCCTAGGGGAGATCGGGTGGACCAACCCGATCTCTCCTAGGAGAGATCGGGTCAGCCGACCCGATCTCTCCTAGGAGAGATCGGGTCGGCTGACCCGATCCCTCCTAGGAGGGATGGGGTTGGCCAACCCCACCCTCCCTAGGAGGGGTTGGGTGCCCTCACCCAACCCCTACCCTTGGGGGTCGGATTCCTCCCCCCCCAAGGGTCCCGACACCCCTCTCAGACGCCCATGCTCGGTCCAGTCTGCCTACCTCCTCCGAATCCTAAGGTCTTAATTATATACTTAAAGGTTAATTAATTGTGTTTAGAGGTTAACGATGTCATTAAGCCACCTTAATGACACCGTTGCCTATAAATACCCCACCTTCACAACTCATTGGATCATCTTGGCTAATTGGATATTTTAGCTCTGACTTCTCTCTAGCTTTATCTCTCTAGAAATATAGTTCTGACTTAGGCATCGGAGAGGGTTCACCAGGCACCACCCCCCCCTCCTCCGTGTCTGGTACTGCCCCTTTTGCAGGGCAAAGGGAGAGAAGAAGAGAAGGAACCGAAGGGAGAAGGACATAGGCAAAGGAAAAACGACTTGAGAAGACCGGATCACACACATCCCCCGTAGGAAGTGAGATCAAAGCCGACACCCCGTTGACCGATACCTCATAACCTAACACCCACCTCCTGCTGGATCGCGATCCTCTTGTCTGTGCCCATCAGACGCCTTTTCTGCGTGATAGGTTTGATCGCGGGGTCGATCTTCAACTCATGTACGATCACATCGGGGCTGATTCCTGGCATGTCACTCGGGGACCAGGCAAACAGCTCTTTGAACTTTTTCAGCAGATCGATCAACTCTCGGGCTGTCTCTTCAGTCAAGGCAGACCCGATTTTCACCTTCCTCTGAGGTCCGTCAATCTCGACCTCCTTCAGATCCTCCACGGGGGCGGGACGCCCAAACTCTTCCCTGGGATCAGTATCTGTTTGGAGGACGGTCATAGCCTCCCGTCTTCTTCTTCGGGTGGCATTAACATAACATTTCCTTGAAGCCACCTGGTCGCCCTTGACCTCTCCGACTCCATGGTCGGTCGGGAACTTCATTTTCTGGTGAAAATTCGAGGTAACTGCCATCAGGGGGTTGATGGTAGTTCTCCCGATAATCGCGTTGTAGGTCCCCGCGGACTCAACTACCACAAACTCCACGTTCCTCCTCTCTGATTTCCACCCGCTACCAAACTCCACTGTTAAGGTGATCACTCCTAGCGGATACGAGGTAAAGCCAGAGAATGAATCCGACCATCGGGAAGTTCGCCTCCTTTAGGCACTTCTTTGTTTTCCCCATGGCCTTCAGCGCATCCATGAACAGAATATCGGAGGAACTCCCTCCATCGATCAAAATTCGCTTCATCTCGTACCCGTCCACATCCAAGGTCACGACCAGAGCGTCATCGTGCGGAGTCTCCACGCCTATGAGATCCTCCGACGAAAAGGAGATCACCATCTCTATCTTCAGGGTCCAGGATCGGGACCTCTTACCCAGCACCACAGCAGCAGGAATTCTAGAGGCATAAACCTCCCGGGAGGACGAGGTATCACCACCCGCGGCAAATCCTCCGTGAATCACATTGATAGTGCCCCGCTTCTCCTTACGTGCACCGGAAGACTCTGGGTCGAACCTCTTCTTCTTTGGGGACCGATCGCGGGATCGGGAACGGGACCGTGATCGGGATCGAGAACGAGAACGGGATCGACACCGCTTTTCCCCGACAAACTCCTTAAACTTCCCCTTCTGGATCAGCTTTTCGATCTCCTTCTTCAGTTCCCGACAATGATTGGTGTCGTGGCCATTCGCGCGATGAATCGACAGTAGCGATCGGTGCGGGATCCCAAAAACTCTCCTTCCTTCTTCGGGGGGTACCTAGAGATACCCTGTCGCTCCATGACCGTTAACACTTCCGCCATAGAGCTGTTGAGAGGAATGTCATGGTCCTCCCGCCTGTCTTTTTTCGAGGAACGCCTATATCCCTCCGATCGGAGCGACCTCGACCCCGACTGCCCTCGGCTTTATCCTTCGACTTGCCCTCGTCTAAGGGTTTGACCGACTGCTTTCCCTTATTCGACTTCGGGGGCTCAAGCTCTCCAGCGGCTATCTTCGATTCCTGGACATCGATTTGCCGCTTCACCCTTTCTGCAGTGCCTCCATATTCCACACAGCCTTCTCAGCCACGCTGTGCATCAGGTCGGAACCGTAGGGGGCTGTTAGGTTCCGAATGAAGGTACGGATGGTTTCACCCTCCGAAATCTCCTCATCAATCTCCGCCACGCTGGCAGTGTACCGCTGGTAATAGTGCGCCAGCGACTCATCGGGCCTTTGTACCACATGGGTCAGGGACCTCACACTCTTCAGCAGACGTCTGCGACCCTGGTACTACTTAATGAACCGGTCGTGCATATCATCCCAGGAAGTGATGCAACCTGGAGGCAGACTGAAGAACCATGTTAGGGCTCTCTCGCCAAGTGTGTTCGGGAACAGCGTACACGCGATATCATCATTCGGGGCTCTGCCCAGACACGCCATGAGGTGCTTCTGGACATGAAGAACCGGATCTCCCTCGCCGTCATACTCCTTAATCGTGGGGATACCCAGCCCTGGCGGGGCGAGGGTGTCTATGAGTCGAGGAACGAAAGGGTGGGTGGATCGATCCCTCAGCTCCGACACCAGCGGCTTCTGCTCTCCCATGCAGATGTTCACGATCTTCACCACCTGATCGGGGGTGATGGGACCATTAAGGGGAATGGTCCTGTGTTGCACTGGTCCTGGCCCGTCGACCACAAATCGCTCTGGCTGAACGGACTCCCTACTCCTGCCCTGACCTCGGGGCTGAGCCTCCTGCACGTTCTGAACCTCTGCTGGTGGGGGCGCTTCCTCTTCTAGTGGGTGCATCTCCTCTTGCCTCATCGCAGCCTCTCTCCGATCTAAGAGAGCCTCCACGGCTGCCAAAAACATCGGCATGGCCTCCGCCACAGCCCTCGTCAGGTCCGCAGCTGGAGGAGCCTCCTGCTCCCTATTCCCCTGGTGTTGAGCAACAACATCTTCGGGACCTTCATTATGCCCCCCTGTTTGGGAGACCTCAGCAGCAGGAAGATTTTGGTCCTCCTCATGTTCCGGTGGTGAATTCAAAGTCGTCGCAGCAGGATGACGAGAACCACCAGATTATCCTTGTCTTATTTGCTTGCCAGCTGCCATTGAACGAGTAGAAGGCATATCAGCTTTTCGTTACGTTCCCACAGACGGCGCCAATGTTGGATCACGATGGAACTCCGGTACGATCATTGACGGCGATCCTAGCTCCTTTGCTCCACGCAATCCTACAAGAGGGGATAGACCGGGCGGTGACCCAGAATCCTACTCCGATGCTTAAATGAGTATCTCGTATACGGCGGCAAGTAAGAATCTCAGAGTGTGTATAAAAACGTCATTTATCTGAGGTGACCTCTGCCTTTTTATAGGCGGAGAGGTACCTTAGTTACCTGGTGAACCGTTGGGGGTGGTTAGCCCGTATTCCGCGTATCTCGGGCACGATCCCACCTATCTAGGCCATGATCTCGCTTATCTCGGCCACGCCCCGCGTATCTCGGCCACGCTCCGCGTATCTTAGCTACGCTCCGCGTATCTCGGCCACGCTCCGCGTATCTTAGCTACGCTCCGCGTATCTCTGCCACGCCCCGCGTATCTCGGCCTTAACCTCTGATAGCAAGTCCCGACTAACATCGGGGACTCCAGAGTTATCTCGTTGTGTCACCGCTCGGGGCCCCTCGTCATCGTGACAGGGCCAATCATTCTCAGGGATTCGTCATCGGGGCCTACTTAAGGGCTTCTCATCGGGAGCTTCCAGCTCACCTATCGGGACCGACTCTGTCGGGACCTTTCATCGTCGGGACTCCCTACGTCGGGACCCTTCACCTTGGTCTTCTTGACCTCCATTTTAGGGCCCAGTGGGCCTATTCGCCGTTTCCTCGCTGTTAAAAGGCCTAACGGCCATAGCGGAACCCATCATATACCGATGGCTCCTCAAATTCAGAAGGATCGGGAGCAGGATTCGTACTGATACCGCCAGGTGGAGGCGAGCCCCTTCGATATGCCTTGGCCTTGACGTTTAGGGCCACCAACAATGAAGCTGAATACGAGGCTCTCATCACCGGCCTCAAGATTGCCAAAGGAACGAGAGTTGGTCACTTAAAGGTGAAGTGCGATGCTAGCCTGATTGTGAACCAAGTTCAGGGGCGATACGAAGCGAAGAGCTCGATGATGAAAAAATACCTTCGGGAGGTGCAAACCTTGAAGGAGAGTTTCAAGAGCTTCGATATTGAGGCGATCCTGAGGGAGGATAATGTGGAAGCAGATGCTTTGAGCAAGTTCGCCTTGGGGGCACCCCTCGATGAAAGTCGGAAGGTGCACTTCTTGGAGAAGGTGATCCTGTCAACCATCGATCAATCGGAGGTATGTGCCATCGAGACCGGATCGGAGGAGCCCACTTGGATGGGGGCAGTCCCCGATGATGAAGTAACAACTGGCAAATTACGTCGAATCGCGCCCAATTATGTGATGGTGGACAACCAGCTTTACAAAAAGGGGTATTTAACTCCTTACTTGAAATGTGTGGCTAAGCCCGACACAGATCGGATCCTTAGGGAGGTGCACGAAGGATACTCGGCTTGTCATGAAGGTGCCCGATCCATCATGAGGAAGGTGCTGAACCTGGGCTATTACTGGCCCTCGATGAACAAGGAGGCAACGATGCTAGTCCGATCCTGACGCTTGCCAAAGGTACGCCACGAATATCGTGGCTCCAGCTGCCGATCTGACGTCCATCAAGAGTGCTTGGCCCTTCGCGCAATGGGGAATCGATTTGGTGGGACCCCTTCCAGTTTCAAAAGGCCAGTGTCGATATTTAGTCGTGGCTATTTATTATTTCTCGAAGTGGATAGAAGCTAAGGCGTTGGCCAAGACAACGGGGAATCATATCCTCAAATTCCTCCAGACCCATATCATATCCCGATACGGGATCCCCAAGGTATTAATCAGCGATAACGGCCCCCCGTTTAACGGGGCCCAGTGGAAGGAGTACCTGGAGGAACTGAAAATTGAGAATCGGACAGCCTCTGTCCGTCATGCTCAAACCAATGGACAGGTGGAGTCAGCCAACAAGATCGTGATGGATGGCCTGAAGAAGAGGGTCCATGCCTTGAAGGGAAAATGGCTGGATGAGCTGGAAAATGTGCTTTGGGCTGTTAGAACAACATCCCATCGGACGAGGTATTATGAACCTCTGTCGAATGATGAAATGAGGCGTCTGGACTTGGACTTGGTCGAAGAGAAGAGGCGGAGTGCCGAGGAGGCCCAGGCTCGGATGCGCTTGGCAACGGCCCGATATTATAATCGACGAGTCAAGTCTCGACAGTTCTTTGTCGGGGAACTCGTCTGGCGTCGGAACGAATTTACCCTTTTGGATCGGATCAACAAGATGTCACCAAAATGGGAAGGTCCTTATAAGTTCGTGGGGATACGGAGTCCCAAGAGTTATAATAAGTGACAATGGAACGCAGTTCAAGAGCAAGAGGCTACAATGGTATTGTGAGAGGTTGAACATAGAGCAACGTTTTGCATCAGTGAAGCACCCCCAAACAAACGGGTAGGTGGAATCGGCAAACAAGATAGTACTAGATGGCTTGAAGAAAAGAATTCATGATACCAAGGGAAGCTTGGTAGATGATTTAGAAAATGTCTTATGGGCAGTGCGAACAACAACAAAAATAGCCACAGGAGAAACACCATTCGGTCTAGTATATGGGACCGAGGCAGTAGCACCAGCAGAAATAGCAGTGTCATCACTAGGAACCACATATTTCGAGGAGCATGAAAACAACAAAGCAAGGCTCCTAGATTTAGTCTAGTAGACGACAAGAGATGGAACTCAGAGGAAGCGCAAGCACGAATGCGACTGGTATCAGCCAGGTACTACAATCGACAAGTCAGAGAAAGACAATTTCATGTAGGAGAATTGGTATTAAGGAAAAACGAGTTCTCACACTTAGATCAAGTCAGAAAGCTATCTCCAAAGTGGGAGGGACCATACAAAATAGCATCAGTACCATATGAGAATGCATACCGCCTGGAAGACGGGGATGGATATATCTCCACAAACACTTTCAGCGGGGCGCATTTGAAGAAGTTCTACGTCTAACGAAACGACACAAGTGAAACACAATATCCTTGGATTTACTTTTAGTTTAATACATGTTCCCGTTCGTAATTTTCTGAAGCAATCCCAGAGGCGGAAAACTCGTGAAGTTTCTCCTATCCTTTGGCTATCTATTCATTCCCTAAAGGATGCCATGTACAACCTATGACACCCTTCATGTATATAAGGCATGAATGCTTTAAATGAAGTAGAAGTTTATCAAAATATTTCCAAAGTATGAAATAGAGATATCTCCACAAACTCCTTACTTAGATATGACAACCAAGTATATAAACACTTTCTACGCCCTCCGAGAGCCTATCTCGTGAAAAGTTCTGTGCCCTCCGAGAGCCTATCTCGTGAAAAATTTTGCGCCCTCCGAGATCCCATCTCGTGAAAAATTATGCGCCCTTTGAGAGCCCATCTCGTGAAAAAATATGTGCCCTCCGAGAGCCCATCTCGTGAAAAATTTATGTGCCTTCCGAGAGCCTATCTCGTGAACTTTTTCATGCCTTCCGAGAGCCCATCTCGTGAAAAATTATGTGGCCTCCGAGAGCCTATCTCGTGAAAATCTTTGTGCCTTCCGAGTGTCTTTCTCTTGAAATATTATGTGCCTTCCGAGAGTCCATCGCGTGAAAAATTATGTGCCCTCCGAGAACCTATCTCGTGAAAAACTCTGTGCCTTCCGAGAGCCTATCTCGCGAACTAATTATGTGCCTTCCGAGAGCCTATCTCGCGAACTAATTATGTGCCTTCCGAGAGCCTATCTCGTGAACTAATTATGTGCCTTCTGAGAGCCTATCTCGCGAACTAATTATGTGCCTTCCAAGAGCCTATCTCGCGAACTAATTCTGTGCCGTTCGAGAGCCTATCTCGCGAACTAATTATGTGCCTTCCGAGAGCCTATCTCGCAGACAAATTATGTGCCTTCCGAGAGCCTATCTCGTGAAAGTGTCCCGCCCCTTCCGAGAACCTATCTCGCGAACATATTTTGTGCCCTCCGAGAGCCTATCTCGTGAACATGTCCCGCCCCTTCCGAGAACCTATCTCGCGAACACATTTTGTGCCCCTCCGGGAGCCTATCACGTAAATACTTTTGGCCTTAAACGACATACCTTGAAAAGCTTTAATTTTTAAAGTAAGGATACAGGATATGAGAAACACACAAGTTTGTTCATGATGATATTATAGGCATCCGGCACAAGAAGAATCTAAAGAGACATCAAGCAAAATGGATACAATCACAAAAAGGAGTACACAAAGAAGGAACCATACAAACAACCACAAAAGGGACTCATAGCCAAGTAATAGGTCATGCTACCATCAAAGACAAAGGCAGATATCTCACAAAGAACCAACTCAACTAAGTCAACAATCAAGGCCACAAATACGCCTAAGTATGAGATTGCTAAAACAAACAAGGTATGTCGTTTAAAAAACAGGAGACATAAAAACAAGCCAAGGGAAGAGCTAAGATGTCCATGGATCGAGACAATGCACAAGTTACGGCATCCCTGGCATAAGAGGCCACTACAAGAGGAAAAAGACCACATATATCAAAAGGGGCACAAATCAAAAGCAAAGGATATGCAGACACCATAAGGAATATCAGAGACACCTAACGGATTTAATGAGCAACCAATACCACACTCTAACATCATATAGCCGACCCCCGCAGTCGGGCGCCTCTACAATATGACATAGAAGAACTAGACAGACAAAGTACCTAACATCATGTAAAGGCGACGCAACCATACTAAAGGAACACCATTAAGGATAAACATATGGCAATGCCACAAAATAGAAAGGTAAACAACCGGCTAAGTTCGACCACCTAATAAGAGAGGTAGCTAATGCAAGAAACACAAGAGGAAGGCATCTACAAAATAGAAACCGGATACCAAATTCAGAGCACACGCGTTGAGCGAAACAACAACTATGCCGCACAACCACATACACTCACAAAGATGAGTACGCTATTTTTTAAACTTAGCAACATATCTAACCGCAAAGTCAGACACATCACCAAGCTGAGAAAACAAGAAATCAGGAGCAACCGCATACATCCGCTCAAGGATCACCTTTAGGGAAAGACGCTTAACCACGGAACACCGAACATCAATAGCAGCCTGATAGGAGGACAAACTTTTATATTCAACGATAGCGTGCTCTCTTTCCTCCGTACGAAACACTTCCTCAAGAGAAGCCAACTCAGCAGCCCGCAACACCCTTTCACACGCAGCCCTCTGTTTCAAAATGACAACCTCAGCTTCAAGAAGAGCAACGCGATCCTGTAGGTCACGACACTCCAAGTCCGAGCTTCGACCATGCTCCAAACAACTAATGAGTTCCGAACTAAGAGAAACATAACCGTCTTCATGAGCCTTCTTCTCTTCCGCAAGACCAACAACAAGTGAAGACAAGTTGATGATATCAGGAATACCCTGATGCAAAGGCTAGGTGTAAGAATAACAAGGATGGAAGATAAAAATTAAAGAAAAAACAAGGACAAAAGAGGAATACGGGGGCATAATGAGATAGTGCTTCATGTACTAAAATTCGAACCCCCTCCGGCCCACCGAGGGAGGATACACAATCACCAGGATGAACAGCAGACTGCAATACCCGAACTCCAACTTTGGGAGTAAGCAAAGATGATTGATTATCAAAACGACACCCACGCTCAGAATAAAGAGCCAACTCAGCAACGGAAGTCGGATTCTACCTACAGTGGATAATACTAAGTTAATCAATTCACATATTAACGAGATAAACACACTCTGAAACCTACAAAAAGAAGAAGCCGGGACAACCGGTATCCGCACCCTCGATTCGGGGGCATGGACAGGGAGAGAAGACGACATTACAACACCAACACTAACCCCACCTTCATCCGCGGGTTGACTCTTCACACTGCAAGAAGGGGAAGATTTCTTGACAATCAAGGGTCC
Organism: Clarkia xantiana subsp. parviflora; assembly: GCA_036873135.1. Taxonomy (NCBI): domain Eukaryota; kingdom Viridiplantae; phylum Streptophyta; class Magnoliopsida; order Myrtales; family Onagraceae; genus Clarkia; species Clarkia xantiana. Next base: position 6,105,674 of record JAPTYO010000026.1, on the reverse strand, counting down.
GGCCCCGGAGCCAAGTAACCTCACCCGCATCGGTCTCTTACTCCTCATCAAGGGCTTAGAAGATTCACCAGCTGCAAGGATACACCTTAGCTCAAAAACGATGAGAAGGGTGTTATACGAGTAAGATAAAAAAAAAGCAATTGACTTTATCCCCCTTAAAAATAATAAGAGGACGGCCAAGGGCAAGGGGCAGGCACCCAAGAAGAAAACCCTATCACAATTAAGCAAGACACTCAAACACCAAATAGGCAAAGGCAGATCGGCAGGGATGAAGGTTAATCGTGGCCCCATCGCCATGAGACCACAAAAAGTCAGGGGATATAATCACAAACAAGGCAGTCAAGAGGAAGATGAGAACCTAGAACGGATCAAAAGAAATAAAGTTGTTACAACAAAAGCAATCCACGTACCTTACCGTGGCACCCGCCCATAAAATTCCGACCACCGAAAGAAAGAAGGATAAAGACAATGAAAATGAGGTAAGAACCTATCCCCTTTTATAGCAAAGGAATTTAGGGTTTTTTGAAACCTCCGAATCTACACCGTTCAAATCAAAAATGAAAAAAATCCACGGGTCAAAATTAAGGATTGAAACCTTTACTTTTCCTTAACTAGGGTGAAGAAAATCATTTACTCGAGTTAACACCTTTAGACATACACCTCATTTTACCATACTTAGAAATTTTTGGGATCCGTTCTAAATGCTTATTAAATGAGGCAAGACTCACCATGCCTGCTCACGTATTAAACATGATGACACGAAGCTAGATTGCACCAATCCGTACTCAAGATTGCATTACATCCCCACGCATGTACATGTCTTTAAAATGCATAAGAGGAGAGATCGGATTTCTATATATCCACATTTTTCGGGCGCGTTTCTAAGCAAGTCCCCTCTTGCTCTAACGTTTACTTTTCATCTATCTTGAGAAACGGAAGATAAGGCCCGGGAAAGGCACCTGCAGACAAGCAAAGGATTCTTCAAGAGGTAACAACACGGTTCCAAATTGTGCGTATCATCCCATCGTAAAATAGAGTCAGTCAAAGGTTAAGCCATTGATTGACTCGGGGGGACATGATGCATATACGCCCAATTTGAACCCGTCTCCCTTCGGATTGTATTATCTAGACCACCCCGCTTAAGATTGCAAATCAAAATTTTGACCCAATCACTTCACCTGCAATGCTAACGGTCTGGATGAGCCAAAATACTCGCCCGGACCTGTCCTTTGAACTCAACTAGGTGAGATCGGGATGGCGACCCGATCTCCCCTAGGGGAGACCAGGTTGGCTCGCCTATCCTCTCCTAGAAGGGGTTTGGCAAGCTAACCCGATTTTAGGCCTTGAGGGTCGGATTTTCCGCCCGGCCCCAATGGCCTCAACCTTCCTTTTTACCCGACCTACACTTAGCCAATTTTGCCCACCTCTCCACGTTTTAGGGATTTAATCCTATTATTATGAATTAACTGAGTACATTTAGGGACTAACTGTGTCATTAAGCCACCTTAATCACACCGTTGCCTATATATACTCCACAAGTTCCATTCATTCACACAAGTTTACATCTTTGCACGTTTAGCTCTGCCTTCTCTCTAGGACTTTATCTCTCTAGAGAACTCAGACTTACTTAAGCATCAGAGAGGGTTCACCGAGCACCACCCCCCTCCTCTGTGCTCGGTATTGCCCTTCGTGCAGGTCGTCGGGAAGCGAAGGAACGGATCAGACCGACGAGCAAGGAGGATCAGAGAAAAGAGCGAACAACCCGTGAGAAGTGCCACTTGGGTCAGAAAGTCATCAACCCGTAGTCTTAACAGCATGTAACATGATTTAGTATCCGTAGTGATTACTCCCCGTAATCTAACAGTGGTATTAGAGCTTCTGTTAGGAGTTCATGATTCTGATAAATGGATGTTCTTGAAAATGTAAAATTATCGGATTTTTATGTTTATGGTGGTCCGAAATTTTCATGATGTTCTTGGTTAATTTGATGTTCATGATCTTCAACAAAAATGTGATATTTATCAAAATCAAACATTGGATTTTAGATCTTATTAAAACTTGATCTTGAAATTTGACCACTTGTTCACAAATATGTGTTTGTGCCGAAAATTTTATTAAATTTACAAGGTAAAATTTTTAATTTATTGGTCTCCAAGCAACAAAATTTCGGCCAAAACTATCACTAATATTGTTTACCATATCTATAATTGCGAACATTAGGATAGATTCACATTAATATATATAACTATCAATATATCTAAATATTTAAATAGGGTTAAAGATATTATTGATAGATTTATTTACCTAAAACATTGAGAAAATATATTGTTAATATATGTTTCCCTTTTTAAAATATTGACAATAAATATAATATATATTTTATATGTTAGGCGATTTTTACATACATATATATATATATATTGTTGATTGATTTAATCTTATAGATAGAATCTTGGCAATAAATATATATATGTTTATATTTTGGCCGAAATATATCTATATATATATTATTGATATTGGATTTTATTTTATATAATTAATGTTACTTGATGGCTAAGTTAAATATTTTAATGGACTTTAAAACCCTACTTGGGCCACAAGTAAAAATTTTGGCCCAACCTTTCATATTTTAATTATTGGGCCGGTCCAATGTGTCAAACTGGGACGAATTAAAACCGAACCAGATTTTCTCAATCGGTTCGACCTAGTCGGGTCGGACCGGGGTAACTTAGTTGATCTAACCGAACCGGTTTTTGTGTGTTGAACCGAACCAAATCCTATTTTTATTTGGACCGGATCGGACCGAACTAGATTTTAAAACTAAAATCGGACCGAACCGAACCGAACCGGATTTTAAAATGGACCGAACTGAACCGGATTTTTATAAACCGGACTCGAACCAGATTTTTCTGGACCGAACCAGACCAAACCGGACCAAAATTGACTGAACCGAAATGATTTTCAAAACCAAAATCAAGTCAATTAAATAAAATAGGGTGGTCGGGTTTTAAAATCCAAATGTTTTGATCCTAAAATGGCTTACACAGTGCTCGAAAGGTTACTAACCTTTACGCCTTGTTTCGATTATGGGGATGGATCCCAGAGATACATGTTTTTGGGACTAGTATAAGTTGTGGGCTGAATTGCAACTGTTTATTATTCAATGTATATATATATGCATGATTATAAATATTGTCTTGACTGAGTCAAGCTAGTTGGATATTGCATATTGTGGGCTGAGCCCTAGTTAAATATATGGAATGCGCATTAGGATAGACATGCTGTGATGGTTGAAAATTTCTAGAATTCGTGTCTAGAATGTTGCGTGATTGAATATATGCATGAATTGCAAATCAGCCCCTAATGTTTAAAATTGTTTTAAAACCGGAAATCAGTCGCCAAATATGTATGATGGATGTGAATTTTCATGTTTGACACGTATGCTAGAATGTTGAGGATGTAGTTGCATTTCATAATTTACTTGGAAGTAGAATTATGTATGCAAGCATGAGTTCCTCGGAACATTAGACGCATGACGCGTAAGCATGAATGTGGTATGTATGATGAATGTGACTTGCGTATGATAATTTACATGGATACTAGAATTATATATGCATGAGTGAATTCATCGAAATGTCTTTCCAAAATAAAAAGGGCCTTGGAAAAGCCAAGATCGGGTATGCTTGTTTTAAAATTCCCGTTCCGGTAATTTAAGATTAAAACCGTTTTAAAATATTGATATATTGGATTGAAAACGACGGTAATGTGAAATCTTTCACAGCCATCTTCCATTGGTTTACTGGTGGTCGGTTGGTTTAGATGTCTGAGGAATCATTATTTGTCGGATTCAATCTTAATAGATATCTGGTGTATGCGATTCTTTCTCAAAATGTTATTGTCTCCCTGATTTTGCTTGATTATCAATGTGTTAGTTTTCATGGCTGAACCGATACAGTTCTACGAACCTCGCAACCTAAACGGCATGGATTATGATGCTTGGAGAGACAATGTTATGGATCTCCTGATCGCTGCGGATCTTGACGATCAAGTCAATCCGACAGCGAAAAGGATAAGCCTGGACAAATATGGAAACCTCCATGAGAGCAACAGCAAGAAAAGGTTGAGGAAGGATCGTAATGCACGAGAGTTTATACAACTCAGCGCACTGCATCTTTGGTGTGCCATATACCTTCGCTTCGGTAAGGGTAAGGCCGCTGAAGCTAGAGCCTTAATGGCAGAATACTACAGTACTCTATGCAGTGATGACGGTGTAATAGCCTATCATGATCTCGCTGATTAGTTAGATGTATGGACAAGGGCTCGGAAAGTTATGAGGATGTTTCCTCTTTCGTGTTTTGTTGACGAAAAAGGGCTCACGCGTCTGATCAAATCGATTAAGACGAAAATAGACCTATTCGAAGCAGATGATAAAGAAGGAAACCTTCCGAAAGAACCTGAGGCATTCGATGAAAGATTCATTGGTATACTGAAATGCTTGGAAACCCCCAGAAACAAAAGGTCTAAACGATGAACAGCACCTTATCGGTACAACTCGGTTAAGACGACCTGTCCATCATTCTTCTTCATAACTGCTTCAAGTTTGAGATCTGAGACCCCATCATTGTTTATGTTGGTTTTTCCTATTGTTCAATTTTGTGTTTGAATTTTGGTTATTGATGTTTAAGAATTTTTTAATAAAGTAGTTACCATTCGATTCGAAATGTGTTCTGCTTATCAAGATTAATCGACTCGGCTAGAAACGAGATCGATCCGAAAATTAAGTAAACCAAAACAATAAGGCTATTGTACATAGCCAAAATCAAACAACTCCATACATTTTAATCCTACATCTAGTCATTTGAGTAAAATCAAGATGCCATTAAAATTCATCGATTGCGTAGCTCTAAGAATTAACCGATTCTAACACTTTCTATATTATTAAGTACTCCATTGAATGAAATAAACTGTGATGATAATCATATGCGAAACCGATCATATTAAATTGAATTAAATTCTGAAATGAAACAATTTAACCAAGGGTTAAAATTTCGGTAAAATTGCGCTTCGCGCAAGTGGACCTCGAAAAAGGAACACATCGTTTCAAATTATGAGTTTAATAATGAAGTGTTTAAATGATGATGCGCTGAATTTTCGTCTGCATTCCTTCATAAATAATTTATTGATAACGTTTACATTAGTAAGAAGTAGGCTTCGGGAGCTACCATGACCTTGTAAAAGTATCGACCGACGCGTAAGGTGAAAACCTAAAATGCTCAGTTCAGAGATGGGATAAAATCTCTGAGATAAGTTTGCAAACAAAGAAGGATGAAGTTGGTTAAACGATTTTCCTTCCGTACGCCTTGAACGACAAGTCAGGCTAGGCATTCAAATCAAATCACACACTTCTGGAAGCATAGTTTATAAACATAATGTTAGAATCACTTAATCAGTTGTTCCCTAAGGGATGATGAAAAGTGATTCATATTCATGTAAAACAGAGTTCCACTAAAATCGGTATAACACGCCGCCATAAAATCTGAATAATGATAATGAGTTAAATCTTATCACCATGCGACAATAATTTGCGCATTAAACATGTATTTAGGACAAGAGTATGTAGACTACTCTTTGAAATTACATGTTTACAGCTTAAAGAAATGGTATCGTGGTCAAACATGTGACATTACATATTTGAGAACGAATTTTCTGATGCATCGACAGATCCCGAATAATTATTCTTGATCAAATCAGGAGCAAGATATTACGATATCAGTCCCCACTTAATTCGAGTGGGAGAAGATTTGAACCAGCAACTTGAGTGAATGTCATTTTTAATGGTAAATGATAATGGGAACAGTTTCATAATAAATCCAGTGGGAGGGATAAACACCTACCACGTGTAATCACTGTTGTTGTTCGGACGAATCAAGTTGAACCTGATTAACGTAATGCTGAACCAGGATTACCACAACTACCTATACTACCCATTGTTCCCAGTGGGAGTGATCCGACAAACTTGGTTCTAGATCCTAATGATCAAGGAATTCATCTTGGAAGTAAAACTCCGAGACAGAGAAGTCGTCCAAGGAAAGTTGTTGGTTGTGGTTCAAACACTGCTCTTGTACCCAATAGAAGTGATGCTCCGATAAGAAGCGTTATTTCGAGTGGGAGAATTGATCCCAATTGGAATAAATGCTCCGATTAGAGGCATCATTCCGAGTGGGAGAGACGATAAGACTCAAAGACGAGATAAACAAGGCTAGACGAAAGTCAAAGGCATCGAACTTCTCCAAAGAAGTATCCCATCTAGAAGGGTGTTGACCTCACTCTAACAACTTCTGGCATGCATTGGAAAGACCTCAAGTGAATAAATGGAGAAAAATAATAAATGAGAGAGGTCGCCTAAATGAAAGCCATTATAGTCAATAGTTGATTTACCTGCTAACCACAGGGGCATAAGGATACGGTGAGTCCTGAAAGAAGGCTCACCACTAATGAAAAGGTCGGGCGATACAAAGCTCGACTTATTGCGAAAGGTTGTACCCAAATTCACGGAGTGGACTTTGACGAAACAAACTCACCAACTGTGCGTAAAACCACGGTAAGGGCCATTCATGGTCCTGGTCGCAGGTCTCGATTTCGAACCTCACCAAATGAGTATTAAGACCGCATTCCTCCTCGGAAACCTGGAGGAAGATATCTACATGGAGCAACCAGAGGGTTTCATTACTCCTGGTAACGGACGTAAAGTTTGTAAACCCCAATGATCCATTTACAGTCTTAAACAGTCGTCACGGCAATGGTACCGCAGATTCCACGAGGTAATCGTAGGAAACAGATTTGTGAATCTTCACGAGGATCCGTGCGTGTATTATAAGACCTCTGGGTCTAAGTATGTCATATTATCCTTATACGTGGACGACATACTCATTGCCGCAAACGACGTGAGTTTTATGAACAAGACAAAGTCCTAGTTGGCATCTGTAATTGAGATGAAAGACATGGGAGAGGCCACATATATCTTAGGCATTAAAATTGCTAGAGATCGAGCTACCCAGAAATTGTGTCTATCTCAAGAAGCTTATATCAACATACTGTTGAAAAGATTCAGATTACAGGATGCTAAACCCGTGGATACGCCGGTGGTGTTTGGGTGCGCACTGTCAAAACGTGACGGCCCCAAGAACCTGGCAAAGCGTGAACAGATGAAGGGTGCGGAGTATTTAAGCATGGTCGGTAGTTTGATGTACACCATGCAACGCACCCGTCCGGATATCTCTTACGCGGTGGGCCTAGTAGCACGTTTCCAATCAGATCCTGGCTATCAACATTTAAAGGCTGTAAAACGAATAATTCGTTATCTGAAAGGTACTGCTGACTACGCACCGTGCTATGAGGGCAAGAAGTTAGAATTGACCGGTTACAGTAACGCCGACCATGGTGGCGATCCGGATGATCGTAAGTCCACCACAAGGAGAGTGTTCCTCCTTGCTAATGCCGTCATTTCATGGACGAGCAAAAAGTAAAAATGTGTCGCGCTGTCCACGAAGGAATCTGAATTTGTAGCTCTATCTAAGAATGCACAAGAAGAGGTCTGGCTTAAAAGGCTTCTAACTGCACTGCTTGGTGGCGATGTCGAGAATAAACCTGTGAAGGTCTTTGTAAACACCTAATTTTGGTACGCGCAACACGTATATAACACGTTCAAAAATGTTATGTGTAACGCGTTTAAAAAAGGCTAAGTTTAAATTTGGATAGTGTAGATGCATTTAATATTGTGTAATATTCAGAAAATATGTGATAAATATTTATGGCAATATGCAATAAATATTTATTCATAATTTTCGGAATTAATTAGTGCATATTAAGGAAAATAGTGTTTTCCTAATTTTAGATGTTAATCTAGCTATAAAAGGACCCATTGTCAATGTAAAAACACACAGAAACCACAATATCAATAATAATACACCAGTTCTTGAAAACCGCACTATTTTGTCTTCTAGTGAAAAAGTTTTTTTTTTAATTGCTTCGTCTTCCTCCCGCTGGTGGCCGGACCACCACCGTCCGCTCCGGTATGGCCACTGCGACGACCACCACACCCACCAGCGACCACCACACCCGCCGGTAACCACCTCCGACGAGCACCCGGTGGCCGGCCCCCCCATCTCATCTCTCTCTCTCTCTAAAGAATTTCGCCGGCGAAATCCCGACTGTGGCCAAGCCACCGCTGCCGTTCGCCAGGCCACCGCCCTACTTCGTCCCAGAGCTCCGCCCGACTCCGAATCCATGCCGCCCCTACCAAGCTGCGCCGCCGTCCGCCTCGCCTGGCTGCTCGTCGTGGCCTCTGCGTCTTCTTCTCCATGTCCGGCCACAACCCACCACAGCCCGGCCAGATCTCCTTCCCCTGCTGTGGTCCGTCGCTGTCCTCTGTGCCGGAGTCCCTGCCGCCTCCCGCCGCCGCTGTTTGGCCCCTGCTACCGGCGCCGGTGGTCTTCCTAGGCAGCCCCGCTGCTGCAAGGTGAGTTCTTTTTTATTTATTTATTATTATTATTATTATTATTATTATTATTTTATTTTATTTTTTAATTTTATTGTTATTTCATTTAATTATGCATTATTATATTTTGTTGTATTATTATTATTACTATGTTATTTTTAATTAGATGTTTACATGTAATTAGATAAATTTGATTAGGTAGAGTGTTTAATTAATCAAGTTGTATGTATGATTAAACATGTAATATGTTATTTATGTTGTTTAAGCATGTTTGATAATTTTTGGTGTTTTAGATTTCGTTTTAATTAGGAGTTATAGATTTCATTCGTTTGTAGGCTTAGATTAATATTTGATAATATTTTGCACATTGAAAGAAATTTAATTAAATCTTGGCATCGTTAGATTAATTTGTGACATGTTTTCAAATAGTGAAATTGGCAAATTTGGGAATTGAGTACCGAAAGGGCGTGATTAATTCCATGCGTTTTAATTCGTAATAGAACCCCCGAACTCGAATTTCTTATCGTAGACCGATTTTATACCTAGGGGTTCAATTCGTTATTCGCTCAGGTAATTTAGGATTCTAGTTAGCCTTATAATTAACTAGTGGCGACTCTTTTCAAAATCCACGTTTTCAAAACGTAAATCGCCTTAGGTCAGATTTTAGGTCCGACAATTTGGCGACTCTGCTGGGGACAAGAGAGGGTTCGGGCTCATTGTATTAGCTTATTGCCATGTTTTTTGAGTTTTCATATTTTATTATCTTCACCATTCTAACTTTGTTTTTATATGACAGGTACATATTTTTAGAGTAATTAATTGACATTTTTCTTTTTGTGGCATTATTTGAATTCGCACACCCACTTTGGCGTAATATCCAAAATGCCTAAATCCCAGGGCAACTAGGAACCCCGGAGAGTTGTAAGGGTACGACCGCGCGGCCGAGCCGCCGGAACGACTCAGAACAACTCCACTCGCTTGTGAAGGTCTTATGATCCCTGTGATGGGGTGAGGAAACCACCTTGTCGGGAACCTTTCAGTGGAACCTACCTTGTAGAGCAAAGCCACACCTTTTTTTTTTAACACCCCTAACATGTTTTTTGTCCATGTTTTTTGTTGTAAATGTTATCAGGTAAATAACTTTTATTTCCCATGCATTCATCTCATTGAATTTAAAAAAAAAAACAAAAGAAACAAAAAAAACTTTTTCTTTTTCTTTTTCCAGCTAATTGTTAGTCATTTAGTTGTATACATTTTCTTTTCAAACTTGCATTTCACATGCACTGTTTTTTTTAAAAACCTCGTACCTGAATTTTTTATTTTAAACATGCGTTTCATACGCATTGTTTTTTTTTAAAAAACTCTTTAGGTGAGTTGTAATTTTGGTTAGTGCGTCACGTATGCATTATTTTTTTATGAAAAAAACATTTTAGGAAATATTGTAATTCCTCTTTAGCTATTGGAGCTTCTAATTTCGAACTTGCATTCCATATGCATCATTTCAACAACTTTTTACCTGAATTGTTTTATTTTAAATAATGCATCTAGTATGCATTAATTTAAAATAACTTTTTAGATAAACATAAGCTCTCTTAGTTTTAGGGCTCCTTGTTTAAAAAAAACCTTTCACCTGATTTTTTTTTAATCAAAAGACGTGCATCTCATATGCATTATTTTTGAAAAAAATTTCAGGTAAATTGTAATTTTCCTTAGTTGTAGAACTTTCATTTTTAAGTTTGCATATTGTATTTGTGCATCTCATATTCATCCTTTTCAACAAAAAATTTCACCGGATTTTTTATTTTTGAGCAACTAGGATGCTTTGGATTTTTTTTTCTTTCATAAAAAAACAAAAAAACAAAAAATTCAGGTAACTTGTAAGTTTTCTCAACTGTACAATTTTCATCCCATGTATATCTCATAGGCATTGTTTTAGGAAAAACGATTTTCTCTTTGATAGATTGTAAATCTTCTCTTAGTTGTTGAGCTTTTAATTCCAAACATGCATCGCATTTGCGTTATTTTTAAAAAAATACCTGGATTTTTCATTTTGTGCATACATTCCATATGTATCATTCAGGTAAAATGGTTGTAAGTTGTAAGTTTCTTATCAGTAAAACTTTAACTTTCGAGCATGCATGAGCGTTTTAAAAAAAACTCAAAGTGTCATTCGTTTTATCCAAGGTGTATTGCACTTTTTCAGCAAGATCGTCACAACCATTGCATGAGCTAGCGTTTTGAAAAAGAGATTTGATTCTGAATTTGATTTTTTTTTTTTGAAAAAAACAGTTTAAATGTTTAGTTGAGTGTGACTATTCGAGCTTAAACAAAGGACGAGAAAATCCTTTTGAAAGAAACTTCATTTTGAACATCTATCGTGCGTTCGAGCCAGATAGTGCACTCAACGAACTCATTAAACTCCAAGCTAGTGCAAAACATCTTAGATCATAAATTTTGATTCTTTCTGAAATGTAATCAAAATTATGAAATGAATGACATTAGAAGTTTTCCAAAAAAATCATGCATGACTCATTGGATTCTTTATACTAACTTTCGTGTCTGTTCTTTTCAGGTACCCTTGGTTAGTTATCCCGCCCATACAAGTTGTGTCGGCCTAAACGGGGCAACAAAAAAGAATGTGCAGCCATCCAGTTGCACGAGGAAAAATTGCGCACTCGGGATATCCAACGCTCAGGTACGATGAATTGTACTTGATTTTTCCTTGAGATTTGAGTGTCCTTACTCTTTTTGCAGATACGACGACCATTTCGACCGAGGTCGCAACCACGTGAAATGTGACTGCTCCAAAGAACTTACATGTCAAAATTCCACCTACCATATGTGGAATTCATGTGCGTCCCCGAACCAAGCTGTACATCTGTTTTACGGTGAGGTCTAAACCGGTCGATGCTAACTGATGGATAAATGTCCAATTCGGGTTCGTATTTACACTTCGGACCTCGCAAACACGTCAAAAATTACATCTCGTCTCGGAAAACGTCTCCCGAGGGTCAAAACGGTCCGGAAACGCACTTACGCGTGACCGGACCGGACATCCGGATTGCGGTGCAATCCGGAGGTCCGGATTGCACTTGCAATCCGGACCTCCGGGTTGCCGCAACCCGGATGTCCGGGTTGCAGCAACCCGGACGTCCGGGTTGCAAGCAATCCGGAGGTCCGGATTGTGCAATCCGGACCTCCGGATTGTGCAATCCGGAGGTCCGGATCGCACGGCAACCCGGACCTCGTCGAATCGCCCAATTTCGACGAGGTCCGAGTTCCGCCACGGGTATCGCGCGATCGTCAAATCCGCGATTACCGTGTCCGGGGTCGCCGTTACGTATAGAGAAGTCAGGATCGTGCATTACCAAAGGGGATGACGGTTCCCGTTTGTCTTCTTGAACCGTCATCGAACCGCTCTAAAACCGGGTCCGGTCTCAAGGAAGCCTATAAATAGGAGACCTTGGCCACCCATTTTCACTGACTCCCTCATTTGCCCAACTTTGGTATTTTGAGCTCTGACTTCTCTCTAGAACTTTCTCTCTCTAGGAAATTACCCTTTTGCCACTATAGTAACTTAAGCATCGGAGAGGGCTCCGCTAGCACCACCCCCCTCTCCGTGCTAGCATTGGTCCCTTGCGCAGGATCCGAAGCTCGAGACACAGAGTCACCGGGTCACCACCTATCCGGGTCACAACCTCCGTAAGAAGGGTCATTCCCGCACAACCTCAGACGCGTTCTAGCGACCCGAGTCGTTCCGGACGCAACATTGGCGCCGTCTACGTGATTCGAACAAAAAGCTCCCATACCGCAAAATCATGACGAGTGATCACAACGCTCTCACTGAAGCCAATCCGTCAAAAGTCAGGAAGCGCTTCAGACGTCTTACGAGATCCCCAACGTCAAACGTGCCAGCAAGCAGTGTGCCTTCCGCACAGCACGGTCCGAAATTTCCAGGCATCCACGTGATACACGGAGGCTTCGGGGCAGGAGGTGAAACATCATACGGGAGAGAAATATATGCATCCCTAATGATCCATGAACCTGCGGGCAGTCAACAAGCAAATGTCATCCTAGAAGACGTCATCGGCTTTTCTGCGGAAGACAAGTCACACATAACATTTCCACATAATGACGCCTTGGTTATAACCATGACAGTCGACGGCATGGAGATCAAGCGTATCTTGGTGGATGGAGGAAGTTCACCCAATATCATCACAAAGGATGTCATCTTAGCCTTGGGGAGAAAGAAAGATGTCAACGAAATGAATTCTCCCTTAGTAGGATTCATGGAAGATGCAAGTTATCCATTGGGGTCCATAACACTGCCAGTCATACTGGGAGAAGGCACTTCACGTCTTCAAATCGCAATACCATTTATGGTGGTACAAAAGCTTGACGCATACAACGGCATCTTAGGATACGCAACCATGAATGCGTGGGGAATGGTGCCATCGACAGCACATCAGAAAATCAAATTCCCAACTGCAACCGGAATCGGTGAAGTCAAAGGGGATCAATTGTTGTCAAGAAACTGTTACAACGTGGCACTCCAAAATAACATCAAGCAGGATGACATGCCCATCATCGATAATGATCCAAGAGAAGGACGTGCCCGACCTGCCCCAGTGGAAGAGTTAAAACAAGTAAAGATCGAAGAGCCAGACAAGATGGTCCAAATCGGGGCATCCTTGTCAGAAGATGAAGTGATAGAAATCACAGCACTGCTCAACGAATACAAAGAGCTATTCGCTTGGTCACCAAGCGATATGCCCGGGATAAGCGCAGATGTCATCTCCCATAAGCTCAATATCAAGCCAGGAACTAGAGCAATAGCCCAGAAACTCCGTCCCCTCGGGGGCAACAAGAAACTGGCAATCAGAGAGGAGGTGGGCAAACTGCTCGACGCAGGTTTTATCGAAGAATCAAGGTACCAAACATGGGTAGCAAACCCGGTATTGGTTCCTAAGTCAAATGGCAAGTTGAGAATGTGCATCGATTACAGAGATCTCAACAATGCATGCCCCAAGGATTCATATCCTCTTCCAAGAATCGACCAGCTAGTCGATGCCACCGCCGGCCATGAATTAATGTCTGTAATGGACGCATACTCAGGATACAATCAGATCCAGATGTTCAAAGATGATGCACCGCATACTGCATTCTACGCAGATAGCGAAATCTACAACTACACGGTGATGCCGTTCGGCCTAATCAATGCAGGAGCAACATACCAGCGCATGGTCAATACCATCTTTGGCGATCTAATCGGAACCAAAATGGAGGCATACGTAGACGACATGGTCGTAAAATCAACCAAAAGGCGCAACCACGTCGACGACTTGCGAGCAATCTTCCAAAGGATGCGCGAATATCAGGTCCGCCTGAATCCAACAAAATGTGCTTTCGGCGTACAATCAGGAAAGATCCTCGGGTTCATGGTAAGCCAGAGAGGAATAGAAGCTAATCCAGAGAAAGTAAAGGCAATTGAGGAGATGGTTTCCCCAAGGAGACATAAGGAAGTCCAACAACTAAATGGTCGCCTGGCTGCCTTAAACCGATTCCTTGCCAGGATAGGTGATAAGGCACTTCCTTTCTTTCAAGTCTTACGGGCAAACAAGAAATTTGAATGGACTCCAGCGTGTGAAGAGGCCTTCCAACAATTAAAACAACACTTGCGCACGTTGCCAGCATTGGCAAAACCAATACCAGGAGAGCCCCTCTTCCTGTACATCTCCGTAAGCAACACGGCTGTCAGCTCAGTCCTTGTCAAACAGAAAGGAACTACCCAGCTCCCAGTCTACTACGTGAGCAAGATACTTGCAAAGTACGAGATAAACTACATGCCAATTGAAAAATATCTGTACGCGCTTATAATAGCAGCAAGAAAGTTGAGGCCGTATTTCCACGCGCATGAAGTAACAGTCTTAACAGACCAACCCCTGAAGCACATCCTGTCAAAGCCAAATATGTCAGGGAAGCTAACAAAGTGGTCGGTAGAGCTAAGTGAATTCCGCATTCACTTTGCCCCTCGTACAGCGATCAAGGGGCAAGCATTGGCAGATTTTATCGCAGAATTCACCGGGATAGCACCCGACACAGACCCCCAAGCTGGACCCCAGCAAATTGAAGAACATCCCGAAGTATGGCAAATGTATACCGACGGATCTTCAAACGTAGGAGGATCAGGTGCTGGATTCCTCTTAATACCGCCCGATGGATCTAATCCGTTGAAGTACGCTCTAAACTTAACATTTAGAGCAACAAACAACGAGGCGGAGTACGAAGCATTGATAACTGGTTTAAGAATTGCAAAAGGTGTCGGAGTCAAACATCTACGAGTGAAGTGCGATTCACAACTAGTCGTCAACCAAGTCAAAGGCGAATACGCGGCAAAGTCAGAAAATATGCAAAAGTACTTGGGGCAAGCAAAAGACCTCATCACAAGCTTTGATACCTTTGACATCAACGCAGTACCTAGAGAAGAAAATCAAGAAGCGGACGCCTTGAGCAAATTCGCACAAGGCAACGAACAAGGCAAAGAAACACATTTCGTGGAAAACAGAATCTTGTCAGTAATTGACAAATTCGAAGTCTTGTGCATTGACCCAGAACCAGATTGGAGAACTCCAATATTGGCATTCCTCAAAGACCACAAGCTTCCCGAAGACAAGGTTCAAGCCCAAAAAGTCCAGAGACAAGCTGTCAATTATGCGTTGATAGATGATGAGCTTTACAAGAAAGGATTTTCAACCCCCTACTTAAGGTGCATCACCTTCCTAGAAGGCCAAAGAGTATTGGAAGACTTGCATAAGGGCCAAGCAGCCTGCCATGAAGGGGCGAGATCTCTAATACGCAAAACTCTAAGCTTGGGATACTATTGGCCAACCATGAAGAACCAAGCTACACACTTGGTCACAGAGTGCGAATCATGTCAACTTTATTCAAGAAGCATCACGGCACCAGCCGCCGAGCTAAGTCCAATTGCAAGCTCCTGGCCATTCGCACAATGGGGGATTGATCTGGTAGGCCCACTTCCAAAGTCAAAAGGCCAAACCAAGTATATTGTCGTCGCAATCGATTACTTTTCAAAGTGGATTGAAGCAAAGGCATTGGCACAAACAACTGACGCGCAAATAATGGATTTCATCCGAAATCACATCATTGCGCGATACGGAGTTCCAAAGGTCCTAATCAGCGACAACGGACCACAGTTCAAGAGCTCAAGACTCCAAACATTTTGCGAAAGACTCAACATTAACCACCGTTTCGCCTCAGTCCGCCATGCGCAAACCAACGGACAAGTCGAAGCCGCCAATAAGACCGTCCTAGATGGTCTCAAGAAAAGAGTGCACGCGCTAAAAGGGGGATGGGCAGAAGAACTTAGCAGTGTTCTATGGGCGCTTCGAACAACTCCAAAGGAGTCAACTGGGGAAACACCTTTCAGCTTGGTGTACGGAACAGAAGCTGTCGCTCCCATCGAAATTGCTGTCTCATCCTACCGCACGACTCATTTCAATGCCCAGGCCAATGAAGTAGACATGCGTCTAGACTTAGACTTGGCCGAAGAAAAAAGGCGGAACTCCGAGCACAATCAAGCACGTATGCGTTTGATAACCGCAAGGTATTACAACAGGAAGGTGAAAGAAAGACAATTCCACGTCGGAGAAATGGTCTGGAGAAGGAATGAGTTCTCACATCTCGACCAAATCAACAAGATGTCTCCAAAATGGGAAGGTCCTTATAAGGTCGTTTCCATCCCATATATCAACGCGTACCGTCTTGAAGATGCAGAGGGAAATATCTCTACAAATACGTTCAGTGGGGGACACTTGAAAAAATTCCACGGATAAAAGGATAATCCTCTATCACAAAAGGAGCTGTTGTATCAAGCCCTTTTGCTCTCATTTCCATAATGTATTTGCTTGTTTAAAAGACCACTCTCTTATGAAAAGTGGCACCTCTGTAATGATCTCACAAACCTAATGAAGTCATTCTATCTTCGTAGGAACACGACTACTCTATGTACGTTACTTGGAAATAAAGCAAAGTAACTACAACAACAATTATCTACATCAACAAGGAGTTTATTTCCCCAATCATAACATAGGCGTCCATATCTAGAAGGACGTCAACTACAAGCAATGTCTCGGATTAACACCAAGACCTATTGTTAAAATGACGGCTATTCGGGGCGTCAACTACATGCAACACCTTGGAATAACGCCAAGGCATATCATCAAAATAACATGTTAAGGTACTCTCTTTTCTAAAAGATAAACCCTATGTCTACTTATTCTAATGGCATGCTGTGACACCTCTGGTCAGAAGCAAATCCTCATGTCCATAGCCATCCCCTGGATTAAGTACAGGATGGGCATATGGGGCTAATCACCCCTCAAGTAACGGAAGTTCTCTGTTTAGACAACTACCTTACTCCAAAAATGTGTATATCCTGTTTAGGGTTCACTCTAAGTGTAAGTGTATATCCTGTTTAGGATTCACTCTAAGTGTATATCCTGTTTAGGGTTCACTCTAAGTGTAAGTGTATATCCTGTTTAGGATTCACTCTAAGTGTATATCCTGTTTAGGGTTCACTCTAAGTGTAAGTGTATATCCTGTTTAGGATTCACTCTAAGTGTATATCCTGTTTAGGGTTCACTCTAAGTGTAAGTGTATATCCTGTTTAGGATTCACTCTAAGAGTATATCCTGTTTAGGATTCACTCTAAGTGTATATCCTGTTTAGGGTTCACTCTAAGTGTAAGTGTATATCCTGTTTAGGATTCACTCTAAGTGTATATCCTGTTTAGGGTTCACTCTAAGTGTAAGTGTATATCCTGTTTAGGATTCACTCTAAGTGTATATCCTGTTTAGGATTCACTCTATGAATATATCCTGTTTAGGATTCACTCTAAGTGTATATCCTGTTTAGGATTCACTCTATGCGTATATCCTGTTTAGGATTCACTCTATGCGTATATCCTGTTTAGGATTCGCTCTATGTGTGTATATCCCGTTTAGGATTCACTCTTTATAAGCGGAAGTCCTCTTAATAGACGACAATCCCATACTACAGACTTTTAAAGCCGTGATGTGTGATTCCTGGACGCAGAAAACATACATCACAATTCATACTCTCAAAAGTGCTACATGATTCCTGGACGCAGGAATCATGTATCACAGATATTTTTATCAAATATTTTGTCAAGGCACCTTATAAAATGTTTTATGCACTAAACTCTTTTCCAAAAATTTATCAACACGATTTTGGAGGTGTACCACAATCAATGTTAAAATATTCTCCCCAAATATTTTACAAACACACCTTTTAAGGTTTGCAAAATGACTTTCCAAATACTATACAGTTTTAACGTATACTTCCCCAACGCGGGATGATACACGCTGGCAGGTGCGCACCCTGTTTAAAACTCATAAAACATACAAGTCGAGTCTTGTACAATGTCGCTTTAGAGTGGAACTAAGAGACGGTATAAACTACTATCTCGCTTAGCCAAGATAACACCCTTCAAACACAATACTTGTTGAGATATATTGCTATACGCAAAAATGCCTAACAGGTTGCAGCACTTATAACGGCGGCCCATTCAGGAAAGAAAGCCAATATGCATAGTGCGTCATGCAAATAATCAAGAGTACTTTTCAACTTATCAATCAGGAGGTGGCTATCAGTCACACCTGCGGGGACTATGTCTACGCTACTAGTCATCCACATTCAGCAAACACAGTAAGTGATAACGGTTCGAAATATTACTAACAAGTTATCATGCAAACTGCTGTGTATAAAACAGGTCCATGCGACGTAGTTCAAAGCAAACAAATCACAAACAACAACTCAAACAAGTTTCTAAACATAGAAGCCAGCAAACAAGCCTGACATGCTTATCACAAAATGAGCAGTTCAAACAACAGAATCACCAGGAGGCCCGGGGGCAACCTCCATAAACTCCGAAGAAGTGACAATGACGTTCACATCTCCGCTATCGTTGACCAACACTTCGTAGTTTGGTCGACCACGCTCCAGGAGGTTCAGCGCCTCAATATGAGAAAGGGCGTAATTCGCATATGGCCCCAACTCGCCAAAAGGAAACTGAGGGTCAAGATCTTTCACTCGAGTGAAATAGTCCTCAGAACGCTCGCTCATCAGGTCGTCTATCTTCTTATCAACCGCGACTTCAAAATCCGAAGTTCCCAAGTACTTAGTGAAACCCACTTGTACTCCTTTCTCCCGACTCTCTTTACCGAGCATAACCAACTCAGCTCCTTGAGAATGAAGATCATCCGTAACTTTCTTCTCGAGAACGACCATCTCAGACTCCAACTCTGACAATCGAGTACGGCGAGCTTCGTAACGGCTTTCAGAAACCGTAACTTTCAAGCCCAACACACGGGCTTCTTCCTTGGCCTGTGTCAGCTCCTGGCGTAAAGTATCGCACTTGGTCACACCCGCCTGTTTTGCGCTCGCTAACTCCATAACGAAGGACGACATATTAACCATGTCAGAAACAACCTGTACATATCAACGCGATAAGTCAGATATAAATCGCAAAAGCAATATACTAAGCAGAAAAACCAAGTTACCTACAGGTGCAAATCGGGATAGGACACCCTGCGCACATATCTCTGCCTCCTCGTCAGTTTTCGGACAGGAAATCCTATCCCCTGGCGGAACGCACCTACGCAAAACGCGAACTCCAACTTCTGGAGTGCGAAGCGACGACTCTTTAGGGAAATAAATTCCACCGTTGTCAAAGGGTGCCCAGGCGTCCCCGGATATGTCCAATCCAACAGGACACACCAAATGGTCGCGCCTGAGAGGCGGAACCGCTACAATAACCAAAAGAAGTGTTCACAACAGCAAATAACAGAGCCGTAAATCACACTCATTGAAATATACTTACAAAGTCCGCGACCTTCCACAGGTCGGTTTCCCGACTGGGGGGCAGAAGACGCCACATTGCGACTTGCAACTTCCTTGCCTCTACGAGTGGAAGTGGTCGCATTCGGCTTCGGGCGTTTAGGATCAGTCGGTCCACGCGCCACTGTGTCAGTTCGCTTAGAAGACACGCGAGAATCAAGCCCGGGAGGATTATTCCCGACCACATGCGTAGAAACCCCCTTTCCAAGATCACGCCCTGAGTTGTCAGGAGCGACAGGGGCAGGGGCGACCAAAGCTGGATCAGTGCGAGAAGCAATACGCGAAGCCGCCGCATGAAGCGACGAACTCTTTCCAGCGAACCAACCTGCAATATAAGCGCGCAAAAGTCATAGGGCTATCCCAAAGACTGTCCATTACAAGGGTCGAAGTGCCCAAAATGCTCGGAGTAAGAGGGAAGAACTTACTCATCACGTCAACGCGTCCAAAAGGAAAACAGCTCCACAAGGAATTGCTACAACCTCACAACCTGCAAAGAAACAATCAACGTCAATGCGTGTATCGGTATGAACGCGTACGTACGTACATGTCGACAAGATTGCTCGTCGACAAGGAGAAAATATTTTCTAAGTGTTTCCATGTACGTACATACATGTCGACAAGGTTACTCGTCGACAAGGAGAAAATATTTTCTAAGTGTTTCCATGTACGTACACACATGTCGACAAGGTTGCTCGTCGACAAGGAGAAAATATTTTCTAAGTGTTTCCATGTACGTACACACATGTCGACAAGGTTGCTCGTCGACAAGGAGAAAATATTTTCTAAGTGTTTCCATGTACGTACATACATGTCGACAAGGTTGCTCGTCGACAAGGAGAAAATATTTTCTAAGTGTTTCCATGTACGTACATACATGTCGACAAGGTTGCTCGTCAACAAGGAGAAAATATTTTCTAAGTGTTTCCATGTACGTACATACATGTCGACAAGTTTGCTCGTCGACAAGAAGAAAATGTTTTCTAAGTATTTCCATGTACGCACGTACATGACGACAAGGCTACGCGTTAACAAGGGGAAAAATATTCTCTAAGTGTTTTCATGAACACACACATACACATCGACAAAGCTCATACGACGTCATCTATGGTAACAAACATTAAATATCATAAAGATTATTTTCTAAGTGTTTTAGCATATTTGCAGGCAATAATCAACGATTCAAACATCAACGCGCGTATCAACATCGATGGACACTATGTCCGAACGGAGAATCCTATCCCAATTATCCGCAAAAGCGAAAATCGTCTAAGTTATGAACTAACAATGATAATCATGGCAATCAATCAGCGATTATTCAACATGCAAGCACCAACAAGTAGCTCTATACGGCAGCGACAAAAAATAACTTAGACGAACGACGATCCGGCGACGCCACAAACTCAGGCCGAAGCTTCTTTTTAAATTGGGGTTTTTAAATTACCTCAAAGCAGGATGAAAGATATCACAATGGATTCCTCTCGTCGAGACGATTTCGGGAAGGTAAGGCTCGAAGTGAGGCGAGGTCGGGAAGGCGGCGCGTGGGGCCCACGCTCCGGCGGAACCCCTCCACTCTCGGCGGCGCGTGAGGGCGCGTGTGACGTCCCCTGAAGAATCCAAAGGTGCCGTTGGAATCGTCGCGACGAAACGAGTCGATTGGTGGTGTCAATTTCCAGAAACGAGCAAAAAATTAGACTCAAAACTATCAAAACGTATTCAAGCTCCACAACGGCAAAGAAACTTTGAGCACAAAGGTAATTCCGGGAAAGAGGAAGTAGATTACCTGCAAATGGGCTGAAATTAGAAGTTCCCAAGGTATGGAAGGGATAAGTGAGAATATGAGTGTTTATCAATCCCTAAGAAGATGCTTTGGGGATAAGGATTGAGGATTAGCTCATCTACACACAAGACTAAAAGCCTTATGGTACACTCTAACCTCTCCTCTCAAGATATTTACTCTCATACATACCTTGACACCATTCGCACGTCACGCTCGCATGATTCATAACTTGAAAATCACTTAGCCACTTTAGAAACATACAATTTATATTTTCTTGCACTACGTATTTACGATCTTGCCACGTCCACTATTCTTGCATACATGTTGATAGACACACTCCCGCACAAGTGCATTACTGTTTACTCGCGTCCCCTACGATGGTCATATTCGTACATATGTTTTTCCCATCGCACTAACCATAGTGACAGGAAATAAAGTCGTTCGGCCAAAAAATCAAGCGATGGACGGATTCAAGATGTCTATACCCGATTGTCGATCAAAATCGAAAGGTTAGCGTCAGACTCAAATTGGACAAATATCCTAACTTAAAATAGAGTCAAGGAAGGTTTTAAACCGTTTCTTGACTCGGGGGCAAGTGATGGATAAATGTCCAATTCGGGTTCGTATTTACACTTCGGACCTCGCAAACACGTCAAAAATTACATCTCGTCTCGGAAAACGTCTCCCGAGGGTCAAAACGGTCCGGAAACGCACTTACGCGTGACCGGACCAGACATCCGGATTGCGGTGCAATCCGGAGGTCCGGATTGCACTTGCAATCCGGAGGTCCGGATTGCACTTGCAATCCGGAGGTCCGGATTGCACTTGCAATCCGGACCTCCGGGTTGCCGCAACCCGGATGTCCGGGTTGCAGCAACCCGGACGTCCGGGTTGCAAGCAATCCGGAGGTCCGGATTGCATGCAATCCGGAGGTCCGGATTGTGCAATCCGGACCTCCGGATTGTGCAATCCGGAGGTCCGGATCGCACGGCAACCCGGACCTCGTCGAATCGCCCAATTTCGACGAGGTCCGAGTTCCGCCACGGGTATCGCGCGATCGTCAAATCCGCGATTACCGTGTCCGGGGTCGCCGTTACGTATAGAGAAGTCAGGATCGTGCATTACCAAAGGGGATGACGGTTCCCGTTTGTCTTCTTGAACCGTCATCGAACCGCTCTAAAACCGGGTCCGGTCTCAAGGAAGCCTATAAATAGGAGACCTTGGCCACCCATTTTCACTGACTCCCTCATTTGCCCAACTTTGGTATTTTGAGCTCTGACTTCTCTCTAGAACTTTCTCTCTCTAGGAAATTACCCTTTTGCCACTATAGTAACTTAAGCATCGGAGAGGGCTCCGCTAGCACCACCCCCCTCTCCGTGCTAGCATTGGTCCCTTGCGCAGGATCCGAAGCTCGAGACACAGAGTCACCGGGTCACCACCTATCCGGGTCACAACCTCCGTAAGAAGGGTCATTCCCGCACAACCTCAGACGCGTTCTAGCGACCCGAGTCGTTCCGGACGCAACACTAACCAAGGAGCATCTCCTATTGAGATCGGTCATGTCCGGGGATGAGAAAATATCAAGAGATAATCGAGAGTCTCGTGAAGATTCAATGTGCTGATCAATGAACATTTTTGTTGGTGCCTTCCATCAGAGGTCCAGGGGCATTTACTTTCCGGCAGGTGTTCATATACAAGTTGTGATTTCTAGATGGAGCAGGAAAATCAAGATGGAAGATGCAACAGATCCATTCATATATGGAGCAAGTTTCCATTAAAGATGTCAAGCACCCAGGTAAGAGAAGTCGTGATCAATCTTCTCCCCGAAATTTGATTTTTTCCTTACTCATTGTGCAGCTCGGATGATCATCCAAATAAAAGCCTCTGAAGAGCACATCTCGTCCACGACCATTTGCTCGCCAACCATTCTTGTGTCAGTTGCCGAATTTATCTCGCGTAATATCTGTGCCCCAATGCGGACTACTCCACGTCATCCATGTGTGTTCATTGGCCAGGCCATTCATCCTTCATGCGACGAGCCTAACCCGGTAGGTGCTAGCCATGGGGCATCCCCAGAGGAGATTAAGCAATAACCAGGGAACTTGAGAAGCCAAGATTAGAAATCACTGTCTACGTCATCCATTGGTTGTAAGGTCCATCCAGGGCGTCGACACGATCGACATATTTTGACTCAATCAACTGAGTCCTTCTCTAGAAGATGTTTTGAATTAGAAATTTCAGATTTGCCACTAGGGGCATGTACATAATTGTTGTTGATTATTTCCGTTAAATTTTCGTTTTCGGGAAAAAAAAAAAAAAAAAAAAAGCAAAAAAGCAAAAAAAAAAAAAAAAGAGAAAAAAAAGTAATTTTTTTTAATAATAATAGTAATAATTTTCTTTAGGGTCACAGCCACCCTTTAATCGGCTACAGAAAATAAAGAGAGTTTTTTTAGAACAGTGAAAAAATAGAAGGGTCACAGTTGTCCCTAAATCAACTACAAATAAAAAGGGTCTCAGTCATCCCTAAAACGACTATAAAGAAAGGGCCACAACCACCCTTCAAATGGCTACAGATAAAGAGCGCTCCTACAACATCAAAAGCGGGAAATAGGTGAAAGGGCCACAGCCACCCTCCAAACGGCTACGAATAAAAAAGGGACCCCGCGAACCCTGTGAGGGCGGGAGAATAAAAAGGGCCACAGCCACCCTTAAAATGGCTACGCAAAAAAGAGTGATCTCGCGAACCCGGTGAGGGCGGGAAAATAAAAGAAAGGGTCGTAGCTGTCCCTCAAACGGCTACAGTCAAAAGAGTGATCCTGGAACATCGATGGTGGATATTAAGTGAAAGGGCCACAACCACCCTCGAAATGGGTACGTACAAAAAGTGTTTCCCGGCTCAAAAACGAGGAATGAAGGGCCACAGCCGCCCTCCAAATGGCTACAATAAAAAAGCTCCCGCAACATTGAAGACGGTGAGAAAATGGTCACAGTCACCCTCCAAAGGGCTACAAATACTCCCGCATCGAGGCGGAAAATAAAGTACGGGTCACAGCCACCGTTTAATCGGCTACCAAATAAAGAGTGCTTCCACTAGGTTGAAAACCCGAAGGGCGGCCTAGGCAAAATCAGGAAATGAGGGGCATGGTTGCAAATTCAGAAATTACAATCATGGCAAAAGGAGAGAAAATAAAATAACCGAGGGGCACGGTCGGAAATCTCTCAATCGGCCGTGGCAAAAGGAGAGAAAAAAGAAATTCTCAACAAAAAAAAAAGAAGGAAGAAGAAAAAAGAAAGAAGAAAAAAGAAAATAAAAAAGAGAAAAAAGAAAAAGATCCCGCTAGGTTGTCGCATCATGCACAATTTAGGCAAAAATTAGGGACAAAAATTCATGGGCAATACAGCGCCTTCCAAAGTCAACTTCAAGCGGGACGGTTACAGTCCGCTCTCGCGAATCGCCATCCAAGGATGAGTAGGACTGTTACAGTTTGTTCCTACAAGTCACAACCGACAATCAGGATCTGAAGTTTCCCAGCTTCCTGAGAGTCAACCCCGACGAACGAATCCTTAGTATTCAGCCTTCGCAAGTCACGCCACTAGAGGCACTTCTCCAACGGACGCCACTAGAGGCTCTTCTCCGACATACGCCGCTAGAGGCATCGCCAAAGGGTCTCCGGTACGGTTTGACGTAGAGGTCTTCCGCCACCAGAGATATCACCAGAGGTTTTCCGGTACGGTCTGACGTAGAGGTCTTCCGATACCACTCGCCACTAGAGGCATCACCAAAGGTTCTCCGGTACGGTCTGACGTAGAGGTCTTTCGCCACCAGAGATATCACCAGAGGTTTTCCGGTACGGTCTGACATAGAGGTTTTTCCGTTACCACTCGCCACTAGAGGCGTCACCAGAGGTTGTTGGTACCGTCTGACGTAGAGGTCTTCTGTTACCAATCATCACCAAAGGTTTTACTTTATTGCACGCCACTGGAGGCTTTACTTTTCTGCACGCCACTGGAGGCTTTATTTTCTGCACGACCAATGGAGGCACCGCCAACAGGGGCACCGCCGACGGAGGTTCTATTTTTCACACGCCAACGGAGGCACCGCTAACAGGGGCACCGCCGACCGAGGCTTTACTTTCTGCACCGCCAACAGGGGCACCGCCGACCAAGGCTTTACTTTTCTGCGATACCAATGGAGGCACTGTCAACAGGGGCATCGCCGACAGAGGTTTTACTTTTTCACACCATCAATAAAGCCAAAGGCCACCTTGGAGACTTGAATACCCGGAAGACGATATACTTCATAGCCAAAATTAGTGTTTACTCGTCTTTGGACAAACCCCCTCGAATGCATTCTACGGGAGTCCGTCCAAAGAGGGGCAAGCTGTAAACACCTAATTTTGGTACGCGCAACACGTATATAACACGTTCAAAAATGTTATGTGTAATGCGTTTAAAAAAGGAAGTATTTAAATATGGAAGGTCACGGGGTTGCTAAAAATAGGCTAAGTTTAAATTTGGATAGTGTAGATGCATTTAATATTGTGTAATATTCAGAAAATATGTGATAAATATTTATGGCAATATGCAATAAATATTTATTCATAATTTTCGGAATTAATTAGTGCATATTAGGGAAAATATTGTTTTCCTAATTTTAGATGTTAATCTAGCTATAAAAGGACCCCTTGCCAATATAAAAACACACAGAAACCACAATATCAATAATAATACACCAGTTCTTGAAAACCGCAATATTTTGTCTTCTAGTTAAAAAGTTTTTTTTTTATTTTAATTGCTTCGTCTTCCTCCCGCTGGTGGCCGGACCACCACCGTCCGCTCCGGTCTGGCCACTGCGACGACCACCACACCCGCCAGCGACCACCACACCCACCAGCGACCACCACACCCGCCGGTAACCACCTCCGACGAGCACCTGGTGGCCGGCCCCCCATCTCATCTCTGTCTCTCTCTAAAGAATTTTGCCGGCCAAATCCCGACTGTGGCCAAGCCACCGCTGCCGTTCGCCAGGCCACTGCCCTACGTCGTCCCAGAGCTCCGCCCGACTCCGAATCCATGCCGCCCTTACCAAGCTGCGTCGCCGTCCACCTCGCCTGGCTACTCGTCGTGGCCTCTGCGTCTTCTTCTCCATGTCCGGCCACAATCCACCACAGCCCGGCCAGATCTCCTTCCCCTGCTGTGGTCCGTCGCTGTCCTCTGTGCCGGAGTCCCTGCCGCCTCCCGCCGCCGCTGTTTGGCCCCTGCTGCCGGCGCCGGTGGTCTTCCCAGGCAGCCCCGCTGCTGCAAGGTGAGTTCTTTTTATTATTATTATTATTATTATTATTATTATTATTATTATTATTATTATTATTATTATTATTATTTTATTTTATTTTTTTAATTTTATTGTTATTTCATTTAATTATGCATTATTATATTTTGTTGTATTATTATTATTACTATGTTAATTTTAATTAGATGTTTACATGTAATTAGATAAATTTGATTAGGTAGAGTGTTTAATTAATCAAGTTGTATGTATGATTAAACATTTAATATGTTATTTATGTTGTTTAAGCATGTTTGATAATTTTTTGTGTTTTAGATTTCGTTTTAATTAGGAGTTATAGATTTCATTCGTTTGTAGGCTTAGATTAATATTTGATATATTTTGCACATTGAAAGAAATTTAATTAAATCTTGGCATCGTTAGACTAATTTGTGACATGTTTTCAAATAGTGAAATTGGCAAGTTTGTGAATTGAGTACCGAAAGAGCGTGATTAATTCCATGCGTTTTAATTCGTAATAGAACCCCCGAACTCGAATTTCTTATCGTAGACCGATTTTATACCTAGGGGTTTAATTCATTATTCGCTCAGGTAATTTAGGATTCTAGTTAGCCTTATAATTAACTAGTGGCGACTCTTTTCAAAATCCACGTTTTCAAAACGTAAATCTCCTTAGGTCAGATTTTAGGTCCGACAGTCTTCTCTGATAGTCAAGGAGCCATTGCGGCAGTTAAGAATCTGAAGTACCATAGCAGGACCAAACACATTGATGTGAAATATTTTATGCTAAATTTTATGGTAGTAGACAATATAATCACTATGGAATACTTGTCCACCAATAACATGGTAGCGGACCCATTAACTGGACCACTACGCAGGGAGATATTCGAAAAGCACATAAACCTTCTTGGATTGCGTAGGGTTTAGAAGTGGCATGTATCTGTGATAACATTTTGATATTAGAAAGTTATATTTTGCAAGCGAAAGAATTGCAACTGAGTTTATGATCAATCGAAGTCATAATGTTTTGATTACATCAAATTTACGGTCTATAAACTAAGTTGTAGGAGGACGCAATCCTTTGACAAACTATGATGAATGTGGGCCTTATCTAGTCACACAGGTACGGTAGTCTTGCGGTGGAGGGAGGCCTCTACCAAGCACGACTGGCTAAGAGTCATGGGGATAAACCTGATTAAGCAAGACGATTATCTAGTTTCGAGTTACTCGACATGATCTTCATTTTGCATATCGCCGTGATGAACTTCGTTTGTCATTAAACCACGTTCTGGGCCAGATAAGAATCTGTGATAGCATGATTGACATATCCCTTTCCTTTCAACCCAAAAGGTTCAGGTATGCTATCAACGCGTGCTTCATACTACGCGTGCCACATTCGACCACGGGGTCACAACTCGGTTGTGCTAGGAAGGAATCCTCGTGATTCTGGCGGGCGCAAACTTCTTCACCTCGAGTGTGTGATTGATCCCAGGAGCCTTATGAAGAGGCACCTAAAATTATCCTCGTGGACTCAGAACTCATATCTAAGGTCGGGCTCAATGCTCGCTTCACGGCGTACAAGCGTAGTGCTAAACAAAAAGGCCCAGTGACCACGTCTTTGGTAACCGGTTGGGTTTGACTAAGAATATGAGCAATGGGGATGGTCAAGTTCACCTGTAATTCACCAAATCTTGTATTTACTAGGTGGCGCCACCAACCGGATATTAGTTGAAGGTTGTGAATACTTGATGTGCCTCGGTTTGTCGACACAAAGGGAATTGCATAATAGTGACAGAAACGAATAAGATGAGAAAGGTGGATGGTAGAACCGTTCACCAATGCTTGATAAGGTAACTCGCCACAAGCAAAGACGTCCGGGTTTGATTTGCCACACTCAAGGATGAGGGATAAGAATCGGATAGGTTTCGCCACTAAACAATCAGATTGCTTAGATAAGAAGGGGGTGCACTAAGGCAATAATCTCATTCATCAAAGTTGCTGGAAATAACATAATAATAGAGCTTATATAGTGCTCTTTACAGCAAAAACGAAATTCAAACTTAAATTGGCTAACTCATGCATGGAGAGTAGCCTTTATTGGAAAGCAAATACTAGAAAACATAAGCAAATCAATTTAGAACCCAAGTCTCAAGGTTGGTTGGTTGTTGGGCGGATTAGCATTGAATGCTAATTGACTGGAGTGTCTCTTGGGCCTTCTTGCATCTGCAGCTGCATTTTAGGCCCTCCATTGGCCATGTTTGTGACTTGGGCCTTGGATCAAGTGATTGGGCCACCATTTCGACTTGTAGGAACAACACCTGGGCTTGGGTACAAAGAACTGTCATCTTGGAGCACATCATCCTCCCCAGGTTTGAAAGGATTTGACCTCAAATCTAGATCATCGATGTCTTCTAAATACAGTTCTAAGTCCCTTACATTGAAAGTAGCAGACACATTATAGCCATCTGGCAGCTCAACCTTGTATGCATTGTCATTTACCTTCTCAATCACACGGAAAGGACCATATGATATTGGCATCATCTTGTTCTTATGCTTGTTTGGAAATTTCTCTTTTCGAAGATGAATCCACACGAGCTCACCTGGCTGGAAATAGACTTGTTTCCTCCCCAAATCGGTAGCTTGAGCGTACTTTGCATTCTTTCGCTCGATTTCTTGCTTCACCTTCTCGTGCATCGCCTTGATCTCTTCAGCTCTCTTCTTTCCATCAATACAAACTCGATCTTTGATTGGAAGTGGTGTCAGGTCCATGGGCGTCTGTGGGTTGAATCCATACACTACCTCGAAGGGAGTCCTCTCTTGGTTGTTCCATGAACACTCCGATTATAAGAAAATTCAACATGTGCAAGACATTTATCCCAGGCCTTCAAGTTCTTACTTACAACAGTTCTAAGTAGAGATGAAAGAGTGCGATTTACCACCTCAGTTTGGCCGTCGGTTTGGGGATGACATGTAGTGCTGAAAAGTAGTTTAGTTCCCAGCTTTGCCCAAAGAGTTTTCCAGAAGTAGCTCAAGAACTTGGAATCACGGTCGGAGACAATACTCTTAGGAACATCATGCATTCTCACCACTTCTTTGAAGAACAAGTCAGCAACATGAGAGGCATCATCAGATTTCCGACATGGGATGAAATGTGCCATCTTTGAGAATCGGTCCACCACCACAAAGATAGAGTCATTTCCTCCCTGAGTCCAAGGCAGGGCAAGCACGAAGTCCATGCTTACATCAATCCACGGCTGATCTGGAACGGGTAATGGCATGTAGAGGCCATGAGGATTCTCCTTGCTTTTGGCCATCTTGCAAGTGACACACCGTTCAATGATGCGATGCACATCTCGGATCATCCTAGGCCAGAAAAAGTGTTCCTGTAGTGCTGCCAACGTCTTCTTTTCTCCAAAGTGACCAGCCAATCCACCTCCATGTGCTTCTCTCACCAAAAGCTCTCGAATGGAACCAGCCGGTATGCGCAACTTATCAAACTTATACAAGTAGCCATCATGCTTAAAATAACCATCAAAAGCTCCATTTTCACAAGTTAGATAAACAGACGAGAAATCTAGATCCTCCACATATTGGTGCTTAATCATCTCAAACCCCAACAGTTTAGCATTCATAAGGGACGCTAATGCATACCTTCGAGATAAAGCATCAGCCACTACGTTGACGTTCCCTTGCTTGTACTTGATGACATAAGGAAATACTTCAAGGAACTCGACCCATTTGGCATGCCTCCAGTTCAGCTTGGCCTGACCCTTCAAGT
This sequence comes from Clarkia xantiana subsp. parviflora, assembly GCA_036873135.1. NCBI lineage: Eukaryota > Viridiplantae > Streptophyta > Magnoliopsida > Myrtales > Onagraceae > Clarkia > Clarkia xantiana. The sequence goes on along the minus strand of JAPTYO010000026.1, from coordinate 6,075,397 downwards.
GCTTCAAGGACTCATGATCGGTGTGGATGACAAACTCCTTGGGGAGTAAGTAATGCTGCCATGTCTCGAGTGCCCGGATCAATGCATTGAACTCCTTGTCGTATGTCGAGTAGTTCAGGCAGGAACCACTCAACTTTTCACTGAAGTAGGCAATAGGGCGCTTCTCTTGGATCAAAACAGCTCCAATTCCGGTCCCCGAGGCATCACACTCGACTTCAAATGTTTTTGAGAAGCCGGGCAATGCCAAAACGGGAGCGGTACACAGCTTCTCCTTGATGAGTTCAAAGCTGCGTTGTGCTGCCTCTGTCCATTTGAACTCGGCCTCCTTCTTCATACACTTGGTTAACGGAGCTAGTACGCTACTGAAATTCTTCACAAAACTCCGGTAAAATGATGCTAATCCATGGAAGCTTCGTACCTCAGAGATGGCCGTAGGTGTGGGCCAATCTTAATGGCATTGATCTTCTCCTCATCAACTTTGACACCGTGCTGGGAGACAACATATCCAAGGAAAGTAACTCGATCCTTGCAGAAGCGACACTTCTTGAGGTTTCCAAATAGCTTCTCCTGCCTTAGGACTTCAAACACTTGTCGGAGGTGTTCAACATGCTCTTCAAGATTCTTACTATAGATCAAAATGTCTTCAAAGTAAACAATAACAAATCGACCATTGAACTTACATAACAAATGGTTCATCAATCTCATGAACGTGCTAGGTGCATTTGACAATCTGAATGGCATAACCATCCACTCATAGAGGCCATGCTTCGTCTTGAAGGCTGTCTTCCATTCGTCCCCTTCCTTCATACGAATTTGATGATATCCACTTTTCAGATCGATCTTCGAAAACACCTTGGAACCATGCAGCTCATCAAGCATATCGTCAAGTCGAGGAATGGGGTAACGATATTTCACCGTTATCCTGTTGATTACACGACTATCCACGCACATCCATCCTTCTTTGGTACTAAAAGAGATGGAACTGAGCATGGGCTCATGGATTCTCTAACATAGCCCCATTGCAACAATTCGTTCACTTGTCGCTGCAACTCCTTGGCCTCGTCGGGATTGCACCTATACGCAGGACGGTTTGGCAACGCTACGCTGAGAATGAGATCGATGCGACGTTCGACCCTTCGTATGGGAGGAAATTCATCGGGCGGCTCCTCTGGTAACACTTCAATGAACTCACTAAGAAATGCCATGAATTGGGAAAGAATTGGATGTACCTCCTAAAGGGTGACTTCCTTAGTCGTCATGACAAGGACTAAGTTCAGATTCCATGTGGTTCCCATCATAATCATCAATCTCTCATTCAGATTACTAGTTCTCCAAGCTTCATTATTATGCACGTCATGTGGGCTGAGTTGTCCTAGAACAATCTTCTTCTCGTCCTTAGGAAATAAGCAAGTGGTCTTGAACGCAAAGGACATGTGTGGTAGAAAATGGCAGCATTGTGGTTTTTGCGGGCTGAATAGTCTTGACAACAGATCCACTATATCCACAACGGAGCTCTCGAACCCAATATCAACAGCCTTATCATACTGCCACGGCTCATTGGAAATGAGGTAATTGACACTCACTGGACCCACACCGCAATATAACAGCCCATCCATATTCATCATTTCCATTGAACACGGAAGACGAACATGTTGAGGGACACATACCTCGCCTTGGAGAGTGCTTTGTTCATTCATCCACTTCAACTCGTATGGCTTGGAGATGATCGATAAGGTCAGCGTCATTCCCTCCATGTTAGTAGAGGAAAATTTGTAGTAAAATTCTTCATGAACATCGCAAACCTCATCGTTGGTGTTGGTCTTCTTCATTGGAACGACATCCCTAGCTTCTTCTACTTCAAACGAAATGTCGGAAGTCTGGACATCTTCGATAGCATCTTCACTTTCATCAAGAAAGTCTCCTGAATCTGCATAAATCGTTTCTTCTTCAATTTCATCAAGAAAGACTCCTGTATCCCCATGAATTATCTCTTCACATGCAGATTTGACCTCAGTAGTAATCTGAGTTTGGGGTGGTTGCACTTTGGGATTGGTAGAGACAAAACCCTTATATCCAGGACTTATGGAATTCCTCATGATTTCATGAAAGTCGTTTATCATCTCTTGATGCCTTTTGTTGCACTTCTGCATCGTGACCTTCTCCTCCTTAACGGATGGTCCGGCTTGGACCTGAAGATTCCTTCGGCACGAGGTTATTGGTAATCCGAGACTCCTTTTCTCAGGTTTCGATTTGAAACCATTCTTCTTTCCAAGTAATCCGCGCATTCGATCCATTTCTTCAAGTAGATCATCCTGGTTTCGCTGCCATAGAGTGAGCTGAGCTTGTTCATATGTAAGAGGCACTGGAACTGTATAGAATTGAATCCAAACATTCTGTTTATACTCCCTCACGTGTTTAACTTGCTCTCTACGGAAGTGAAGGATTAACCTTTGCTCTGATACCAAATGATGTGCCTCGGTTTGTCGACACAAAGGGAATTGCATAAAAGTGACAGAAACGGATAAGATGAGAAGGGTGGATGGTAGAACCGTTCACCAATGCTTGATAAGATAACTCGCCACAAGCAAAGACGTCCGGGTTTGATTAGCCACACTCAAGGATGAGGGATAAGAATCGGATAGGTTTCGCCACTAAACAATCAAATTGCTTAGATAAGAAGGGGGTGCACTAAGGCAATAATCTCATTCATCAAAGCTGCTGGAAATAACATAATAATAGAGCTTATATAGTGCTCTTTACAGCAAAAACGAAATTCAAACTTAAATTGGCTAACTCATGCATGGAGAGCAGCCTTTATTGGAAAGCAAATACTAGAAAACATAAGCAAATCAATTCAGAACCCAAGTCTCAAGGTTGGTTGGTTGTTGGGCGGATTAGCGTTGAATGCTAATTGGCATGAATGTCTCTTGGGCCTTCTTGCATCTGCAGCAGCATTTTAGGCCGTCCATTGGCCATGTTTGTGACTTCGGCCTTGGATCGAGTGATTGGGCCACCATTTCGACTTGTAGGAACAACACCTGGGCTTGGGTACAAAGAACTGTTATCTTGGAGCACATCAATACTTGTATGGATGCCTTGGAAAATGATCCTATGTGGAAACTAGGCAGAAGGAGAATTATAAGTTGACCTAGATACAGCACGGTACTATATAAATGTTGTTTATAACAGGTTGATTAGAGAAAAGGGAATTAATGTTTCGTGGGCGTTACAATACTCCTAAAAGATGATTAGCACGATGCCCGTCGTATCCGCCGGTCGCACTGCAAACCTCGTATGAACTGTTCGGAAGGAAGGACCAGATCGAAGGAGCGAAATGTTGATGCAGATTCGGACGACAATACATTAACATGCACCCAACCATTTCGGCAAGTGGGAGCTATAAGCATATGGTGATGGGCGCCGTAAATGGAAGCCCATTATATGTATATGTTACCTAAGTTAGTTGGGTAAATGTCAAATTAGGGAATTGGGCCAGACCTAAATCCAAATTGACATGAGAGGCCCAAAATTGGGCCTCCCTATACATGTGGCCGGCCGAAACTTATAGTCAGGGTAAAGTGGACTTTTTTCCACTTTGATCCTCCTATATATACATGGTGTTAGGGAATTTTTAAGGTTAATCACTATTTCCTCATTAGAGTGTTTTAGAGAGAAAAACCCTCCACCCCACACAAGGGTTTTGGCCGAACCACTCCCCACCAAAGGGTGTGCCAATTTGCTTTCAAGCAAACACTCTAGAGATCCGTCCCCTGCCAAGAATCGATCAGAGGCTTTTCTATGGAGAACATACCACGTAGGGCTTCCTAAACCAGAACCTCTATGGGTGCCGACCGGAGGATCGTGAACTCCCTGTAGGAAGGTTCTTGGGACTACGGACAACGTTTGAGGTATGTGCAAATCTTCCGCTACGTAATTTCAATTACTAGCATGTACCATGATTTAGTATCCGTAGTGATTACTCCCCGGAATCTAACCGGCCGGTCCAATTTTGCACAACCGGGTTGGGTCAACCAACCCAGAAGACCAGGGGAACCCGACCAGACCGAACCGGGTCAACTGAACCGAACCGGGCCGGGTTCACGGGTCCTAAACCGGGGCGGGTCAACTAAACTGGGTTTTCTCAATCGGTCCAACCTATTCGGGTCGAGTTGGATCGGGACAACTAAAATGGGTCGAACCGAACTGGTTTGAGTGAAGAACCGAACGAAACTCCTATTTTAAACAGAAGCGGTCCGACTGAACAATTTTTAACCGAACCGATCCGGACTAGCTGAACCAGACCGAACCAAACCAGAATTTGACTGGACCGAACCATGTCAATTTTAAATAGGATTGTCAAATTTTAAAATCCAAATGTTTGTGAACTTTAAAATGACCTGCACAGTGCTAATAGGTTTATATGTGATGCCTAGTTTCGATTATGGGGATGGATTGCAATTGCTATTTAATTGATATTATTGCATGATTAGAACTATTGTCTTGACTATGTCAAGCTAGCTGGATATTGCATATTGTTGGCCGAGCCCTGGTTTTCAATTATGAGTTGCGCACTAGGATAGACATACTGTGATGGTTGTACAAGCCTAGGATTCATGGCTAGAAGTACGCATGTTTGATTGATAGCATGATTTGCAAGTCAGGCCCAAATGTTTCAAAACCGAATATCAAGCGCCAAATATGCATGTTTGTTATGGTGTGATCACGTATGATGCGTATGCATGAATGTGGATGATGTAAAAGCATGTGATAATTTACTTAGGAAGTAGAATTATATATGCTAGCATGAGTTCCTAGGATCATTAGACGCATGACACATATGAATGAAGAGTTGTTTGTTTCATGGATGTGACCTGCGGATGACGATTTACTTTTGTAGTAGAATTGTATATGCATACTTGAAATCCTCGAAAGACAAGATCGTGTGTTTTTAAAACCTCCTGTTCCGGTGAAAGCGATTAAACCGTTTTAAAAGGCTGGTCTATTTGAAAGAAGACATCGGTAATGTGAACTCTTTCACGACCCCACTTCCCTCGGCTTACTGTTGGTCGGTTGGGTTAGATGTCTGAGGATTCATTATTTGTCTCCTTCTATCTCATAGATATCCGATGTAAGCAATTCTTTTTCCTAAATGTTATTGTCTCCCTGATTGTTGCATAATTATCAATTTATGTTTAATAGATAGAAGATCGAAAGCGTTTCTTCACAACACTTGAGGGTAGAAATTATGATGTTTGGGAGATATGTTACGGGCATTCTCTTTGCTGCAAATGTTGAGGATCAGATAGATCCAACAATAAAGAGAGTAAAAACGGGCGAAACTGGTAGTCCAAGACACAACAGTAGTGAAAGGTCTCAAAAAGATCAAATAACTCGTGATTTAATCCGTGCTACGCTGAAAGAAGAAGTGGATGAAGGATTCATGAACGTGAGTGCATTACACCTCTGGTGTACCGTAAGCCTTCGTGTAGCAATAAATCTGATGCTAAAGTATCACGATATACTTTGCATAAATGGAGGTTTACACTAAATTCATGAGTGTTGAACCGAACCTAAATCCTATTTTATTGAACCTTTTCTGACCGAACCAGATTTTAAAATAAAACCAACCCGAACCGAATTTATGGAACCGAACCGAACCGAAATTGACTTAACCGAACCAAATTTTTCAAAATCGAATTCATGTAAATTAATAAAATGGGATGGTCAAATTTTAAAATCCAAATGTTTTCGACTTTAAAATAGTCTACACAGTGCCTGATGGTTTCAAATTTTCACGTTTTAATTAAACCTTAATGACTAGTTTCGATTATGGGGATGGATCTCAGAAATGCATGATTTTGGGACTGGATTAATTAGAGGGTTGAATTGAAATTGTTTACTTTACGTCACATATAAATATTAGAACTGTTGTCTTGACTATGTCAAGCTAGCTGGAAATTGCATGTTGGGGGCAGAACCCTGGTTAAATATATAGTTTGCGCACTAGGATAGACATGTTGTGATGGTTGCAATTCCTAAGATTTATGTCTAGAAATTCGCACAATTGACCTCTGAGAGAAACCCTCTCACCCCTAAGTAGAGATTTCGGCACACCATAATCAGTCCGAGGTTCTGTCCCCGTTGAAGAATCGATCAGAGGATTTTCTGTGGAGTTTATACCGCGTAGGACATCTTTTCACGAAGAACTTGTACGGGTTCCGACTGGAGGATCAGAACTACCTCCACATCGTTCTTGGGCAGGAAAGCTATTGAGGTATATGTACATTATTCCGCTGCGTAATTAGTTTACTTGCATGTACACGTTTAGCATTCTGTAGTATTATTAGGTCCCCGTAATCCAACATTGTGATCATGCCATATTTTACAGAGACAGGCCGGCCTCCCGCCTTGAGTCGTAAGGATTTGCGTCTCCCTACTGATGAAGACATTGCAGGCTCTGAGTGGACTCATTTTTCTGGATTGAAGGAGTACCACCTTGATCGTCATGTTTCTTTGCACACACCTGAGGTAGGGGTTCGTGTTCTTACAGTGTAGTTGCCCCTAGGGATCACATCTCTTCTCCTGTTTTTCCTAAGGAAACAAGACGATTGGGTCAGGGAGTTCTTTCTCGCTATGTCCCTGGAAGTGTTTTATTCTTTGTGTTCTTTTTTGTATGCTTGTTTATTTCCTATGTGTTTTGAATGTTTGATTGTTGTTTGAGGGCATTGCTGACATTGTCAATCTTTCGGCTGTTGCTCTTGAGCTATCCGACGAGGAGAAGTGTCGCGCGGATGAGAGAGTTTCCGCAGTGGCTAAGTATAAGACTTCCTATGCCTGTTCTTCTGATTTCAAAGTTCGATGCGACAAGGAGATGAAACAGTTTGGTGAATATCTCGTTTGATCATATTTTCAGGCTTAATCCTCATTTTTCGTTTGGTGATTTCTGTTAAGTTATGAGATCTAGGTCAACGGGGTGTCGGCTTTGATCTCACTCCTTATGGGGGATGTGTATGATCCGGTCTTCTCGAGTTGTCTTGCCTTTGTCTATGTCCTTCTTCCTTTCCTTCTTCCCTTGGTTCCTTCTCTTCTTCTCTCCCTTTGCCCTGCAAAAGGGGCAATACCAGACACGGAGGAGGGGGGGGTGGTGTCTGGTGAACCCTCTCCGATGCCTAAGTCAGAACTATATTTCTAGAGAGATAAAGCTAGAGAGATGTCAGAGCTAAATTGTTCAAAAAATGGCCAAGATGTCCAAATGAGTTGTGAAGGTGGGGTATTTATAGGCAACGGTGTCATTAGGGTGGCTTAATGACATCGTTAACCTCTAAACACAATTAATTAACCTTTAAGTATATAATTAAGACCTTAGGATTCGGAGGAGGTAGGCAGACTGGATCGAGCATGGGCGTCTGAGAGGGGTGTCGGGACCCTTGGGGGGGGGAGGAATCCGACCCCCAAGGGTAGGGGTTGGGTGAGGGCACCCAACCCCTCCTAGGGAGGGTGGGGTTGGCCAACCCCATCCCTCCTAGGAGGGATCGGGTCAGCCGACCCGATCTCTCCTAGGAGAGATCGGGTTGGCCGACCCGATCTCTCCTAGGAGAGATCGGGTCGGCTGACCCGATCTCTCCTAGGAGAGATCGGGTTGGTCCACCCGATCTCCCCTAGGGGAGATCGGGTTGGCTGACCCGATCTCCCCTAGGGGAGGTCGGGTGTGGCCACCCGACCTCACCTAGGTGAGTTCTTCGTTGTCGGACGGGCGCTTCGGCCCCGTCCGAGCAGTTGGTGTTCTCGCGAAGTGTCCGGGTTGAAGTTTCGATTTGCAATCATAAATGGGACGATAAAAATACAACGGTTCGGAAGTCAACGGGTTCAAATTGGGCGTATATCCATCACATGCCCCCGAGTCAACCAATGGCCTAACCCTTGATTGACTCTATTTTAGGATGGTATGACACGCGCAATTTGAAACCGGGATTTTACCTTCTTTGTCTGAATGTCTGCTTACCCTTAGATGCGTGCCTCTGACCCTGCCCCCCTGTCTACTGAGATAGAGGAATTGTAAACGTCAGAGTAGCACGGACGTGTGCCTAGACACACGTCCGTCTGAGGTGGGAGTGATAAACTTATCTCTGCTACAGGTGTATACTCAAAAAATACAAACTTGCACCGGGGTGTGATACGAGTGCAACTAAATAACTTACGCTTCCAATTTCGTGCCGGGATTTTATCTTAGTGATGAAAAATTTCAGTTTTGGTCTAAAATTTTCCTAAGTATGGGATACTAGGAAATAAACCTTAGTAGATGTCAACTATGGTAAGTGTGAGTTTAACCATGGTTGATGGGAACTAGTTTTTGAATCTTGTCCCTTGAAATTTTCCATTCTAAAAATCAACGGTGTTGATTTGGCGACTCTAGAAAAACCCTAATCCTCTGTATTATAAAAGGAGAAGTGATTACCTCATTCTCATTGTCCTTTTCTCTTCTTTTCCTTTTGGCGGTGGGATTTCTGGTCAAGCTTGTTTCTCGGGGCGTGCGTTGCATTGAGGTACGTGTCTTCTCTTTTTGTGTAAGCGTTGCCTTTGAGAGATTTAATTATGCTTCTCCTTCAATCGTTTCCTTACTCGTCTCGTTTTTGATTTGTATGTCTTCATGATAATATAGTCCTGTTTGATTCGTCATTTTTTCATCTTTTTACCTTCATGTTTCCGCTTACCGGCGGGTGAAGTCCTCCATGTTGGGATTATAATTATCTCCTTTTGCCCCTTATCTTCGCTTGTTGGCCCGTGGGTCTCTCTGTGCTGGGGTTTGTAACTATCTTCCTTTGTCTCCCCGCCTCTGCCTATTGGCTGACGAGGTCTCCTTATGCTGGGAGTTATGACTATCTCCTCCTGCCCCCTGCCTCTGCTTGTTGGCTGATGGGGTCTCCTTATGCTGGGAGTTATGACTATCTCCCCCTGCCCCCTGCCTCTGCCTATTGGCTGATGGGGTCTCCTTATGCTGGGAGTTATGACTATCTCCCCCTGCCCCCTGCCTCTGCCTATTGGCTGATGGGGTCTCCTTATGCTGGGAGTTATGACTATCTCCCCCTGCCCCCTGCCTCTGCCTATTGGCTGATGGGGTCTTTCTTGTCGTCTTTCTATTCTTGTCTTTTGACTTTGTATCCATCATTTAGGGAAATGAGTTCGTATCTCTTGTCCATTGTTTGCTTTCTGTTTTCCTTGGGCTGAGCCTGTGTTTTTTCCGGTCAGCAGAACTTTCTGGTGATTGATGAGGAGTAAGAGGCCAGTACGTGTGGGAGTGGTTACTTCCGGGACCGGATCTTCGATTGCAAAAAGATCAGTTTTCTATGGTGCGGGGAGGTGTTCTCTAACTGAAGGTAAGGGTGGTGACGTTAGGGTGCCATCTTCTTTCTATATTGATGCCCCCCAATCGAAGGTCCGGGATCCGTCTTTTCCTTCCTCCTTGTTTGGTGAGTCCTTGAGCAACTGAGTTTCTTTAGTGTACCTTGGTATTTACTCTGTGCTTTGTTATAGGTAGACTTCGTCTTCCGCGTCTGAGTCGGAAGGAGCTGTCTCGTCCCCCTGTTGATGGGATTGTCGGGTCCGAGTGGGCGCCTTATTATGGGCGTGGGGCTCGTTTTGACAATCAATCTTCTTTACAAACTCCTGAAGTTGGAGTTCGTGTTCTGCAGTCTGCTGTTCCTCCTGCTGATCGTGTGTCCCTCTCCAAAGGGTTGGAGGCAACTTATGAGTTGGCTCGTGATGTGTTGGCTCGTTATGCTCCTGTAATGTTACAAACTGTTTTATCCTTCGGCATACTTCTTCTTCATGTGTTATCCGCCTCATCTTTTATTTTTGTTGCAGGGTATGGCCGACCTTGTTAATTTATCCACCCTTGCTATTGATCTTGCTGAGGAGAGGAAGGTATATGAGGACATTTGTGTCTCTCTTAAATCCAATCTTATTAGCTGTTTGGAGCATAGCCGTATCACTGATTTGCGGTGCCGAGACTTGGAGGGTCGCATTGTTCTTCTCAATGAAGAGGTTGAGGCGTTGAAACAAAGGTCTTATCGTGATGAGACACTCCGGGCTGCTGAGTTAGTCTCTCTGGAGGAAATGTTTTGTATGGAGGCGAAGGAGTGTGCCATTGCTGAGTATAAGGCCTCTTCTGCTTATCAGGCTGCTATGGATGTTCGTTGCTCTGTGGCGAAACGTATTTCCTTGAAGAAGATTCTTGAGCGTATTCATATGATTGCTCCTGACTTTCCTTTTTCTCGACTTGGTGATTTGTCGGACTTTGCTATTAAGCATATTGCGAAGATAAGGGAATAGTACCCTTATTTCTTGTGGTAGTCTCATGTGTTTGTGAGTTGTGGTTGTCTTTAGAGTTTAAAACTCCATCTTTCTTAGTGTTGCCTTCTTTGTGTGATACACTTGTCTCTACTCGTTGTATACATGGCCGTGTGCTTATGTCTCTTCTTATGATGCCTCCTTGTGCCTTGTGTATGGCTCTTTGGGTATGGAACCTTCCCTTGGTATATTTCCTTTACTTATTCTTCTTTCGTGGTTTCCTTCATGTCATACCTGTAACTTCATAAAGAAAAAACATTATTTGTTCTTCACATTACTTTACTTAGAAATTTCTTTCTCATGGTATCCTTCTAAGCATGGTACGATGATCTTTTCTGATACCCCTTACACGGTATACGTTGTACTGTTAGACCAAAGATACGCTCTTGGTGGGCGTCGAAATCTGTTCACGAGACAGGCTCTCGGACGGCACTTAACGTTTCACAGGATAGGCTCCCGGAGGGCACAGGTTAGTCCACCAATACCATACCTTCTTGACGGGTGTCAAACTGTTCACGAGACAGGCTCTCGGACGGCACTTAACGTTTCACAGGATAGGCTCCCGGAGGGCTCAGGTTAGTCCACCAATACCATACCTTCTTGACGGGTGTCAAACTGTTCACGAGACAGGCTCTCGGACGGCACTTAACGTTTCACAGGATAGGCTCCCGGAGGGCTCAGGTTAGACCAAAGATACGCTCTTGGTGGGCGTCGAACTGGTAGTTTGAAATCTACCTCAAGATACGCTCTTGGGGGCGTCGAACTGGTAGTGTTTTTTCTACCTCAAGATACGCTCTTGGGGGCGTCGAATCTGGTAGGTTGCAAATCTACCTCAAGATACGCTCCTGGGGGCGTCGAATTCGTAGTTTTTGGAAACCACTCTCAAGATACGCTCTTGGTGCGTCGAAGTCGTAGTGTAGTAACTACTCTCAAGATACGCTCTTGGGGGCGTCGAAGGTTGTAGTATGAACACTACTCTCAAGATACGCTCTTGGGGGCGTCGAGGTTCGTAGTTTTTGGAAACCACTCTCAAGATACGCTCTTGGGGGCGTCGAATGTCGTAGTACGAAGACTACTCTCAAGATACGCTCTTGGTGGCGTCGAATTCGTAGTATGAACACTACTCTCAAGATACGCTCTTGGGGGCGTCGAATTCGTAGTATGAACACTACTCTCAAGATACGCTCTTGGGGGCGTCGAATGTCGTAGTACGAAGACTACTCTCAAGATACGCTCTTGGGGGCGTCGAAGGTTGTTGACTTGAAGTCATATCTGTGTAAGGATAACTTGGTGATTGTAACATCACATTCACTGGTAAACTACTACTCTCTTAGGAGCATTCATGTTTTTGTACACTCGGGATGCCTTGGTGCACCAAGACATCCTTTGTAGGAGATCAAAGATAGTTGTAGAGTTGGAGTAACTTCGTGAGTTCTCCTTCTCTAGAGTTGTTTTTGAAAAGCTTGTAGAGCTAAAACAAGCAAAATGCTAGATATGAAACTAAGGATATGGTCTCTTGCTTGTGCTTCCTTCTTATACGTAGTACTTCTTTAGGTGCTCTCCACTGAAGGTGTTTGTGGAGATATACCCCTCCCCATCTTCGAGGCGGTAGGCGTTGACGTAGGGGACTGACGCTATCTTGTAGGGTCCTTCCCATTTTGGAGATAATTTTCTGACTTGGTCCAAGTGTGAGAACTCATTCCTTCTTAGTACCAGTTCTCCTACGTGGAATTGTCTCTCCTTGACTTGACGGTTGTAGTATCTTGCTGAGACAAGGCGCATTCGTGTCTGTGCTTCTTCTGAATTCCACCTTTTATCCTCCACCATGTCTAAATCTAAAAGCCTTGCTTTGTTGTTCTCATGCTCCTCAAAGTACTTGGTCCTCAGTGATTGTACAGCTATTTCTGCTGGTGCCACCGCTTCAGTTCCGTATACCAAGCCAAATGGTGTTTCTCCTGTGGATATCTTTGGTGTTGTTCGCACTGCCCATAGGACATTTTCCAGTTCATCTACCCAACTTCCCTTGGTGGCGTGGAGTCGTTTCTTTAGGCCATCTAGCACTATCTTGTTTGCCGATTCTACTTGTCCGTTTGTCTGGGGGTGCTTCACTGATGCGAAACGGTGATCTATATTTAGTCTTTCGCAATACCACTGTAACTTCTTGCTCTTGAATTGTGGGCCATTGTCACTTATTATTGCTTTTGGCACCCCATACCTCGAGACAATGTGAGATTGGATGAAGTTGACGACTTGGTCGTCTGTTGTCTTCCCCATTGCCTTTGCTTCTATCCACTTGGAGAAGTAGTCTATTGCAACAATTATGCAAGTCTTCTGACCTTTTGTTTTTGGTAGGGGGCCTATCAAATCAATCCCCCATTGTGCGAAAGGCCAGGCTCCTGAGATGGAGCTTAGCTTTGCTGGTGGGGCTGTTATATTTCTGGAGTACCTTTGGCAGTGATCACATTTTTGTACCAAGTCTGCTACTTCTTTGCTCAATGATGGCCAATAGTATCCTAGGTTGTAAACCTTTCGGCTTATTGACCTTGCTCCTTCATGGCACCCCGCCTCTCCCTCATGGAGCTCTGCAAGTACCCTCTCTGTTTCTGGGTATGCTATGCATTTGAGGAAAGGTGTGGAGTATCCTTTCTTGTAGAGCTCATTGTCCATCACTGCGTAATTCCTAGCCATCCTTTCAATCTTGACTGCTTCCACCTTATCTTTTGGGAGCTTTCCTTCCATGATGTATTGTCTCATTGGTGTCATCCAGACTTCTGCTTCATCTATTGCTAGAACCTCCATTTGTTCTATCACTGATTGCATTCTTTGCTCCACGAAGTGAACCTCTTTGCCTGCTTCTGCCCCTAAGGCTAGTTTACTTAAGGCGTCTGCCTCTTGGTTTTGTTCTCTTGGGACAGACTCAATGTCGAAGCTTTGGAAGCTCTTTATTAGGTCCTTGGCTTGCTGCAAGTATCTCTGCATGTTTTCGGACTTTGCAGTGTAGATTCCTTTCACTTGGTTGACAACTAGTTGAGAATCACACTTGACCCTTAAATGCTTTGCCCCTACTCCTTTGGCTATCCTCAGGCCAGTTATTAGTGCTTCGTATTCAGCCTCATTGTTTGTTGCCTTAAAGGTTAGTGCCATGGCATAGCGCATAGGTGTATCGCTGTTTGGTGGGTATAGTAAGAGGCCTGCGCCTGACCCTCCTCCGTTGGATGACCCATCAGTATGCATCTCCCATAATTCTTCTGGTTGTGTCTCCTGACTACTACTTGCCTCGCATGTAGTTTTGACTTCTCCCAAGTCTTCGCCCGGATTAATTCCAGTGAATTCGGCGATAAAATCCGCTAGAGCTTGACCCTTTATGGCTGTTCTTGGGGCGAAATGAATGCGAAACTCACTTAGCTCGATTGCCCATTTGGTCAGTCTTCCCGATGTGTCTGGTCTCTGCAGGAGGTGTTTCAATGGTTGGTCTGTGAGGACTGTTACTTCATGCCCATGAAAATACGGTCTCAACTTTCTTGCTGATACAATCAGTGCATAGAGGTACTTTTCTATTGGCAAGTAGTTGATCTCATACTTTGCCAATGTTTTGCTTACGAAGTATACTGGCAATTGTGTAGCGTTTTCCTCTTTGATTAGTACTGAGCTAACTGCCACGTTGCTCACTGAGATGTAGAGGTAGAGGGGCTCCCCTGGTATAGGCTTTGCTAGGGGTGGTAGTGTCTTCAGATGTTGTTTGAGTTGCTGGAAGGCTTCCTCACATCTCGGTGTCCACTCAAATTTCTTGTTTGCCCTTAGTACCTCAAAGAAGGGTAATGCCTTGTCTCCTATTTTGGATAGGAATCTGTTAAGGGCTGCCAACCTCCCGTTCAGCCGTTGAACCTCTTTGTGCTTCGTTGGTGATTGCATTTCTTCAATTGCTTGAAGTTTTTCGGGGTTTACCTCTATGCCTCGCTGGCTTACCATGAAGCCTAAGAACTTTCCTGACTGCACCCCAAATGCGCACTTTTTTGGGTTTAGACGGACTTGATATTGCCTCATCCTTTCAAATGTTGAGCGAAGGTTTTCCACATGGTTCTTCTTCTCTTTAGATTTGACTATCATGTCGTCCACATACGCCTCCATTGTCTTCCCTATCATGTCCCCAAAGATTTTGTTGACCATTCTTTGGTATGTTGCTCCAGCATTTATGAGTCCGAAAGGCATCACTGTGTAATGGTATATCTCGCTATTAGCGTAGAATGCTGTGTGGGGGGCGTCCTCAGGGGCCATTTTTATCTGGTTATATCCTGAGTATGCGTCCATGAAGCTCATTAGTTGGTGACCCGATGTTGCATCCACTAACTGATCTATTCTTGGTAGCGGATATGAGTCCTTTGGGCATGCCTTGTTTAGGTCCCGGTAGTCAATACACATTCTCCAACTTCCTCCCGGCTTCTTTACCAGTACTGGGTTTGCCACCCATGTCTGGAATCTGATTTCCTTGATGAACTTTGCCTTTAGTAGCTTTTCTACTTCTTCTTGAATAGCTATCTTTTTATTGCCTCCCATTGGTCTCACCTTCTGTGTTGTTGGCCGCGTTGCCGCGTCTATGTTGAGCCTATGTGAGATCACATCTTCTGATATCCCTGGCATATCGCTCGGTGACCAGGCGAACAAATCCTTGTACTCCCTTAGTAAGGCGACTAGATGGTTCTCCTCTTCCTGAGATAAGGCAGTTCCAATTTTAGCCTTCCTATCGGGTTCTTCTATAAGTATCTCTTTTAGTTCCTCCATGGGGGCTGGCCTTCCATGATCTTCTCTTGGGTCCTCGTCTACTAGTAGGACTTCTCTTGTTTTCTTCCTTTTGCCTAGTGCAATCCTTGCACATTTCCGTGCTACCTTCTGGTTACCCTTTACTTCCCCTATCCCTTGGTCTGTGGGGAATTTCACTTTCTGATATAGCGTTGATGGTACCATACCCCACTTGTTGATTGTAGTGGTACCTAGGACCCCATTGTACTCCTCCATGTCTTCTGTAATGAAGAATGGGACATCAATCTTTAGCTGCCTCTGCCCTGTGCCCAGTGTCACAGGTAGTGTGACTGCCCCCAGTGGGTATGTTGGCTCTCCTGAAAATCCTACCAAGGGGGAGTAAACCTGTTTTATGCTACTTGGCCTAACTCCTAGTATACTGAGGATCTTTTTGCTAATGATGTTGGGTGAGCTTCCACTGTCTATTAGGATTCTCCCAATGTCCATGTCAGTGATCTTCATTGTTATGACCAGGGCATCCTTGTTGTCTGGTAACACATGCTCCATGTCTCTTCTTGAAAACTCTATTATGTCTTCTTTCTTTTCCTTTGGTTGTTCTTCTCTTGGCTTAGGAGTCCCTACCTCTGCCATATATGCTTCTCTGGCATTTGCTGACTCTCCTCCAGCTCCATACCCTCCATGGATGACATATACGTTTGCCATCTTGCTAGTGATAGTTAGGCTTTCTGTCCGAAGCCCGCAGACGGCGCCAAGTGTTAAGTTATGAGATCTAGGTCAACGGGGTGTCGGCTTTGATCTCACTCCTTATGGGGGATGTGTATGATCCGGTCTTCTCGAGTTGTCTTGCCTTTGTCTATGTCCTTCTTCCTTTCCTTCTTCCCTTGGTTCCTTCTCTTCTTCTCTCCCTTTGCCCTGCAAAAGGGGCAATACCAGACACGGAGGAGGGGGGGGTGGTGTCTGGTGAACCCTCTCCGATGCCTAAGTCAGAACTATATTTCTAGAGAGATAAAGCTAGAGAGATGTCAGAGCTAAATTGTTCAAAAAATGGCCAAGATGTCCAAATGAGTTGTGAAGGTGGGGTATTTATAGGCAACGGTGTCATTAGGGTGGCTTAATGACATCGTTAACCTCTAAACACAATTAATTAACCTTTAAGTATATAATTAAGACCTTAGGATTCGGAGGAGGTAGGCAGACTGGATCGAGCATGGGCGTCTGAGAGGGGTGTCGGGACCCTTGGGGGGGGGAGGAATCCGACCCCCAAGGGTAGGGGTTGGGTGAGGGCACCCAACCCCTCCTAGGGAGGGTGGGGTTGGCCAACCCCATCCCTCCTAGGAGGGATCGGGTCAGCCGACCCGATCTCTCCTAGGAGAGATCGGGTTGGCCAACCCGATCTCTCCTAGGAGAGATCGGGTTGGCCGACCCGATCTCTCCTAGGAGAGATCGGGTCGGCTGACCCGATCTCTCCTAGGAGAGATCGGGTTGGTCCACCCGATCTCCCCTAGGGGAGATCGGGTTGGCTGACCCGATCTCCCCTAGGGGAGGTCGGGTGTGGCCACCCGACCTCACCTAGGTGAGTTCTTCGTTGTCGGACGGGCGCTTCGGCCCCGTCCGAGCAGTTGGTGTTCTCGCGAAGTGTCCGGGTTGAAGTTTCGATTTGCAATCATAAATGGGACGATAAAAATACAACGGTTCGGAAGTCAACGGGTTCAAATTGGGCGTATATCCATCAATTTCGGTCCTTATGCCGAAGGTTATGTTGCTGTACTCAGAGGACAGGCTCCAGTTTCCGGGAATGTTGTTGAGGCACCTGTGCAGGAGGATACCGTACCTGTTGATGTTATTGAGTCGGGTTCTTCTTCATCCTCTTCGAGTTCTATTACTGGTTCTTCGTTTGAGCATCAGGACCGTGAGGACTCTGCAGTGGCATCAGGTTGATTATCTGATATTTCTATCCTTGCACAAATTTCTTTGCTTTTCCTCCCCTTGTTGGGTTGAGTGGTTTATCCCCGTGTTGGGTTGAGTTTATTTTGAAAGCCTCATACTTAGGAATTTTATGGCTTTGCTACTTGACTTGGTTGTGTTGGTTCTCTTTAAGATGTCTCATTTAGCTTATGGTGTGGATGGTAGACTTGCTACTTGGTTATGATAACTGCTTGTGGTTGTTTATGTGGATCCTTCTTTGCGTGCTCCTTCTTGTGCTTGCATTTACTTACTTGATGTCTTTTTAGTATTCTTGTGTATCATGATACCTGTAATGTCATCATGAACAAACTTGCATTTTTCACATATCATATATCCTTGCTTTGTAAGGAGAAAGGCTTTTCAAGATACGTTCTTGGGGACGTTGCAAAAAAAAATTCGCGAGACTAGCTCTCGGAGGGCGCAGAATGTGTTCGCGAGATTGGCTCTCGGAGAGCACATAGTTTGTTCGCGAGATTGGCTCTCGGAGGGCGCAGAGTGTTATCACAAGATTGGCTCTCGGAGGGCGCAGAATATGTTCGCGAGATTGGCTCTCGGAGGGCATAGATTTTGTTCACGGGATTGGCACCCGGAGGGCGCAAAATATGTTCACGAGATTTTCTCTCGGAGGGCCCAGAAGGTTATCATGAGATTGGCTCTCGGAAGGCACAGAAAGTCATCACGAGATTGGCTCTCGGAGGGCACAGAAAGTTATCACGAGATTGGCTCTCGGAGGGCACAAAATTTGTTCACGGGATTGGCTCCCGGAGGGCGCCGAATATGTTCGCGAGATTGACTCTCGGAGGGCGCAGAATGTTATCAAGAGATTGGCTCTCGGAGGGCACATAATTTGTTCACGGGATTGGCTCCCGGAGGGCGCAGAATATGTTCGCGAGATTGGCTTTCGGAGGGCGCAGAATATGACATACACATGATTGTCGTATCTATGTAAGGAGTTTTTGGTGATAGCGCAATCTCATACTTAGAAAATATTTTGATGAAGATCTACTTCATTGAAAGCATTCATGCATTATACACAAGATGGATGTTGTGGGTAGTCCAGGACATCCTTTGGGGAAAACGATAAGTAGAAAAAGAGTTGGAGAAACTTTATGAGCTTTCCGCCTCGAGTGTTATTATGAAAGACTAGAAACATAGACATGCATTAAACGAAAGATAAAACCAAGGATATGGTTGTTTCATTGATGACGCTCCTTTAGTGGGTGGTGGATGTCTCTGGTGATATGTATTCTTTCAGTCCTCCCTTGTAGATCATCTCTTCTATTTCGACTTTCATCACCATACAATTATTTTTTTTGTGCCCCCACGTACCATGGTAATCGCACCATCCTCTTGCGTCTTCTCCAAGGAAAGCCTTGCCTTCTTCCTTGCATTCTGGCAGCTCCTTTCTCAGGTGTTTCTTGTAAAGCTCTTCAACTTGCACCTTAAGGGGTGTGAAGTTGAAATTTACACCCCTTCCTTGTGTGTATGCTTCATCCTTATCTTCAAAAGCTTTTCCACGCTACCTCCTTTCTTTCTCAAATGCCTTGTCCAATTTTTCCTTAAGTTGACGCATTGTGATTGTCATCACCACTTGATAAAGACCTCTGAAGGCCTCGAAGGAGGTTGGGTGCATGTATCTAAGGTAAATTCTTACAGCCTCCCTTCTTGTTGCCTACATGTTGGCCCCGTACTCCATGAACCTTTCGAAATAACTTGCAATGGACTCTCCTGGCATTTGCTTTACATCCTCCATGTGTCTGAAACCACTTCCAATTTCTCTTCTTGCTCTTCTTGCTCTTCTTCCTTTTTCGTTATCCGGCTGCCAAGGTATGCTTATTACCCTTACCACCTTATCACCTCCTATTCTCTTGGCCAAACTTCCAAACATCTGCTTGCTTAGGCGGAGTATAACTCCTATCCTTTGCTTTTTGTAACCTGCCTTTTTTCTCTCCCATCTTTGATAGTTCTTATTCCGTCTGCCCCCTGTCGTTACCATTGCCACTAAGTCTGATTGATGTGACCTACGTCTCATGGAATTGACGTAACACTGCCTTTATTATGTGTGAGGGGGAGTGAGCCCTCTCACTGGATTTATTATGAAGACGTTTCCATCATCATTTACCAAATCAATCACTTATGCTATATCGATTCTCCCACTCGAAGTAAGTGGGACCGGAGAATCTCCATCAACCATCTGTTAACTCAATCAGTACTAGCTTGTTTCATTCTGCAAAACGTTGGAAATTCGTCCTCAAATCTTTATAATGTGTCGTGTTTATCCACGAAACCATTGTTCCAAGCTAATTTTAAAACTCGTATTGTTCGAGAGTAGTGCGTACTCTTAATAAATACTTGTTATGCGCAAATTAGTGCGTCTTTGTGATAAGGTTTTACCCGAATCATTCATTAGCTTTTATGGTAACGTGTTAACTGATTTAGTCAGAACATAGTGTTTTACATTAATGTGAGTTAAATTAATCTCATCCCGCAGGAACAATTAATGTGCAACTCTAAAATTATGTAATTCTAAGCTATGTTAATTGAAGTCTTTTAATGAATGCCTTTTAGCCAAACTCTTCGTTTAAGGCTAAGGGTGGGAGAGTCGTTTTACCGACTACATCTTTTTGTTTATTTAACTCATCCATAAATTTATTTATCTTATGGACCATATATTTAAGCTGTCGCTTTTAATGCCATGGTTGATATTCTAATTAGATTGTAGTAGCTAAAAGGCTTACATAAAATCTAAGTAGTTATCAGTGAGTTATATCTGAAGAATTATAAACGAAAATTCCGCATTCATAAAAATACTTCATCATTAAATTCGTACTTTTAAAACGATGTGTCCCGTCTCTCGAGGTGACATGCGCCATGCGCATTATACCAGGTCTAAACCGTGGTTTTGAAATCGTTTTGATTTCCGAATTTAAAATTAAATCGGTTTTAACATGCATATTATTTTGGGATACATATGTTTAATGGAGTACTTAACAAATAAGGATGAGGTAAGTCAGTTTGCCTTTCAGAATTATGAAATCGATGAATTTATTCAGTTCAGTTTGACCTAACTGAGATGACAGAGTATGTAAAATGTTTCGGTTTTGTTCGACCACTTTTACTTAGCCAAAATTTTGGTTCTAACCTGTGGGTTTGAAATTTTGTTTCGGATCGTTCCATTTGACCGGAACGTTAAATTGATAAGTAAATTGTTTCTCGGAATGCTCCCGAGCTTTGAATCGAGAAACAATTACTTTAATCAATAATACCGGATTTCGAAATAACCAAAATTTAGTAATTCAGACGAACAACAAACGATAAATGACAATGGTAGGATTCTTGATCTGAAGGTCTCATGTTCGATCCATACATATCTGAACTTTAAGTTATGTTGAACATCACATCTGATTAAATTCACTAGTGAATCATATCAAAAGTTTTGTGTCCAAATAAAGCATTTCACGGCTTTATATACATGTCATACGAGGTGTGTTTTAGATGCACTTTATAACGGGGTTTGACCCACCGGATTATTGTATAAAGCCTTTTACGGTCTAGTTCACTTCATGATATATGGATCACAATTGACTTCAGATGATCTCTTGTGGTGAGCTGAGAAGGTTGTCGCTTCACTGCCTTGGTTCCTTTGCTTAACTAGACTCAAGGTTATTGAATCATGTCAATGTAAGGCAACCTTATACATCTTTTCCATGTTGACCTTTCATTGCGAAGGTCTTGAACGGATTTTTCACCGGAATCCATGGACAAAGAAATGAACATCACATTCAACTGAAACATTTCTAGCTTCAGCATCCTTACTTCTACCGAGGCAGATGCAAAGGAACACCAAGCTTTGTCATTGTCTAGTTGCAATTGAAGTCTTCTTCAACCCCCTTAAACCAGGGTTGAATGTATCACCACATATGTATTCAGATTATCAAAGAATCTACTTCAATTCTTGGGAAATAAACTTATCACGTTCATCTTTCATTGTCAAAATCATACGAACTACCATATCCATTCGTAGTTGTCCTCTCCTCTTTTCGGAATCGTAGCAGAGAGGAGTCCAATACATATTCCTTATGTTCATCATAATTTATACCATCAAGATTGCAAGGTTCATAGAAGCGAACCGACTTAGCCATGAAAACCAATATGTTGATAATTATGCTAATTCAGGAAGACAACAATATTTTGACAGAATTGCAAACATCAGATTATCTATTAAGATGGAATACGACAAATAGTGATCCCTCAGTCACTAAACCAAACCAACCTTCATTAATCCGATGAAGGGGGTGTTGTGAAAGAATTCACACTATTGTCGTTTTCAATCTAATAGATCAGTCTTTTGAAAACGGTTATTTTATTGCAAATTACCAGAACGGAAATTTTCAAATAAGCATACCCGATCTTGGCTTTCCCAAGACCCTTATGATTTTGTAAAATTATCCGATAGTTTACGCATGCAAATTTATAATTATACTAAATCTAGCAAATCATCATACCATGCCATAAATATCGAACACAACATGCTTACGCGTCATGTGTCTAATGTTCCTAGCATATATAATTCTACGTAGAGTAAATTATCACATGCGTTCTATCATGAGCATCCTAGCATACGCGTCAAAACATGCAACATCCGCACACATCATGCATAATTGACGACTGGAATTTTCGGTTTTATAAAACGCTTTGAAAATATTAGGAGCTATTTTGCAATTCATGCTTACAATCATTCATGCAAATTTCTAGACATGGATTCTAGGCACTTTCAATCAGCATAGCATGTCTATCCTATTGCGCAAACCATATATTTAAATCCCAGAGCTCAATGCTCGCAATATAATATCCAGCTAGCTTGACTAAGTCAAGATGACTGTTCTAATTATATCAAAAGATATGATGCAGAAAGTAAACAATTGCAAATCAGCCCACTAATTTAGTCCAGTCCCAAAAACATGCAAGTCCGAGATTCATCCCCATAATCGAAACCAGGCATTAGGGTTTTGATTGAAACCGTGTATTAAAACACAAACCCTAAGAGCACTGTTTAGGTTAATTTTAAAGTTCGAAAACATTTTGGATTTAAAATTTGAGATCCTATTTTATTGAACAATTTAAAATTTCCGAAAATTTTAAAGTGGTTCGTTCCAAATTTTAAAATCCGGTTCAACCCGGTCTGATTTTAAAAATTCCGGTTTGGTCCGAAAAGGTTCAATAAAATAAGATAGTGGTTCGGTTTATCACTCAAAACCAGTTAGGTTAGGTTTAATTTAGTTACTACGGTCCGACCCGACCCGAGTGGGTCGATCCGATTAAGAAAACCCGGTTTGGTTTTATTCGTTCCGGTTTAGCAATTGGACCGGCCCTTAAACCCTAGGGTTTGGCTGAAATATGTCTTGTGGGCTAAGTAGGGTTTTAAAGTCCACTAAAAACTTAACTTAGCCACCAAAAATATTAATTATTTAAAATAATTTCCAATATTGCTAATATACATATATAATTCGGCACCTATATATAAATATTGTCAAGATTCTATCTTTAAGATGTAAATCAATCAACAGTATAAATATATATATATATATATATATATATATATATTAATATATATTTCGGCCGGTTATATATACAAAATATTGTCAAATATATCTTTTAGGGATTAAAATATGTAGACAATATATCTTCTTAATCTTTTTAAGTAATTAAATCCTATCAATATATCTTTATCCCTATATTTTAGTTATATATATTGATAGTTAATATCTTTTACAATATTATATTATAAACCTATCCATATTTTCCAACTTGTAGATATATAGTTACCTATTAATAAAATTTAATAATGGGAACATATATATTTTTATAGAAATTTTAAAGCCTTGGTGACGAAGAAAATTAATTTTTTTTTACCTAAAATACCCCTAGGGTTTTCGGCACAAACACAAAGAGTTGAAAAAGTTATCAAATTTTAAGATCAAACACTACCTTGATCAAAAATCCAAATTGTGTTCTTGATAAAGCTCATGGTGTTCTTGAAGAATATGAACATCAAACTTATATTTAAACCCAAATTTTCGGCTATGATCCATAAAACATGTTAAATTTGAAAATTTAAAGTTTTTAAAGATCAAACACATAGAAATAGCTAAAAATTTCGGATTTCTTCATGGTGTTCATATACTTGAAAATTTCAGATTTTCATAACATCAAGAACATAATTTATCAAAAATTTAAGAACTCCTAACCTTGCTCTGATACCACTATTGGATTACGGGGACGTAATACTACAGAATGCTAAACGTGTACTAGCAGTATATCTAATCTACGCAGCGGAATTAGTACACATACCTTTTAGCTTTCCTGCCCGAGAACGATGTGGAGGGAGTTTTGATCCTCCGGTCGGAACCACGTGCAAGTTCTTCGTCAGAAGAAGTCCCACGCGATGTAGCTCCACAATAAGACCTCTGATCGATTCTTCAACGGAGATGGAACCTCGGACTTGATGTGATGGTGCCGAAATATTGGACTAGGGTGACAAGTTTTCTCAATGGAGATCCTTGTTCTTAATTGTGTGTGTAAACCCTTAGGAGTCACCCCTATATATAGTATTGGGTGGAGTTGCCAAAAGACAACTCCACCCTATGTGGTACTAGGGTTTCGGCCGAACCATGTAAAATGGGGGTGGGCCTCCCTTGTCAATTACTAATTGGATTTGGCCCAATTAGCCCAGATTGACAATTACCTAATTAACTTAGGTAATTCTCTTAATTAACGGGCTCCTATTACGGCGCCACGTCACCATATGCTAACATGTATATTAACATGTATATATGTCTCCAATAATACAATATAATATATATATATATATATATATATATATATATATATATATAATTATACCTAGAAAATTATTTATATAGTTAGTTGTGTATATTTAATTCCTAAATATATATTTAGGATTAACAAATATAACTAGTTCACCAAATCATACTATTAGGGCCACCATTAGTTGGCCTTAATCCTTATAGTTAATGAGGGCGCCACTAGGGTACCCAACCACTATTAATTATGCCAAGCCTAATTAATTAAGGATAATTTCTTAAATTAACGTACACCTCAAATGGGTTAGGTTACTGAGCTAACATGATGGGCAACCTAAATTGCCTAATTGCAAACAGATCCCAAGCAGGTCGCTTGGTTTCCATGCGAAGAGTTCCTTATACTCCCTCAGAAATAAAGGTATACCATCAACGAGCTCTTGTGGCAGCGACGATCCGATTCTAACGGTCTTTTATACCCTATCAATTTTGACGTCAACCAATTCTTCCATGGTGGCAGGACGTCCACCTCCTCCCGAGGATATTTGTTGGTGACAATGGATAAGAATTAACATTGGCTTCGTCGTCGCAGAGTGCTGGAAAAACATCGGTGAGATATAAGTCGGTCGCCTCTGAGTTCACCCATGCCATGATGAATAGGGAATCTCATAACCTGGTGAGTAGTAGAAGAGACGATAACACGGGTGTTGATTTTCTTTTTTCCGTAGATAGCGTTGTATGTGCTCATAGTGTCGACAACCACGAATAAAACTTCTTTGTTGATTTCTTTTCACCTCGGCCAAAGATTAGTGGGAGTCGTATGGTCCTAATGGGTATGTCGTTCTTCTAGCAAAGCCTACAAGTGGCGAGTTTTTTTCCTGGAAATTTTCCTATTATGTATCCCATTTTTGTGACAATTTCAAAGGCTAACACATCAGTCGAACTCCTTTCATTGATTAATACTCTTCTTACCTCAAAACCACAAATCCACGTTGTAACGAAAAAGCGTCCTCTTGAGGCTGAGCCACCATCATTAAGCGTCGATGAAGAAGGTTGTGGCTATTGGATCCAACTCTCCGGGCCTCTTTCTTGGATGGATGACAGTAGTGCTTTCGGCAGCATAGGCTTCTTTGGTGTCACTAGATTCTCTCCACTTATCAAAACCTCTCGCCAGAACATTTATGTCTCTGCCCCTAAACATTGTCCAACATCTTGATTTTTGCGACATATGATGATGGTGTCTCTAGGCTTCCTCTTGTAGGAACATTAGTTCCCTCTAAAGTACAAGCAATTCTTTGTGTTGTACCACACTCTTATTGGTGGTGTTCACAAAATTCCAACTAGTGTTGTCTTCTCCTTTGATGGGTTTCGCTATGGCCGTTAGGTCCTTTAACGGTGAGGAAACGGTGAATAGGCCCACTGGGCCCTAAAAGGAGGTCAAGAAGACCAAGGCGAAGGGTCCCGACAGAGGGAGTCCCGATGATGAAAGGTCCCGACAGAGTCGGTCCCGATAGGCAAGCTGGACACTCCCGATGAGATGCCTTTAAGTAGGCCCCGATGATGAATCCCTGAGAATGATTGGCCCTGTCACGATGACGAGGGGCCCCGAGCGGTGACACAATGAGATAACTCTGGAGTCCCCGATATTAGTCGGGACTTCCTATCAGAGGTTGATGCCGAGATACACGGAACGTGGCCGAGATAAGCGAAATCATGGCCTAGATAGGCGGGATCGTGGCCGAGATACGCGAAATATGGGCTAACCACCCCAACGGTTCACCAGGTAACTGAGGTACCTCTTTACCTATAAAAGGGCAGAGGTTACCTCAGATCACATACGTTTTTGATACACTCTTTGAGATTCCTGGTTGCCAGTTTATACGAGATACTCATTTAAGCATCGGAGAGGGATTCTGGGTCACCGCCCGGTCTATCCCCTCTTGCAGGATTACGTGGAGCAAAGGAGTTCGGATCGCCGTCAAGACCGTACCGGAGTTCCACCGTGATCCAACATTGGCGCGGTCTGTGGGAAGCGTGACAAAAAGCTAATATGACTTCTACTCGTTCAATGGCGGCTGGCAAGCAGAGAAGACAAGGACAATCTGGTGGTTCCCGTCATCCTGCTGGGAAGACTCTGAATTGGCCACCGGAGCGTGCTGAGGACCAGAATCTCCCTGCTGAGGTCTCCCGGACAGGGGGGCACAACGAAGTCCCCGAAGATGCTGCTCAGCACCAAGAGAATAGGGAGGAGGAGGCTCCTCCAAACGCGGAACTGACGAAGGCTGTGGCGGATGCCATGCCAATGTTTTTGGCGGCTTGGAAGCTCTCCTAGACCGAAGAGAGACGGCCAGGAGGCAGGAGGAGGTGCCTCCGCCAGCAGAGGTTGAGAATGTGCAGGAGGCCCAACCCGGATGCCAGGATAAGGGTAAGGAGCCCGCTCAATCAGAGCGATTTGTGGTCGACGGGCCAGGACCAGTGCAGCACAGGACCATTCCCCTCAATGGTCCCATCACCCCCGATCAGGTGGTGAAGATCGTGAACATTTGCCTGAGGGAGCAGAAGCCGATGATGTCGGAACTGAGGGATCGATCCACTCATCCCTTCGTTCCCTGACTAATAGACACCCTCGCCCCGCCAGGGCTGGGTATCCCCACAGTAAAGGAATATGATGGCGAGGGAGATCCAGTTCGTCATGTCCAGAAGCACCTCATGGCTTGTCTGGGCAGAGCCCCGAACGATGATATCGTGTGTGTACTGTTCCCGAACACACTAGGTGAGAGGGCCCTGACCTGGTTCTTCAGCCTGCCCCCAGGGTGCATCACCTGCTGGGCCGATATGCACGATCGTTTCATTCAGCAGTACTAGGGTCGTCGGCGTCTCCTGAAGAGTGTGAGGTCCCTGGCCCAGGTGGCGCAGAGGCCCGATGAATCGCTGGCACATTACTACTAGCGGTACACTGCCAGTGTGGCGGAGATTGATGAAGAGATATCAGAGGGAGAGACCATCCGTACCTTCCTTCGGAACCTGACAGCCCCCTATGGTTCCGACCTGATGCACAGGGTGGCTGAGAAGGCTGTGTGGAACATGGAGGCACTGCAGAAGAGGGTGAAGCACCAAATCGACGTGCAGGAGTCGAAAATAGCTGCCGGAGAGCTTGATCCTCCGAAGTCAAACAGGGGGAAGCAGTCGCTCAAGCCAGTGGACGACCATAAGCGGAAGGATAAGTCCGAGGGCAGTCGGACTCGAGGTCGTTCTGATCGAAGGGAGGACAGGCGTCCCCTGAGGAAGGATAAGCGGGAGGACTATAGCATCCCTCTGAATACCTCCATGGCGGAGGTGTTAGCGGTCATGGATCGACAGGGCATCTCTAGGTATCCCCCGAAGAAGGAAGGAGAGTTTATGGGATCCCGCACCGATCGTTACTGTCGGTTCCACCGCGCCAGCGGTCACGACACTAACCATTGTCGGGAGTTGAAGAAGGAAATCGAGAAGCTGATCCAGAAGGGGAAGCTCAAGGAGTTTGTGGCTGAAAGGTGGTGTCGTTCCCGCTCCCGATCTCGATCGCAGTCCCGTTCCCGATCCCGCGATCGGTCTCCGAAGAAGAAGAAGTCGGAGCCAGAATCTTCTGGTGCCCGTAAGGAGAAGCGCGGCACCATCAATGTGATTCACGGAGGATTTGTTGCAGGAGGTGACACCACCGCCTCTCGGGAGGTCTATTGATGTGCTTCGGGATGCTCCAAGCTTGACACTGCATAGAGGATCAAAGCAAAGCCACACAAGATCAGCATCAAGTGATGCTTCTTCAAATCCAAGGCCATTTGAGGGCTCTAAATGGCGAAATGGTGGTCCAATAACTCAATCCAAGGCCCAAGTCACAAACATGGACAATGGAGGGCCCAAAATGCTGCAGCAGATGCAAGAAGGCCCAAGAGACACTCAAGTCAATTAGCATTCAATGCTAATCCGCCCAACCAACCAACCTGATGTGCCTCGGTTTGTCAACACAAAGGGAATTGGATAAAAGTGACAGAAACGGATAAGATGAGAAGGGTGGATGGTAGAACCGTTCACCAATGCTTGATAAGATAACTCGCCACAAGCAAAGACGTCCGGGTTTGATTCGCCACACTCAAGGATGAGGGATAAGAATCGGATAGGTTTCGCCACTAAACAATCAGATTGCTTAGATAAGAAGGGGGTGCACTAAGGCAATAATCTCATTCATCAAAGCTGCTGAAAATAACATACTAGTAGAGCTTATATAGTGCTCTTTACACCAAAAACGAAATTCAAACTTAAATTGGCTAACTCATGCATGGAGAGCAGCCTTTATTGGAAAGCAAATACTAGAAAACATAAGCAAATCAATTCAGAACCCAAGTCTCAAGGTTGGTTGGTTGTTGGGCGGATTAGCATTGAATGCTAATTGACTTGAGTGTCTCTTGGGCCTTCTTGTATCTGCAGCAGCATTTTAGGCCCTCCATTGGCCATGTTTGTGACTTGGGCCTTGGATCGAGTGATTGGGCCACCATTTCGACTTGTAGGAACAACACATGGGCTTGGGTACAAGGAACTGTCATCTTGGAGCACATCATCCTCCCCAGGTTGGAAAGGATTTGACCTCAAATCCAGATCATCGCTGTCTTCTAAATACGGTGTCAAGTCCCTCACATTGAAAGTAGCAGACACATTATAGCCATCAGGTAGCTCAACCTTGTATGCATTGTCATTCACCTTCTCAATCACACGGAAAGGACCATCTGATCTTGGCATCAGCTTGTTCTTACGCTTGTTTGGAAATCTCTCTTTTCGAAGATGAATCCACACGAGCTCACCTGGCTGGAAATAGACTTGTTTCCTCCCCTTATTGGCAGCTTGAGCGTACTTTGCATTCTTTCGCTCGATCTCTTGTTTCACCTTCTCGTGCATCGCCTTGATCTCTTCAGCTCTCTTCTTTCCATCAACACAAACTCGATCTTTGATTGGAAGTGGTGTCAGGTCCATGGGCGTCTGTGGGTTGAATCCATACACCACCTCGAAGGGAGTTCTCTTGGTTGTGCCATGGACACTCCGATTATAAGCAAATTCAACATGTGCAAGACATTTATCCCAGGCCTTCAAGTTTTTACTTACAACAGTTCTAAGTAGAGATGAAAGAGTACGATTTACCACCTCAGTTTGGCCGTCGGTTTGGGGATGACACGTGGTGCTGAAAAGTAGTTTAGTTCCCAGCTTTGCCCAAAGAGTTTTCCAGAAGTAGCTCAAGAACTTGGAATCACGGTCGGAGACAATACTCTTAGGAACACCATGCATTCTCACCACTTCTTTGAAGAACAAGTCAGCAACATGAGAGGCATCATCAGATTTCCGACATGGGATGAAATGTGCCATCTTTGAGAATCGGTCCACCACGACAAAGATAGAATCATTTCCTCCCTGAGTCCGAGGCAGGGCAAGCACGAAGTCCATGCTTACATCAATCCACGGTTGATCTGGAACGGGTAATGACATGTAGAGGCCATGAGGATTCTCCTTGCTTTTGGCCATCTTGCAAGTGACACAACGTTCAATGATGCGATGCACATCACGGATCATCCTAGGCCAGAAAAAGTGTTCCTGTAGTGCTGCCAATGTCTTCTTTTCTCCAAAGTGTCCAGCCAATCCACCTCCATGTGCTTCTCTCACCAAAAGCTCTCGAATGGAACCAGCCGGTATACACAACTTATCAAACTTATACAGGTAGCCATCATGCTTAAAATAACCATCAACAGCTCCATTTTCACAAGATAGATAAACAGACGAGAAATCTAGATCCTCCACATATTGATGCTTAATCATCTCAAACCCCAACAGTTTAGCATTCATAAGGGACGCTAATGCATACCTCCGAGATAAAGCATCAGCCACTACGTTGACGTTCCCTTGCTTGTACTTGATGACATAAGGAAATGCTTCAAGGAACTCGACCCATTTGGCATGCCTCCGGTTCAGCTTGGCCTGACCCTTCAAGTGCTTCAAGGACTCGTGATCGGTGTGGATGACAAACTCCTTGGGGAGTAAGTAATGCTGCCATGTCTCGAGTGCCCGGATCAATGCATAGAACTCCTTGTCGTATGTCGAGTAGTTCAGGCAGGAATCACTCAACTTTTCACTGAAGTAGGCAATAGGGCGCTTCTCTTGAATCAAAACAGCTCCAATTCCGATCCCCGAGGCATCACACTCGACTTCAAATGTTTTTGAGAAGTCGGGCAATGCCAAAACGGGAGCGGTACACAGCTTCTCCTTGATGAGTTCAAAGCTGCGTTGTGTTGCCTCTGTCCATTTGAACTCGGCCTCCTTCCTCATACACTCGGTTAACGGAGCTAGTACGCTACTGAAATTCTTCACAAACCTCCGGTAAAATGATGCTAATCCATGGAAGCTACGTATTTCAGAGATGGTTGTAGGCGTGGGCCAATCTCTGATGGCATTGATCTTTTCCTCATCAACTTCGACACCGTGCTGGGAGACGACATATCCGAGGAAAGTAACTCGATCCTTGCAGAAGCGACACTTCTTAAGGTTTCCAAATAGCTTCTCCTGCCTTAGGACTTCAAACACTTGTCGGAGGTGTTCAGCATGCTCTTCAAGATTCTTACTATAGATCAAAATGTCGTCAAAGTAAACAACAACAAATCGACCAATGAACTTACGTAACACATGGTTCATCAATCTCATGAACGTGCTAGGTGCATTTGACAATCCGAATGGCATAACCATCCACTCGTAGAGGCCATGTTTCGTCTTGAAGGCTGTCTTCCATTCGTCCCCTTCCTTCATACGAATTTGGTGATATCCACTTTTCAGATCGATCTTCGAAAACACCTTGGAACCATGCAGCTCATCAAGCATATCGTCAAGTCGAGGAATGGGGTAACGATATTTCACCGTTATCCTGTTGATTGCACGACTATCGACGCACATCCTCATGGATCCATCTTTCTTTGGTACTAAAAGAGCTGGAACTGAGCATGGGCTCATGGATTCTCTAACACAGCCCCTTTGCAACAATTCGTTCACTTGTCGCTGCAACTCCTTGGCCTCGTCGGGATTGCACCTATACGCAGGTCGGTTTGGCAATGTAGCACCAGGAATGAGATCGATTTGATGTTCGATCCCGCGAATCGGAGGAAGTCCTTCAGGCAGCTCCTCTGGAAATACATCATTGAACTCTTTAATTAGGGCCATGAATTGCGGAGAAAGAGAGTGTACCTCCTCAGTTGCTCGTTCTTTAATGAGCATGACGAGAACTAAGTGGGACATGAGCAAGCTCCTTTCTATTTCCTTCGTGGTCACCAACAAGTTCTCCTTCTTCTGGTCATTGGTTTTCTGATTTTCATCCTTTCGCACCTCGTGGGGGCTGAGTGGACCTAGTACAATTTTTCTCCCGTCCTTGGAAAACGAGTATGTGTTCTTGAACCCATCATGATCTGCTCTTCTGTCGTACTGCCATGGTCTCCCCAAAAGAAGGTGACAAGCACTCATGGGAACGACATCACAAAGGATTTCGTCCTTATATGATTTCCCAATCGAAAATGGAACTAAAACTTGTTGAGTAACCCGTACCTCTCCTTGATCGTTGAGCCATCTCAATTTATAAGGTCGTGGATGCTTTGTGGTAGCCAAGTTCAGCTTCTCAACCATGGTGGTCGAAGCAACATTGGTTTGGCTCCCGCTGTCAATAATCACCCCACACACTTTGTTTTGAATAGTGCACCTGGTACGGAAGAGATTCTCCCGTTGGTTCTCGTCTATCTTGACTTCGGAGCTGAGAACTCGTCGGATCATGAGCAACTCCCCTTCATCAGCAAGTTCAAGATTCTCCTCATTAGTAACTCCAACGTCCTCATCGTCTGGATCTTCGTCCTCGCTTTCAACTTCTCGCGTGTCTCTTATGATCATGACTCGCCTATTGGGACATTCTGAGGCAATATGTCCAAAGCCAAGACATTTGAAGCATTTGATGTCTCGACTTCGGTTAGAAGTTTTCTGGTCCAGCACCTTCTCCTTTCCCTTGGACGATTCAGCATAAGGCATGCGAGAATCTCCAAGCTCCTTGCGCGGCTCATTCCACCGAGTAGTCGGTTTCGGATTAGCGGTGCTTGCAGACACCGGCTTCGAACTTATAGTACGTGTGGCACTAATTCTACTGCGAGCACGTTGTCTTTCCACCTTGATGGCCAATTGGATCACATCATCCAAGGATACATATGGCTGTAATTCAACCACATCTGCAATCTCTTTGTTCAAACCACCAATGAATCGTGCGATGGTCTGCTCCTGGGGTTCATTCAGCTCACACCTCATGGATAGCATCTCAAACTCCTTAACATAGTCAGTTACCGACATACCTCCTTGCCGTGTTGATTGCATCTTGAGGTAGAGCTCTTGCTTGTAATTATTAGGCAAAAACCGCTTATTCATGAGTCGCTTCATGAGTCTCCAGCTGCGAACCTCTTCTTCTCCATCTCTCCTTCGTTGGGCCTTTAGGTTCTCCCACCACAGATTTGCATAGTCGGTAAACTCAAGGGCTGCAAGCTTACACTTTTGGGCATCCGGGTATTCAAAGTACTCGAATACCTTCTCAACACGCATGATCCACTCCATAAATTATTCGGGCGAGCTTGTACCTCGAAACTCAGGAATCTTAAGCTTGACATCATTTCGAGTGCCCCCTTGCTGCCGTACTGGCGGCATGTCTTCGTCAAGCGCCTCATCTTCTTCTCTCGCAGCATTGTTCCTCCTCTGGTGTCGTGGGAGGCCCAATCCTTCAAGAGCACGCATTATCTGATCCACACTATCTCTTAATTCATTCTGGCCTCGCTCCAATCGGGTAAGATGAGCTTGTTCAAACGTTAGACCCATTGGAACACCATTGATATTGTTTTCTGCCATTCTGTTGAAATATTAACAGCACTCACACACTCGTGTTTACACTTCCTCACGTGTTTAACTTGCTCTCTACGGAAGTGAAGGATTAACCTTTGCTCTGATACCAAATGATGTGCCTCGGTTTGTCAACACAAAGGGAATTGGATAAAAGTGACAGAAACGGATAAGATGAGAAGGGTGGATGGTAGAACCGTTCACCAATGCTTGATAAGATAACTCGCCACAAGCAAAGACGTCCGGGTTTGATTCGCCACACTCAAGGATGAGGGATAAGAATCGGATAGGTTTCGCCACTAAACAATCAGATTGCTTAGATAAGAAGGGGGTGCACTAAGGCAATAATCTCATTCATCAAAGCTGCTGAAAATAACATACTAGTAGAGCTTATATAGTGCTCTTTACACCAAAAACGAAATTCAAACTTAAATTGGCTAACTCATGCATGGAGAGCAGCCTTTATTGGAAAGCAAATACTAGAAAACATAAGCAAATCAATTCAGAACCCAAGTCTCAAGGTTGGTTGGTTGTTGGGCGGATTAGCATTGAATGCTAATTGACTTGAGTGTCTCTTGGGCCTTCTTGTATCTGCAGCAGCATTTTAGGCCCTCCATTGGCCATGTTTGTGACTTGGGCCTTGGATCGAGTGATTGGGCCACCATTTCGACTTGTAGGAACAACACATGGGCTTGGGTACAAGGAACTGTCATCTTGGAGCACATCATCAATGCTAATTGACTTGAGTGTCTCTTGGGCCTTCTTGTATCTGCAGCAGCATTTTAGGCCCTCCATTGGCCATGTTTGTGACTTGGGCCTTGGATCGAGTGATTGGGCCACCATTTCGACTTGTAGGAACAACACATGGGCTTGGGTACAAGGAACTGTCATCTTGGAGCACATCACAACCAACCTTGAGACTTGGGTTCTGAATTGATTTGCTTATGTTTTCTAGTATTTGCTTTCCAATAAAGGCTGCTCTCCATGCATGAGTTAGCCAATTTAAGTTTGAATTTCGTTTTTGCTGTAAAGAGCACTATTTAAGCTCTATTATTATGTTATTTCCAGCAGCTTTGATGAATGAGATTATTGCCTTAGTGCACCCCCTTCTTATCTAAGCAATCTGATTGTTTAGTGGCGAAACCTATCCGATTCTTATCCCTCATCCTTGAGTGTGGCGAATCAAACCCGGACGTCTTTGCTTGTGGCGAGTTATCTTATCAAGCATTGGTGAACGGTTCTACCATCCACCCTTCTCATCTTATCCGTTTCTGTCACTTTTATCCAATTCCCTTTGTGTCGACAAATCGAGGCACATCATCTATGCCTCTAGAATTTCTGCTGCTGTGGTGCTAGGTAAGAGGTCCCGATCCTGGACCGCAAAGGAAGAGATGGTTATTTCCTTTTCCGCGGAGGACCTGATAGGAGTGGAAACTCCACATGATGACGCTTTGGTCGTGACCCTGGACGTGTATGGGTACGAGATGAAACGAATTCTGATCGACGGAGGGAGCTCCTCCGACATTCTGTTTATGGACGCACTGGAGGCCATGGGGAAAACGAAGAAGGATCTGAAGGAGGTGACCTTCCCGATGGTTGGGTTCTCTGGTATTACCTCCTATCCGCTGGGAATGATCACCTTACCAGTGGAGTTTGGTAGCGGGTAGAAGGCAGAAAGGAGAAATGTGGATTTTGTGGTGGTTGAGTCCGCGGGGACTTACAACGCGATTATCGGGAGAACCACCATCAACCCCCTGATGGCAGTTGCCTCGACTGTGCACCAGAAGATGAAGTTCCCGACTGACCACGGAGTCGGGGAGGTCAAGGGCGACCAGGTGGCTTCCAGGAGGTGCTACGTTAATGCCACCCGACGGAAGAGACGGGAGGCTATGACTATCCTCCAGACCGATGCTGATCCCAGAGAGGAGTTTGGGCGTCCCGCCCCCATGGAGGATTTGAAGGAGGTCGAGATTGACGGACCTCAGAGGAAGGTGAAAATCGGGTCCGCCCTGTCTGACGAGAGGGCCCGAGAGTTGATTAAGCTACTGAAGAAGTTCAAGGAGCTATTTGCCTGGTCCCCGAGTGACATGCCAGGAATCAGCCCCGATGTGATCGTGCATGAGCTGGAGATTGATCCCGCGATCAAGCCTATCGCGCAGAAAAGGCGTCTGATGGGCGCGGACAAGAGGATCGCGATCCAGCAAGAGGTGGGCAGGCTGCTCGATGCTGGGTTTAACAAGGAGCTCCGATTCCAGACTTGGGTCGCTAACCCGGTGCTGGTGAAGAAGAGCAATGGGAAGTGGCGGATGTGTGTTGATTTCCGCGACCTGAATAAAGCTTGCCCGAAGGATTGTTACCCGCTTCCGAGAATCGACCAGTTGGTGGATGCCACGTCGGGGCATGAATTGCTGAGCTTCATGGATGCTTACTCGGGCTATAATCAGATCAAGATGGCCAAGGAGGATTCCCCTCACACTGCCTTTTATGCTGATAGTGACATCTATAATTACGATGTCATGCCCTTCGGATTGATCAATGTCGGGGCAACTTATCAAAGGATTGTGAACAAGTTGTTCGGGGATATGCTGGGGAAAACCATGGAGGCTTACGTGGACGATATGCTGGTGAAGTCACGACGTTTGAGCGGATGAGGCTTCATTAGGTTCGCTTGAACCCGACCAAATGCGCCTTCGGAGTTCACTCGGGGAAGTTTTTGGGCTTTATGGTGAGTCAAAGAGGAATTGAGGTGAGCCCCGAGAAGCTGAGGGCAATCGAGGAGATGCAGTCTCCGATAAACCATAGGGAGGTGCAAGTGTTGAATGGCCGACTGGCGGTAATGAATCGCTTCCTGTCCAAGGCAAGTGACCGATCTATGCCATTTTTTGAAGTGTTGAGGGCCAACAAGAAGTTTGAGTGGACTGCCAAGTGTGAAGAGGCGTTCCAGGCACTCAAGCAGCACCTTCACACCCTCCCGCCGTTGGCGAAACCGATCCCAGACGAGCCGCTCTATCTATATTTGGCTGTTTCTGAATTTGCCATTAGCTCTGTGTTAGTGAAGGTTGTCGAGGGTAATCAAGTCCCCGTTTATTATGTAAGCAAGGCGTTTGCCAAATCTGAAATGAATTATCCCGCCGTTGAGAAGTATCTCTTTGCGTTGATTATTACTGCTCGGAAGCTGAGGCCTTACTTCCATGCGCATGAGATTACTGTGTTGACAAATCAGCCTCTGAAGCATTTTTTGAACCGACCTGATGCGTCGGGGAGATTAGTGAAATGGGCAGTCGAGCTTAGTGAGTTTCGCATACACTTTGCTCCGAGAACGGCTATTAAGGGCCAGGCGCTGGCGGATTTCATAGCAGAGTCTACAGCCCCCGATCTGGAAGAAGCGGGCCCTGTAGAGGGGGCAACCATGGAGGTCCCGATAGCAGAACAACCAGAGATGGCAGAGCAATCAGAACAGCCAAATGAGGAAAATACTTGGGAGATGTACACGGATGGCTCATCGAGTTCAGATGGATCAGGAGCAGGGTTCGTATTGATACCACCAGGCGGGGGCGAGCCCCTTCGATATGCTTTGGCCTTAACGTTTAGGGCCACGAACAACGAAGCTGAGTATGAGGCTCTTATCACAGGCCTGAAAATTGCCAAAGGTACGGGAGTTGCTCACTTGAGAGTGAAGTGTGACGCGGGCCTGATTGTGAATCAAGTCCAAGGACGATATGAGGCGAAGAGCCCGATGATGAGAAAGTACCTTCGTGAGGTGCAAGTCTTGAAGGAGAGCTTCAAAAGCTTCGATATTGAGGCGATCCCGAGGGAAGAAAACGTGGAAGCGGATGCCTTGAGCAAATTCGCCTTGGGGGCACCCCTGGAGGAAAATCGGAAGGTGCACTTCTTGGAGAAGGTGATCTTGTCGACCACCGACCCGTCGGAGGTGTGTGCTATTGAAGCAGGATCAGAGGAGGAACCCACTTGGATGACCCCGATAGTTGCGTACCTGACTACGGGGGCAGTCCCCGATAATGAAGTGGTAGCTGACAGGATACGACGGATCGCGGTTAATTACGTGGTACTGGACAATCAGCTATACAAAAAGGGCTGGTTCTCGACTCCTTACTTAAAATGTGTGGCTGAGCCCGACACAAGTCGAATCCTGAGGGAGGTACATGAAGGGGTCGCGGCTTGTCATGAAGGGACCCGATCCATTATGAGGAAAGTGTTGAATCTGGGCTATTATTGGCCTACGATGAGCAAGGAGGCGACGACGTTGGTCCGATCCTGTGACGTGTGCCAGAGGTATGCCCCGAATATCGTGGCTCCGGCTGCTAATATGACGTCCATCAAGAGTGCTTGGCCCTTCTCGCAGTGGGGCATCGACTTGGTGGGACCTCTCCCGCAAGCACAAGGTCAGTGTAAGTATTTGCTTGTGGCTATCGATTATTTTTCGAAATGGATAGAAGCTAAGGCGTTGGCCAAGACGACGGGGAACCAGATCGTCAAGTTTCTCCAGACTCATATTGTATCCACATACGGGATTCCTAAGGTGGTGATCAGCGATAATGGTCCACCGTTCAACGGGGCTCAAGTGAAGGAGTATCTGGAGGAGTTGAATATCGAGCATCGGACAGCCTCTGTCCATCATGCTCAGACTAATGGCCAGGTGGAATCAGCCAACAAAATCGTGATGGATGGCCTGAAGAAAAGGGTTTATGCCTTGAAGGGCAAATGGCTGAACGAGCTGGAAAATGTGCTTTGGGCTGTTAGAACGACACCCAAACGATCAACCGGGGAGACTCCGTTTGGCCTTGTTTATGGCACGGAGGCTGTTGCTCCCGTGGAAGTAGCTGTGGCGTCCCATCGGATGAGATATTACGACCCTTTGACAAATGATGAAATGAGACGTCTGGATTTGGACTTGCTCGAAGAGAAGAGGCGGGAAGCCGATGAAGTCCAGGCTCAAATGCGTTTGGCGACGGCCAGATATTATAATCGGAGAGTTAAGTCCCGACAGTTCTTCGTTGGGGAGCTGGTTTGGCGTCGGAACGAGTTTACCCTTTTGGATCGGATCAACAAGATGTCACCAAAAAATGGGAAGGACCTTACAAGGTCGTGGGGATGCCAGCTCCGAATGCGTACAAGTTGGAAGACCTCGATGGCAGAGTATTGAAGCATTCTTTCAGTGGCGAACACTTGAAGAAATGTCATGCTTGATGAAAAGTCACCTTAAGTGGTGCTTGATGAAAAGTCGCCTTAAGTGGTGACTGATGAAAAGTCGCCTTAAGTGGTGCCCGATGAAAAGTTGCCTTAAGTGGTGCCCGATGTAAAATCGCCTTAAGTGGTGTAAGTTATTTATCGTTTGATTCGATGTAAGCAGATTTTGTGCCATCAATAAATAAAGAGGTTGCTTCCGATCAGATTATTCTTAGATTTATTCTAAGTGTTGTTAAGTCGCCTTAAGTGGTGCACGAGAAAAAATCGCCTTAAGTGGTGCACGAGATTAAGTCGTCTTAAGTGATGCATGGTTCTTGGATTTATTCTAAGTGTTGGAAAGTCGCCTTAAGTGGTGCACGATGTTAAGTCGCCTTAGGTGGTGCAAGTGATTAAGTCGTCTTAGGTGATACGGATTGAATTGCCTTAGTTGGCACGATTAAATCGCCTTAAGTGGTGTGGGCTAAATCGTCTTAAGTGATGTGTTGAAAGTCACTTTGAGAAGTGCAATGGAAAATCGGAACTAAGATAGTCTGATATTAATGAGGGCTCAAAGGCCCGAGGATTACAAAATGAGGAAAAATACGAGGACTCTAAAGATAAAGCATTTAGGCTTGGTCCTTGTCGGCGGCATCAGCGGGAGCAGGGTCCACAAGATCTGTGGCAGAAGGCTCCACAGGTTCAGCTGCTGGGGGGTCGATTATCGGGGCGTTGGCACTTGGAGGCTTCGCCATGTTTTCAACA
This sequence comes from Clarkia xantiana subsp. parviflora, assembly GCA_036873135.1. NCBI lineage: Eukaryota > Viridiplantae > Streptophyta > Magnoliopsida > Myrtales > Onagraceae > Clarkia > Clarkia xantiana. Next base: position 6,036,632 of record JAPTYO010000026.1, on the reverse strand, counting down.
ACCACGAGAGTGCTCCCCTCATCACTCTCCTCCGAGAGGGCAAAGTATTTCTTCGCGAAGGGAGCGAGAGACGGAGACTTGTCGATGTTGATGGCGTCGCCATACTCCAGGTGGAGTTCCTCGACTGCGTTGAAGAGGGTGTTCTCCACCTCCGCGCTGCAGAACTTCACCGCATCAGCTTGGAAGTCCTCGGACCCTCGATAATTTTCAGCCGCGACCAGCTTTGAAGGAACCTCAGCAATTCGCTCCTCCAGAGCCTTCTTTTCAAGGACAAGTTTGTCCTCAGCAATCCGCCGCTCCTGCCGCTCCCGCTTCAGGAGCCCCTTGAAGTCACGAACCTGCTTTTGGAGGTCCCGAGTCTTTCGGTCGAGGATGGCCTGCTCCTTGGCCAGTTTTCCCCGCGAAGACTCGGAGGCCGCGAGATCCTCCTCAAGCTTAGCTATGACCGCGGGAGCCCCCTTTGCCCGCTCCTGCTCCAGGGCCTCCTCGAAGGCGAAGATGTACCCGAAGCAGCGGTTGATGTCCGCCATCTCCTGCGAAGGAAGGAAGAAAAGTGTTATCATATGAACAACCTGTTTTATTGATGAAGGAGAGAAAAGTAAGAGTATTACCTCTATCCGGCGGATAGACATTTCTTGGACATCCCGACGGATGTCCTCCCGATCCAAGGAAACCGGATACCTCAGAGTTGGCAGGATTGAGCCTGCTAGCAGATGCGGAGCCAGCTCTGGGTATGCGTCCCCCTGTCGGAGCTGGACCCCTTGCAGCGTTTGGATCGGGGTCCAGCGAGCCTCCTTCTGCGCGGGGTCGAAAACCTTGTAAAAACTCCCGTCGAAGGGGAGAGGAAAATGACCGTCTCGAGTCTTGGAGGGGCGCGCCTCCGACTCGCCCCGGGCCGGAGAAGGAGTGAAGTCATGGATGGGCGACGGCTGTCGCTGTTGTGAAGAAGGTGAGGGGGGCAACCCCATGGAGGTTGGTTTCAGTGGGGACTGCCCCGTCCTCCGACGATGAATCAGAGAGCCACCCTCATCCGTCTCCTCGGAGGAGTCCAGATTCTCCACCCGAAGAAATTGATCGCCGGTCGGGGTCTCTCCAGCCCCGAAAAGTGGTGCCCCTGCTGAAGGAGGCGCCCCTACTGAAGGTGGTGCCCCTGCTGAAGCTCCAGCACCCGACGGAGCTCCCGAGTGACCTGCACCTAGAGGACGAGAGGCTTCAGAAACATAGTCAGGAAGTTGGTTAGGGCCCTTACACCAAACGACGCGCCGAGAAACATATTGATCTTCCCCGTGGAAGTTTTAGTAGCCCGCCTTTAGGACGCGAGGAGTTTCCCCTCGGAGGACACGTTTGACATCTGCGTTGCGGGCCTCCATGGTCGAAGGGACCAACTCCTTGGGAACTAGCTTCCTGTACGATTTAATAGCTAGGCGGAGCTTTTTACCTTCTTCAGCATTCTGGACATTGAAGAGTCTGTCCACTTCCACGCGGCTCCGCTTTGTCCTCTCCGCGGAGGGAGATCCCGACGGAGCAGCAGCTTTCTTGGCCGACTTCCTCTTCCGCGCGGGGCGGACAACGTCGGTCTCCCCCTGCTTAAGGATCAGATTGGTCAGCACGGATACCTTCTTAGCTGCAAACAGTGAAAAACAGAGATTAGAAACGTTACCCGAGGAACCATATTGGAGGGGCCGTCGAAGAGTTGACCCCCAGAGACTATGTCGAGGAGTCGGATCCCGACATTCACCAGGTCCCGCTCCGTGAGAGAATTGGCATCAAGGGGAGTATAGGACTCCTCCCATCGATAAAGTTGGATAAGATGAAGGGTCTGGAAGTCTTCATCAGAGTAGGTGTGGTAAGCAGGAGGAGAGTCCACTTCCACCTCCCATCGAGGCCACGAGATCGAGGAGTTCTGGATGAAGAAGTAGCTCCTCTTCCACCCACTGTTATCGGACCCGTGTCGAACAGGAGTCCCCGACCCTTGACAACCTTCCAGGTGTCATTGGTCCAGCTGCACAACGCGAGTTGAGTCTTGTTCCACTTGGGCATCCGGGGGTAGAAGGCGCAAACCCCCGCCTCATTGCACTTCATCCCGTAGAAGGTTCTGAAGAGCTGGAGGCTGTAAACCCACTTCTGTCGGAAGCAGAGGACCTGGAAGGCGTTCCATAGGCGGATGGCATGGGGAGAGAGGGTGGTTGGATGCGTCTTGAAGTGTTGGCACATCTCAACCAGACTGCCACAGAAGGGGAATCGAATCCCCGCTAATATTTCCCCGTAGAGACAAATACCTCCCCTTTCCGGGGATGGGTAACCTCAAGGTTACTCGGGAGACGGGGCCAAGGATACGGGAAGCGAGGTTCCAAGGTAGAAGTGATGCAGCCCTCGCGGAGAGCGGCCTCGTAGGCAGTGCTGGAGATGTCGTTGGGTGCATAATCGAAATTGAAGGGCTTTCTCCCCTCGGAACTAGATCCACTGTCTGAAAATCAGCCACGGCAAGGAAAGGCACATTGGGTTTTTCGGAAAATTGCAACGAATTAATCAAAGATGAAAGAAAAGATATACAAGCATCAGGGAAGAAATTCTTACCAGACATGATGACTTGAACTGGAAAAGATGATCTGAAAGTTGTCGGAAAGTTGATCGGAGAACAGAAATCCTTGAGTTCTCAGAGTTGCAGAGAGCTTTTGAAATTTCGGAAACGGTAAAAAGGAAACAGTGCCCAGGGTTAGGGTTTTATAGGAGAAGAGGACAGGTGAAATGACGTTCTGATCTGGATCGTCGAAGTCGAAGCGTTTCAATCTGAGCCGTTGAGATGAAACGTACAGAATGGCAACGGGCGTAACGATGAAACGGCCTGAAAAGCACTTTTTCATAAAAAGCAGGCGCGAAAAATCAGGCACGGGTGCCAAAGAAGTCGCTTCGTTATCTGCTGCATTTAATGGCTGGGGAACCGAGGAGTCTTCTCGGATTTGGTGGTTATCCTCAAGGTATCGAGGAAACGTGAACGAGAAGATTCGTATCAAGTGACGTTATCAAAGAAGAAGTCCCCGACTCCGATGTCGGGAGGTCGGGAGTTGAAAGACACGACGAACTGTAAGTCCCTCATGTCTTGGGGGCAAATGATGGGTTTCGCTATGGCCGTTAGGTCCTTTAACGGTGAGGGAACGGTGAATAGGCCCACTGGGAGGTCAAGAAGACCAAGGCGAAGGGTCCCGACAGAGGGAGTCCCGATGATGAAAGGTCCCGACAGAGTCGGTCCCGATAGGCGAGCTGGACGCTCCCGATGAGATGCCTTTAAGTAGGCCCCGATGATGAATCCCTGAGAATGATTGGCCCTGTCACGATGATGAGGGGCCCCGAGCGGTGACACAATGAGATAACTCTGGAGACCCCGATATTAGTCGGGACTACTATTAGAGGTTGAGGCCAAGATACGCGGAGCGTGGCCGAGATAAGCGAAATCATGGCCTAGATAGCCGGGATCGTGGCCGAGATACGCGGAGCGTGGCCGAGATAGGCGAGATCATGGCCTAGATAGGCGGGATCGTGGCCGAGATACGCGGAATATGGGCTAACCACCCCAACGGTTCACCAGGTAACTGAGGTACCTCTTCGCCTATAAAAGGGCAGAGGTTACCTCAGATCACATACGTTTTTGATACACTCTTTGAGATTCCTGCTTGCCAGTTTATACGAGATACTCATTTAAGCATCGGAGAGGGATTCTAGGTCACCGCCCGGTCTATCCCCTCTTGCAGGATTACGTGGAGCAAAGGAGTTCAGATCGCCGTCAAGACCGTACCGGAGTTCCACCGTGATCCAATATCCTTTATAGGTTTAATCGTTCTCTACATTATTTGGATGTTTCGCTGTGATCGCATCCTAATGTAAATTTCAGGGGCATATTTCTCAGAGGGGGATTCCCCTTGAATATTATCTTCGCAGATATACTGTGTTACTCTTTGGTTCAGGAATTCCCATCTTCCCACGAGCCTTGTTACCCTAGACGTTCTAAGATTTCGAGAATTGAGTACCAATCCTCTAAAGAATGCACGGCTGACTTCTTTCTTTGGGAATTCTCAATTGGTTTGCTGGATGGTTCTTTCAAAGCAACTGTAGTATCTCGCCTAGGTTTCCCAAGTACCTTGGGTAAACTCCCTTCATCTTTGATCTATCTCTTTGTGGATCCATGATTTTTATGATAGGGTTCTAACAGACAGCACCAAATGTGGGTGTAGACTTGAACTTTTGAGCTTCCTTGTCCTGGACTAAGTCTTCAGTCAGGACCTGCAAGAGGGAATAGTCGAGATATTTTACCATGATTCCTCTCTGAAGCTTAAATTATTATAGTGGACTGTATATAGGAATCTTAACTATGAATGTAAAAATATTAATATTTATAGAGTTTCTTAGACCGACTCGTGGTTGCACAACTCTTCTCTAATTGGTAACTTTAAGGGCGGCAGGAGCCTTTTGTGATTGGATGAGATAAAATGTAGGATGCCAGCAGGTGACAAACAGGCCACCGACTCTTCTTCCTTAGGAATAAGGGTTTCCTATGAGTAGGTTATAAGTTGGTTTACATCTCTTATTCGTTAGGAGGAATGGTTTCTTCTAAGTGGATGACAAGCAGATTATCACCTCTTCTTCCCTAGGAGGAAGGGTTTCTCCTAAATAAGTGACAAACTGGTCGCCACCTCTTCTTCCTTAGGAGGAAGAGTTTTCTCTTAAGATTCGTTGACTTAGATGTAGATACCTTAGTTTTTCAGTAAGGTCCACCCTCTCAGATGATTGACTACTTCATTATTGTGGAATTTGTCTTTAGACGACACCTTTATTTCTTTCTATAGCGGCATCACCACAAACAGACATGTCGCTTCCCCGCCCCCATTAAATTGAACAAAATCGTTGAGTTGTTTTGCTAAATAAGCAAATATTTAATATTAAATACAAAAATGGGCACGCAATATTGAAAATGTCAAATCTAAGTGGGAGTCTATGATTTGACTTGAAACCTCTGGTCAAACCATTGACTCTCGGCCTAGGATTTGACAAAAACATGTAATTAATAAATGAAATTCACATTTTATCAAAAACCATTTACAACTTTAAAAATAAATTATTTCAATATTTAAATTGTTCCTAATATATAAAATACAAATCATAAATTTTGTTCGTTTAAGTACAAAAAAAATTTATTCAATACTACATATAAAACTTATAGTACAGTCAAGGTCTCCATAGTCGTCCATCTTGCCTATTCCACTTGATCGCTTCTCCACCCTTACGTCCTCTATCCCACTCTTTATGGATACAAGTTCGGTGATTACTGATCAACTTTTCATCTGCTGTTAAATTTTTGTCCCCGAGCAGCTTTTGCAGCAGTTCATCTTTAAATTGCATTAGAATAAGTAAATATCTTAGCTTCCAGATATTAAGTAAAAGGAATTATGCTTCAATTATATGTATGTAATATGTATACATGTGCCTCACAACGTACTACAAACATCACCCAGCCATTGTATTCTTCTATGCTTAGTGGAGGAAACAAAAAATACATGCAAGCATAAAGATGCAAGGCACATCTTAATGATTACTACCAGAGTTCAGTGTTGGATCACGGGCGAAGCTTCGTTACGTCCTTGACGGAAGGCTTGGACTCCTGGGCTCCGCGTGGTCCTGCAAAAGGGGATGACCTGGGTGGTGACCCAGAATCCCTCTCCGATACTTAAATGAGTACGGTAATCAATGGATGGTAAGCAAGAGTATCAGTTCGTATATGCGTAGATGGTCTGTCTGAGGTAACCTCCTCCTTTATATAGAAGGAGGGGTTACCCAGTTACCTGTTACTGCGCTTGGCAGTTGTAGCCATGATTCCGTGTATCTCGCCACGATTCCGTATATTTCGACTGGGATTCCGTATTTCTCGCCCCACGCTCCGCGTATCTTACCCGTACCTCCGCGTATCTCGGGCACGCCCTGCGTATCTCGGGGGATTTATCTTTATCTCTAACCGTCTCCCACTACTCTATCTAGTAGGCGGGTTTCTCGGTCTTTATCCTCTGATCACAAGTCCCGACTCCTGTCGGAGACTCCAGAGTTTGTCTCATTCTAGATCACCACCCAGGACCTTCAGTCTCTACGGGACAGGTCCAGCCTCTGCGGGGCTTTATTATCGGGGCCTTTACTAAGGCATATCGGGGCCTACTCAGAGGCTTCTTGTCGGGAGCATTCAGCTCATACATCGGGACCGCCATCGTCGGGACCCTTCATACTGGGCCTCTGGGCTTTCCAGGCCTTTCACGAGGCCCACTGGACCTATTCGCCGTCCATTGGCTGTTAACGGGGCTAACGATTACATCGGAACCCATCATTTGCCCCCAAGGCATGGGGGACTTTTAGTTCGTCATGTCTTTCAATTCAGATCTTCTGACCTCTTTGTCGGAGGTTTTTGTCTTCACACCTCCTCCCGATACCGCCGTCGGGGGCTTTGATCTTTGTGTGTGATCATTACGTATCAGAGTCTCTTTCTTATGATTGTCTTGGGCCCACCAGGCCCCACGGGAAGTTGCCAAATCCGAGGAGGCTCCTCGGTTACTGCAGCATTAAATGCCTGAGGATAGAGAAACGGCGTTTAAATCAGCGTGACTGCTGTTTTCTGAAAAAGTAACCGTGACATCACACCCGTCTCCTCCGTGCCTAGAATCTCGTCGATTGAGATCGTGTCGTTTCCTCTTCAACGGCACAGATCTAACCCATCCAGCTGTCTCCTCTGTACCGTCCCCTAGTTCAACGGCTCTGATCAAATCGTTTCGTCTTCAACGATCACGATTATGTCCCTTCAGTTGTCCTTCGGCCTATAAAAGGAAAGACCTCGGTCCCATTCACTTCTTCTGCACTCTCTCGCTTTCAGCCCTCCTTGCATCCGAAGTTCTCTCCCAGCTTCTCCTGGTGCTTCAAGTGATCAAGGCCACTTCGACTTCTCCGATCTTCCTTTTCCTTACTTTTTGATCACCGATCATGTCTGGTAAGGACTTCTTTTCCACGTTTTCGCAATTTAATTACTGTTTACTCCTCTTTTCTCAATTCTTCTTGTCTGCAATTGTTTTAGACGAAGCTAGTTCTGAGGTTAGGGCTCCCTTCTTCTTTGAGTTTGCTGTCAATGAAATATCCGAGGGTTCGTATGAGGTGGCCCTTAGAGAGGGGTGTATCACCTCAGATTGGGAGCCTCGTTTCCCTTATGAGTCCCAAACTGCTGGTAGAAGGAAGCACATTATCACGCCTCCTCTGGCCGGGGAGGTGTTTGTTTCCGCTGGACAGATAAGCACGGGGATTCGGTTCCCCTTCTGTGGAAACATGGTGGAGATGTGCAATTTTTACAAAACGCACCCTTGTACTTTCTCTCCACACGCCATTCGCGTGTGGAATGCCTTCCAGCTTCTGTGCCATCGCCAGCAGTGGACATACAGTCTTCTGTTGTTCCGCACTTTTTATGGTATGAAGTGCAACAAATCCGGTGTCTGCTCCTTCTCTCCCCGACTCCCCAAGTGGACAAAGGAGCAACTCTCACGTTTCGGCTGGGACAGCGAAACTTGGAAGTTTCACAAGGATCGGATTCTGATCCGCGACTCGGGCTCCGACAACAGTGGCTGGAAGAAGTACTACTTCTTTATCCAGCATAGCTCCGTCCCCTGGCCTCGATGGGAGGTTGTGGAGGACCCTGCCCCCAAGCTCCAGGATTACTCCGAGGATGACCTCAACACCCTCCAGATGGTTCAACTCTACCGCTGGGGGGACAACTTCATACCTATCGATGCCAACAAGCTCCAGGAGCGGCATCTGATTGCCATCGGAGTTCGGCTCCTTGATTCTGTTTCTGCAGATTTAGTCGTCTGGGTAATATTTCTAACCATCTTATTTTTACCTTTACAGCCAAGAAGACTTATCTGTTGACTCATCTCATTATGAAGCAGGGCGAGACTGATGCCGTCCAGGGCGGTTCCAAGCGGAAGCGCAAGCTGGTGAAGAAGGGTGCTTCCTCCTCCACTACCTTATCTGCTGCTCCTCCGACAGAAGGGCAAGTCGGAGCCAAGAAGGCCAGACGGGAGGAGATAGATCAGGCCTTCGGGGTCACCACCGTCGAGGAAGGTAAGCGCGTTCGTCGTGCCATTAATCAATATAAAAAATTAATCCCCAAGGAGTTCATCCCCGCTGCTCGGAAAACACGGGTTCAAGAGATTAAGCTCATCCTTCAAGGAGAAATTCCCCATATTATCGAGGCGGGATATTACAACGTCCTTGGAAAGAATAGACATTTCGATCGCCAAATCATCTGGTGTCCTGAAGGTACTCTTCCTAACCTTATTCGTCCCGCTACCGCAGGTCCCTTGGAGGCTCCTGCCCCGACAGAGGCTGTTATTCCAGCGGGGACTGTAGCCCCTCGAGAATTGCTGTTGGAGGACATTCCGGCGGAAGCTCGGTTCCGCCCAGTGACTGATTTGGAGGCTTCTCCGTCTGTTGAAGAGCCTGAAGAGGGAGGCCTGGTTCCCCGTGACAGGTCGAGGTCCAGGAGCGCACGGCCCGCCGCTAGGGACGTGTCCAAGAGTCCTCCTCCTATTCTTCGCAGTCCAACTCCCGAGCCTCATGTTGAGATAGTTCTTGGCACCCCCGGGGCTGAACCTATTCCCCGTCTTCCGATGGACGAGGTGTACAAAATTTACACCTCCGACCAGGCAGCGCTCCCCTGGCGTCCGATCGAATCCCTTTCCGGGTTTTCGATCCGTCGGGACAATCTTGAGCCTGACTTGGCCCTACACTTGCTGTCGGGGTCAATTCCTCCTGCTCTGAAAAAACCACTTTACTTGTCGCGGGAGGATATCGAAGAGGATTTCCGTTCCATGGCCGTCCGTCGGATGGAGGTAATATCCTACCACCTTGTTCTCTTCTTTATTCCTACCTTCAATCACTGATTTTCCATCTTTTTCTCTCCCACCTTAGGAAACTGCGGACCAGCATCGTAGCTTCGCCATCGCCTTGGCTCTGAAGAGCGCTTTGGAGGAGGCTGAAGCCAAGTCAAACCCTGAAGCCTTGGCCAAGCTTCAGATGGAGCGTGACGAGGCGGTGGCGGCCAAAAATAAGGTGGCCAAGGAGAAGGCTCTCCTCGATGACATGTCCACAAGCCTGCTCAAGAAGGTCCACGACCATGAGGCTGTCATGCGTCGAGAGCGGAAGATGGCTCAGGCGGAGCAGCAGCGGAACGAGGGGGAGAAGCAGCAACTCGTTCGCGAGAAGAACGTCTTCGCAGATCTTTTGGCGGAGGCCAAAGCCAAGCTTGAAGCGGAACGGGCAGAATTCTCTGCCAAACTGGCTGAGGCAAAGGCTCAAGGTCTCGAGGAGGGCCGCGAGGAGGGTCGTCTTCAGGGCCACAGGGAGTATCGGGACTCTGAAGAATTCAAGCTGGCTGCTGTGGAGTTCTGTAAGTCCGAGGTGGAGGACACTTTATTCAACGCTGTCGAAGAACTCTACACAGCCTATGCGGATTCCATTGACTTCAAGAAGTCCGAGAACCTCGCCCCCTTCGCGGAGAAATATTTCAACCTCCCCGCGGAGAGTGAAGAGACCGCTGCCGTGGACCTGACTCCGTCAGCCGTGGAGCCTTCCGGCCAGGTCCCTCCGAACCTTGCTCCCTCCGATGCTGCTGAGGACCCATCTTCCAACAAGGACCAAGTTTAATGTTCACATCTTTTAGTCCTTGTTATCTTTTTCTTCTATCTCTTGTATCAAACTCCTTTGGCCTTCTGGCCTTTATATAAGTGGTTTCTTCCCATCTGTTTTGGCATCGATACTCGTTTGCACTTTATCTAAAGCGGCTTTAAATTCGTTACTCAGAACGTTCCGATGCGCCATTAAAATGACTCCATGCGTCCTTCCGACTTTTTATACTCCCATTTTTACCATTTAAGGCTTTTTATCAAATCGAGACTTTACCACTTAAGGTTTCTCGTCCAATCGGGACTTTACCACTTAAGGTTTCTCGTCCAATCGGGACTTTACCACTTAAGGTTTCTCGTCCCCGCCTTTCAAGGCCATTTTCATACCCTTTTTAGGGCTTTCATTGCGTCTCTACTGGACGGCTTAGTCGTACCCGTTAAGGCTTTTTCTCGCATCATATAGACGACTTACACGGACCTGTTAAGGCTTTTTCATACCTGTTAAGGCTTTTGGCCGCATCATATGGACGACTTACGCGGACCCATCAGGGCCTTTTCATACCTAGGCTTTTGGTTGCATCATATAGACGACTTATGTGTACCCCGTAGGGCTTTTGTCCGTACCTGTTAAGGCTTTTGGCCGCGCCATATAGACGACTTACGCGTCCCTCACGGGGCTTTCATCGTACCTCAGAAGGCTTTTGTCGCGTCACTCAGGACGTCTTATTAACAGTTAGAATAAATTTGAAAGCAATTTGATCGGAAGGCAACTTCTTTTATTCACTAATAATTCAAAGTAGGCTTACATCGAATTTTATTGATAGACAATTTGCGCCATTCGCGGCGGCTTCATATCAAACATGATACTTCTTCAAGTGTTCGCCACTGAAGGAATGCTTCAACGTCTTGCCTTCGAGATCTTCTAACTTGTATGCGTTGGGCACTGGCATCCCCACGATCTTGTAGGGTCCTTCCCATTTTGGTGACAGCTTGTTGATCTGGTCTTGATGAACAAACTCATTCCCCCGCCAGACAAGTTCTCCCACGAAGAATTGTCGGGACCTGACACGCCGATTATAATATCGGGCTGTCGCCAGACGCATTCGGGCCTGGACTTCATCAGCCTTCCACCTCTTTTCCTCGAGTAGGTCTAAGTCCAGACGTCTCATTTCCTCATTTGTCAGAGGCTCGTAGTATTTCGCGCGATGGGACGCCACCGCTATCTTCACGGGAGCGACTGCCTCCGTGCCATAAACCAGGCCAAAAGGAGTTTCTCCTGTTGATTGCTTGGGTGTTGTTCTCACAGCCCATAGCACATTCTCGAGCTCATCCAGCCAATGGCCCTGCAAGGCATAGACTCTCTTCTTCAAGCCATCCATCACGATCTTGTTGGCTGACTCTACCTGGCCATTGGTCAGGGCGTGGTGGACTGAAGCGGTCCGATGCTCGATGTTTAATTCTTCCAAGTACTCCTTCAACTGAGCCCCATTGAACGGAGGGCCGTTGTCGCTGATTAACACTCGCGGGACCCCGTACCGGGATATGATTTGAGTCTGAAGGAACCTGAGGATCTGCTGCCCCGTCGTTCTAGCCAATGCTTTAGCCTCTATCTACTTTGAGAAGTAGTCGATAGCCACGAGTAAGTACTTACACTGACCTCTTGCTTGGGGAAGTGGTCCCACCAAATCAATTCCCCATTGCGCGAAGGGCCATGCACTCCTGATGGGCATTAAGTCCGCGGCGGGAGCCACGATATTTGGGGCATACCTCTGGCACGCATCACAGGATCGGACCATCGCGGTCGCTTCTTTGTTCATCGAGGGCCAATAGTAACCCAGGTTCAATGCCTTCCTCACCAGAGATCGGGCTCCCTCATGACAGGCCGCGACTCCTTCGTGTAACTCCCTCAGGATCCGATTTGTATCAGGCTCTGCTACGCATTTTAGAAAAGGCTTTACGTACCCTTTTTTGTACAACTGGTTATCCACCATTGCATAGTTGTCTGCAATCCGCCGTAATCTGACAGCTGCCACTTTGTCATCGGGGAGTACCCCAGTAGTCAGGTACGTGATCATCGGGGTCATCCAAGTGGGCTTCTCCTCTTCCTCCGACCCTGTCTCAATAGCACAGACCTCCGCTGGGTCAATATTTGAGATAATCACCTTCTCTAGGAAATGCACCTTCCGATTCTCCTCAGGGGCCACTCCCAGGGCAAATTTACTCAAGGCATCTGCTTCCGCGTTCTCTTCCCTCGGGATCGCCTCGATATTAAAGCTTTTGAAGCTTCCCTTTAAAGTCTGCACCTCATGCAGATATTTCTTCATCGTCGGGCTTTTAGCCTCATAGTTCCCCTGGACTTGATTTACAACCAAGCTAGCATCGCACTTCACCTTTAAATGGTCGACCCCCGTACCCTTAGCAATCTTGAGGCCTGTGATGAGAGCTTCATACTCCGCTTCATTGTTGGTGGCTTTGAATGTCAACGCCAAGGCATATCGCAGGGGCTCGCCTCCACCGGGCGGTATCAATACGAATCCTGCCCCCGAGCCTTCTACACTTGATGAACCATCAGTGTACATCTCCCAAGTATTCTCCTCATTTGGCTGTTCTGGCTGCTGTTCTATTGTCGGGACTCCTTCCATAGTTGCCCCCTCTGCGGGACCCGTTACTTCCAGATCGGGTGCCGTAGACTCAGCTATAAAATCTGCCAACGCCTGGCCCTTGATAGCAGTTCTTGGAGCGAAATGAATGCGGAATTCCGTCAGCTCGATGGCCCATTTCACCAATCTCCCCGACGCCTCCGGTCGGTTCAAAAAGTGTTTCAAGGGCTGATTAGTCAATACCGTGACTTCATGGGCATGGAAGTAAGGTCGCAGTTTTCGAGCGGCAATAATCAATGCGAAGAGATACTTCTCAATAGCGGGATAGTTTATTTCAGACTTGGCAAATGCCTTGCTTACATAATAGATAGGCACTTGGTTGCCCTTAACAATCTTAATTAAGACAGAACTAACAGCCACATCAGAAACAGCCAAATAGAGATAGAGCGGCTCGCCTGGAACTGGTTTCGCCAACGGCGGAAGGGTACGGCGATGCTGTTTGAGTCCCTGGAATGCCTCCTCGCACTTGTTGGTCCATTCGAACTTCTTGTTGGCCCTCAATACGTCAAAAAAGGGCATAGCTCGATCACTCGCCTTGGATAAGAAGCGATTCATCGCGGCCAACCGGCCATTCAGCACCTGGACCTCCCGATGATTCCTCGGGGACTGCATCTCCTCTATTGCTCGCAGCTTCTCAGGGTTCACCTCAATTCCTCTCTGGCTCACCATGAACCCTAGGAAATTCCCCGAGTTCACCCCGAAAGCACATTTGTCGGGGTTCAGCCGAACCTGATGGAACTTCATCCGCTCAAATGCCGCCGCCAAGTTCTGGACATGGTCTCCTGCCTGTCGGGACTTCACCAGCATGTCGTCCACATATGCCTCCATGGTTTTCCCCAGCATATCCCCGAACAACTTGTTCACCATCCGCTGGTAAGTTGCTCCGGCATTAATCAATCTGAAGGGCATCACGTCATAATGGTAGACGTCACTGTCAGCGTAAAAAGCTGTATGGGGGGCATTCTCCTTCGCCATCTTGATCTGGTTGTATCCGGAATAAGCGTCCATAAAGCTCAACAGCTCATGTCCCGATGTGGCATCCACCAGCTGGTCAATCCTCGGGAGTGGGTAACAGTCCTTCGGGCAGGCCTTGTTCAAGTCACGGAAGTCGACACACATCCGCCACTTTCCATTACTCTTTCGCACCAACACTGGGTTAGCCACCCAAGTCTGGAATCGGAGCTCCTTGATGAATCCAGCATCGAGCAATCTGCCCACCTCCTGCTGGATTGCGATCCTCTTGTCCGCGCCCATCGGACGTCTTCTCTGCGCAATAGGCTTGATCGCCGGGTCTATCTTCAGCTCATGCACTATCACGTCAGGACTGATTCCTGGCATATCACTTGGGGACCAGGCAAACAGCTCCTTAAACTCTTTCAAGAGCTCAACCAGCTCTCGGGCTCTTTCCTCCGTCAAGGCAGAGCCGATCTTCACCTTCCTCTGAGGCCCATCGATCTCTACTTCCTTCAGATCCTCCATGGGGGCGGGACGCCCATACTCCTCTCGAGGATCAGCATCAGTCTGAAGGACAGTCATGGTCTCCCTCCTTCTTCGTCGGGTGGCATTGACGTAGCATTTTCGCGATGCCACCTGATCACCCTTGACCTCTCCGACTCCGTTATCAGTCGGGAACTTCATCTTCTGGTGGACCGTCGAGGCGACTGCCATAAGCGGGTTGATAGTGGTCCTCCCGATGATCGCGTTATATGCCCCTGCAGACTCCACCACGACGAAATCCACGTTTCGCCTCTCCATCTTCCAGACACTACCGAACTCCACTGGTAAGGTAATCATTCCCAACGGGTAGGAAGTGGAGCCAGAGAAACCCACCATCGGGAAGTCCACCTGCGTCAGGTCCTTCTTCGTCTTTCCCATGGCTTCCAGAGCATCCATGAAAAGAATATCGGAGGAGCTCCCTCCGTCTATCAGGATCCGCTTCATCTCGAATCCATCCACATCCAGCGTCACGACCAAGGCGTCGTCGTGAGGGCTCTCCACGCCAACTAGATCCTTCGCTGAAAAAGAGATCTCCATCTCCTCCTTCAGGGTCCACGACCGGGACCTTTTCCCTAACACCACCGCGGCAGATATGCGAGAGGCATAGTTCTCCCTGGAAGCGGAGGTATCACCTCCCGCTGCCATTCCTCCGTGGATAACGTTGATAGTCCCCCGCCTCTCCTTGCGGGCACCTGATCCTGAAGCATCATGCTCGACCTTCTTTTTCTTCGGGGATCGGTCGCGGGACTTAGAGCGGGATCGGGACCGACTTCTGGAACGGGATCGGCACCGTCCCTTCCCGACGAACTCTTTCAGCTTCCCCTTCTGGATCAGCTTCTCAATTTCCTTCTTCAGCTCCCGACAGTTTTCGGTGTCGTGACCATTAGCCCGATGGTAGCGACAGTAACGGTCCGGGCGGCCTCCCAGAAATTCGCCTTCTTTCCTCGGGGGGTATCGGACGAGCCCCTGTCGGTCCATCACAGCTAGCACAGAGGTCATCGAGCTCTTGATGGGGGTAACCCGACCTTCACGGTTATCCTTCTTTGGAGGACGCCTGTCCTCCCTTTTCTCGGGACGACCACGGTTCCTACTTCCCTCCGGTTTGTCGTTCCCCTTGCGTTCATCCGACAGCTTGGACGACGCTTTTCCTCTTCCCGACTTCGGGGGATCCAGCTCCCCAGCAGCGATCTTCGACTCCTGAACGTCAATCTGCTGCTTCACCCTCGCTTGCAGGGCTTCCATACTCCATATAGCCTTCGCGGCTACACTGTGCATCAGGTCGGAGCCATATGGAGCACTCAGGTTCCGCAGGAAAGTGCGGATCATCTCTCCCTCCGAGATTTCTTCATCAATTTCCGCAGCACTGGCAGTAAACCGTTGGTAATAATACGCCAACGATTCGTCGGGTCTCTGTACCACCTGGGTTAAGGTCCTCACGCTTTTCAGGAGGCGTCTCCGACCTTGATACTGTTTGATGAAGCGATCGTGCATGTCAGCCCAGCACGTGATACTTCCTGGCGGAAGGCTGAAGAACCAAGTCATGGCCCTTTCTCCCAGAGTTATCGGGAACAACGAGCATATGAGATCTTCGTTTGAAGTCCTACCCATGCAAGCCTGAACATGTCTTTGTACATGGCGGACTGGGTCTCCTTCCCCATCGTATTCCTTGATTGTCGGGATGCCTATCCCGGGCGGGGCGACGGTGTCGATCAGTCGCGGTACGAAAGGATGGCTGGACCGATCCCTCAATTCCGACGTCATCTGCTTTTGGTCACCCATGTAGATGCTAACAATCTTCACCACCTGGTCAGCGGTGAGGGGACCATTCAGGGGGATGGTCCTATTCTGCACTGGTCCTGGGCCGTCAACCACGAACTTCTCCGAATGCATAGGTTCTTTACCCTTGTCCCGGGGCGAAACCTCCTGCACCTCTTGTTCTTCTGGGGCCACCCTCGGTGGGGGTGGCGGCATCTTCTCCTGCGGGGGCAACTCCTCCGCTCTCCTGGTAGCCTCTCTCTTGTCCAGCAAGGCTTCCATGGCGGCCAGGAACATCGGCATGGCCTCTGCTACTGCTTTGGCCAACTCCGAGTTCGAAGACGACCCTTCTTCCCTTCGCGGGACTCCTTCAGCTCCATGGCCCACCGGGTTTGGTGGAGCTTCATCTCCCTCTTTCCGTGGGACATCCTGCCTGTTCCTCTCAGCGTCTCGGACTGAGACTTCATCATCTTGCCCCCCTGTCTGGGAAAGAGCAGGGTTCTCGCCTTGTTCAGCCACACGTTCCGGCAATGGGGAGTTCACAGTTCCTGTGGGACGAGAACTGCCAGCCTGAACCTGTTTTTTCTTACCACCGGCCATTGATCTAGTAGAAGCTATCTTGACTTTTCGTAAGGTTCCCACAGACGGCGCCAATGTTGGATCACGGGCGAAGCTTCGTTACGTCCTTGACGGAAGGCTTGGACTCCTGGGCTCCGCGTGGTCCTGCAAAAGGGGATGACCTGGGTGGTGACCCAGAATCCCTCTCCGATGCTTAAATGAGTACGGTAATCAATGGATGGTAAGAAAGAGTATCAGTTCGTATATGCGTAGATGGTCTGTCTGAGGTAACCTCCTCCTTTATATAGAAGGAGGGGTTACCCAGTTACCTGTTACTGCGCTTGGCAGTTGTAGCCATAATTCCGTGTATCTCGCCACGATTCCGTATATTTCGACTGGGATTCCGTATTTCTCGCCCCACGCTCCGCGTATCTTACCCGTACCTCCGCGTATCTCGGGCACGCCCTGCGTATCTCGGGGGATTTATCTTTATCTCTAACCGTCTCCCACTACTCTATCTAGTAGGCGGGTTTCTCGGTCTTTATCCTCTGATCACAAGTCCCGACTCCTGTCGGAGACTCCAGAGTTTGTCTCATTCTAGATCACCACCCAGGACCTTCAGTCTCTACGGGACAGGTCCAGCCTCTGCGGGGCTTTATTATCGGGGCCTTTACTAAGGCATATCGGGGCCTACTCAGAGGCTTCTTGTCGGGAGCATTCAGCTCATACATCGGGACCGCCATCGTCGGGACCCTTCATACTGGGCCTCTGGGCTTTCCAAGCCTTTCACGAGGCCCACTGGACCTATTCGCCGTCCATTGGCTGTTAACGGGGCTAACGATTACATCGGAACCCATCATTCAGTAACCTCATAATGATAGGAAACTTCACAATGGCACATCTCAGTTCATCATCACAAAGATGATTCAGATAGAGAAAAATAAAACTAGTTGAATTTTCATATAACAACTAAACATTCAAACTTGAGAAGGAGACCATGGGTGTTTACAAGCATCCTAACTGATGGGTTTCGACATAGCCGTTAGGCCCATTGACGACGAATAAACGGTGAAATAGGCCCACTGGGCTCCGAAAGAGGCTTAGAGGACTAATGCGAGGGGTCCCGACAAGGTCGTTCCCGACATATGAGCTACACGCTCCCGATGTTATGCCTTTAAGTAGGCCCCGATGATATGCCTTGTAGTAGGCCCCGATGATATGCCTTTGAGTAGGCCCGATATTGAATCCCTGAGAATACTGGCCCTGTCCCGATGACGAGGGGCCCCGAGCGGTGACCAAAGGAGATAACTCTGGAGTCCCCGACATCCGTCGGGACTTGCCACCAGAGGATGAGGCCGAGAAACACGCCCACTATCAGCGTAGTGGGAAAGTGGCCTGAAAAGACGGAACGTGGTCTACTGGCCGAGATAAACGGAACGTGGCAGTTATCTCAACAGGTAACTGAGGTAACCCCTCCCCTATATAAAGGAAGGAGTTACCTCAGGATTGATACGTTCACATACTTACCTACATCGAGATACTCATTTAAGCATCGGAGAGGGATTCTGGGTCACCGCCCGGTCTATCCCCTTCTTGCAGGATTGCTTGGAGCGAAGGAGTTCGGACTTCCGTCAAGAACGTACCGGAGTTCCAACCGTTGATCCAACATTGGCGCCGTCTGTGGTAACGTAACAAAAAGCAAAAATGGCTTCTACCCGATCGATGGCTGGCAAGCAAAAGAAGAGACAAGGAAAAACCGGGGGTTTCCGTCACCCTGCTGGAACTCTGAATTCAGGGCCGCCGGAGCGCACTGTTGATCGGAATGATCCTCCCCCTGCTGTTTCCCAAACAGGGGGGCATCATGATGATCGCGAAGATTCCATTCGAAACTCGTCGGAGAGCCGAGAAGAGGTCCCGAGGAGGGACCAGGATGCTCCTACAAAGGTGAACCTAACGAAGGCTATGCTGGATGCCATGCCGATATTCCTGGAAACTATGGAGGCTCTCCTGAACCGAAGGGAGGCTGCCAAGAAGAAGGATGGAGAGTTCATGGGAGCTCGCACCGATCGTTTTTGTCGTTTCCATCGTGCCAACGGTCACGACACCAACCATTGTCGGGAGTTGAAGAAGGAGATTGAGAAGCTGATCCAGAGGGGGAAGCTTAAGGAATTTGTGGCTGGGCAACGGGGCCGATCCCGTTCCCGGTCCCGATCGTGGTCCCGTTCCCGATCCCGTGGTCGATCCCCGAAGAAGGATAAGCCCGAGTCTTCCAATGCCCGCAAGGAGAAGCGGGGGACCATTAATGTGATTCATGGGGGACTTGCTGCAGGAGGAGATACCACGGCATCTCGGGAGGTCTATGCTTCTCGGATTCCCATTGCTGTGGTGCTGGGCAAGAGGGCCCAAAATTGGACTCCGAAAGAAGAAATGGTGATTCCCTTCTCAGCGGAGGACCTGATAGGTGTGGAGACCCCGCACGATGATGCTTTGGTCGTGACCCTGAACGTGGATGGATACGAGATGAAGCGAATCTTGATAGATGCAGGGAGCTCCTCCGATATTTTGTTCATGGACGCACTGCAGGCCATGGGGAAAACCAAGAAGGACTTGAAGCCTGCGGACTTCCCGATGGCCGGATTTTCTGGCTCTACCTCTTGCCCGGTGGGGATGATTACCTTACCGGTCGAGTTCGCAAGTGGTTGGAAGTCAGAAAAGAGGAACGTGGAATTCGTATTGGTCGAGTTCGCGGGGACTTACAATGCAATTTTCGGGAGGACCACCATCAACACGCTGGGGGCAATTGCCTCAACTGTCCATCAGAAGATGAAGTTACTGACCGACCACGGAGTCGGGGAGGTCCAAGGTGATCAGGTGGCCTCCAGGAAGTGCTATGTAAATGCCACTCGAAGGAGGAATCGGGAGGCTATGACTGTTCTCCGGACCGATGCTGATCCCAGAGAGGAGTTTGGGTGTCCCGCCCCGATGGAGGATTTGAAGGAGGTCGAGATTGATGGACCTCAGAGGAAAGTGAAGATCGGGTCCGCCCTGACTGAGGAGACAGCCCGAGAACTGATAGATCTGTTGAAGGAATTCAAGGAGTTGTTTGCCTGGTCCCCGAGTGACATGCCATGAATCAGCCCCGATGTGATTACTCACGAGCTGAAGATTGATCCCGCGATCAAGCCGATTACACATAGAAGGCGCCCGATGGGTGCCGACAAGAAGATCGCGATCCAGCAAGAAGTGGGCAGGTTGCTCGATGTTGGGTTTATTAAGGAGCTCCGATTCCAGACCTGGGTCGCCAACCCAGTCCTGGTGAAGAAGAGCAATGGCAAGTGGCGGATGTGTGTTGATTTTCGCGACCTGAACAAAGCATGCCCGAAGGATTGCTATCCGCTCCCGAGGATCGACCAGCTGGTGGATGCCACATCGGGACATGAGTTGTTGAGCTTTATGGATGCCTACTTCGGCTACAATCAGATCAAGATGTCCAAGGAGGACGCCCCCCATACCGCCTTCTATGCTGATAGCGACATCTATCATTATGATGTTATGCCCTTTGGATTGATCAATGCAGGTGCAACTTATCAGAGGATGGTGAATAACCTGTTTGGGGACATGCTGGGGAAAACGATGGAGGCCTATGTGGACGATATGCTTGTGAAGTCCCGACAGGCCAAGGATCATGTTCACAACTTGGCCACAGCGTTTGAGCGGATGAATCTTCATCAAGTTCGCTTGAACCCGAACAAGTGTGCCTTCGGAGTGCACTTAGGGAAGTTCCTGGGCTTTATGGTGAGCCAGAGGGGAATCGAGGTGAACCCTGAGAAGCTGAACGCGATCGAAGAGATGAAGTCCCCGACGAACCATCGGGAGGTGCAGGTGCTGAACGGCCGATTGGCCGCGATGAATCGCTTCCTGTCCAAGGCAAGCGACCGATCCATGCCGTTCTTTGAAGTGTTGAGGGCCAATAAGAAGTTTGAGTGGACTGCCAAGTGCGAAGAGGCGTTCCAGGCACTCAAGCAGCACCTCCGCACCCTCCCGCCATTGGCGAAGCCCATCCCAGGCGAGCCACTCTATCTGTATTTGGCTGTTTCTGAATTTGATGTTAGCTCTGTCTTAGTGAAAGTCGTAGAGGGTAACCAAGCCCCCGTCTATTATGTAAGCAAGGCACTCGCCAAGTCTGAAATGAATTATCCCGCCGTTGAGAAGTATCTCTCTGCGTTGATTGTTACTGCTCGGAAGCTGAGGCCTTACTTCCACGCGCATGAAATTACTGTTTTGACGAATCAGCCCTTGAAACATTTTTTGAACCGACCTGATGCGTCGGGGAGATTAGTGAAATGGGCAGTTGAGCTTAGTGAGTTCCGCATTCACTTTGCTCCGAGAACGGCTATTAAGAGCCAGGCGTTGGCGGATTTCGTAGCAGAGTCTACAGCCCCCGATCTAGAAGAAGCGGGCCCTGTAGAGGGGGCAACTATGGAAGTCCCGATAACAGAGCAATCAGAACAGCCCGACGCCGAGAATACTTGGAAGATGTAAACCGATGGCTCCTCAAATTCAGAAGGATCGGGAGCAGGTTTCGTACTGATACCAACAGACGGAGGCGAGCCCCTCCGATATGCCTTGGCCTTGACATTTAGGGCCACCAACAATGAAGCTGAATATGAGGCTCTCATCACTGGCCTCAAGATTGCTAGAGGAACGGGAGTTGGTCACTTAAAGGTGAAGTGTGATGCTAGCCTGATCGTGAATCAAGTTCAGGGGCGATACGAAGCGAAGAGCCCGATGATGAAAAAGTATCTTCGCGAGGTGCAAACCCTCAAGGAGAGTTTCAAGAGCTTCGATATTGAGGCGATCCCGAGGGAGGATAATGTGGAAGCAGATGCCTTGAGCAAGTTCGCCCTGGGGGCACCCCTCGATGAAAGTCGGAAGGTGCATTTCTTGGAGAAGGTGATCCTGTCAACCACCGATCAATCGGAGGTATGTGCCATTGAGATAGGATCGGAGGAGCCCACCTGGATGACCCCGATAGCCGCGTATCTGACTACGGGGGCAGTTCCCGATAGTGAAGTAGCAGCCGGCAAAATACGCCGAATCGCGCCCAATTATGTGATGGTGGACAATCAGCTGTACAAAAAGGGGTATTTAACTCCTTATCTGAAATGCGTGGCCGAGCCCGACACAGGTCGGATCCTTAGGGAGATGCACGAAGGATATTTGGCTTGTCATGAAGGGGCCCGATCCATCGTGAGGAAAGTGCTGAACCTGGGCTATTACTGGCCCTCGATGAACAAGGAGGCAACGATGCTAGTCCGATCCTGTGACGCTTGCCAGAAGTACGCCCCGAATATCGTGGCTCCAGTTGTCGATCTGACGCCCATCAAGAGTGCTTGGCCCTTTGCGCAATGGGGAATCGACTTGGTGGGACCCCTTCCAGTTGCAAAAGGTCAGTGCCGATATTTAATTGTGGCCATTGATTATTTTTCGAAATGGATAGAAGCTAAGGCATTGGCCAAGACAACGGGGAACCATATCCTCAAATTCCTCCAGACCCATATCATATCCCGATACGGGATCCCCAAGGTGGTGATCAGTGATAAGGCCCTCCGTTTAACAGGGCCCAGTGGAAGGAGTACCTGGAGGAACTGAAAATTGAGACTCGGACAGCCTCTGTCCGTCATGCTCAAACCAATGGACTGGTGGAGTCAGCCAACAAGATCGTGATGGATCGCCTAAAGAAGAGGGTCCATGCCTTGAAGGGCAAATGGCTGGATGAGTTGGAAAATGTGCTTTGGGCTATTAGAACAACACCCAAACGATCGACCGGGGAGACTCCGTTTGGCCTTGTTTATGGCACGGAGGCAGTTTCTCCCATCGAAATAGTTGTGGCATCCCATCGGACGAGGTAGTACGAACCTCTGTCGAATGATGAAATGAGGCGTCTGGACTTGGGCTTGGTCGAAGAGAAGAGGCGGAGTGCCGAGGAGACCCAGGCTCGGATGGCTTGGCAACAGCCCGATATTATAATCGACGAGTTAAGTCTCGACAGTTCTTTGTCGGGGAACTGGTCTGGCGTCGGAACGAATTTACCCTTTTGGATCGGATCAACAAGATGTCACCAAAATGGGAAGGGCCTTATAAGGTCGTGGGGATGCCAGCTCGAAATGCGTATAAGTTGGAAGACCTCGATGGCAATGTGTTGAAGCATTCTTTTAGTGGCGAACACTTGAAGAAATGTCATGTTTGATGTTAAGTCGCCTTCAGTGGTGCAAGTTGTTTGTTAAGTCGCCTTCAGTGGTGCAAGTTGTTTATTAAGTCGCCTTCAGTGGTGCAAGTTGTTTATCGAAGTCGTCTTCAGTGGTGCAAGTTGTTTATCGTTTTGAGTCGATATAAAAAGGTTTTGAGCCATCAATGACTAAAGAAGTTGCTTCCGACCAGATTATGCTTAGACTTATCGTTCTAAGTATGCTTAAATCGCCTTAAGTGGTGTAGCTAAATCGCCTTAACTGGTGTGATTAAACCGCCTTAAGTGGTGTGGATAAGTTGCCTTAAGGGGCACGATTAAATAGCCTTAAGTGGTGTAGTCAAATCGCCTTAAGTGGCGTGGTTTCGCCTTAAGTGGCATGATTTCGCCTTAAGTGGCGTGGTTTCGCCTTAAGTGGCATGGTTTCGCCTTAAGTGGCATGATTTCGCCTTAAGTGGCGTGGTTTCGCCTTAAGTGGCGTGGTTTCGCCTTAAGTGGCCCGATTAAATCGCCTTAAGTGGTGTGGATAAATTGCCTTAAGTGGCACGATTAAATCGCCCTAAGTGGTGTGGGTAAAATGTCTTAAGTGACGCGTCGAAATCACTCTAAGTGGTATGATCGAATTGCCTTAAGTGGCGTGGCTAATTCACCTTAGGTGGTGTAGCGATAATCGGAACCAAAAGAGATTGATATTATAAAGATTTGAAAGGTTCACGACAAAAGAAGGAAATTACAAGGATTCGAAAATAAAGCAATTAAGCTTGATCCTTGGCAGCGTCGAGGGGAGCAGGGTCCACGAGGTCTGTGGCAGAAGGCTCCGTGATCGGAGGATCGGATCCTGGAAGATTGGCCGCAGGAGGATCGGACCCTTGGAGGTCAGCCGGTGAAGAGTCGATTATCGGGGGATCGGTTGTTGGGAGATCTGCACTTGGAGGCTCCACCGTGCCTTCAGCACCCGCAGCCCCCTCGGGGGTGTTGGCCCCGTCGCTCTCCTCAGAAAGGTTGAAATACCTCTCCGCGAAGGGGGCGAGAGTCTGAGACTTGGTGAAGTCGATGGCACCACCATACTCCAAATGGAGCTCCTCGACAGCGTTAAGCAGGGTGGTCTCCACCTCCGCCGTACAGAACTTCACCGCGTCCACTTGGAAAGCCTCAGAGCCCCGATAATCTTCCCGTCCCTTGGCCTCAGCCTCGGCCAGCTTGGTGGGAAACTTAGCGAGCTCCCGCTCCATCTGTTGAGACCGATTGGCGAGAAGGACTTTCTCAGCCTCCAGCCCGCCTTGGCGTCCTCAAGGGCCTTCTTCTCGAGGATAAGCCTGTCCCGATTCTCCGCGCGCCCCTGCTGCTCTTCCTGGAGCTTTTGACGCTCCTGCTTCAGCAGCCTCTCAAAGTCGTGGACCTGCCTCAGGAAGTCATGAGTCTTCTGGTTAATGAGGGCCTGCTCCTTAACCAACTTCCCCTTCGACGATTCGGAGGCAGCCAGATCCTCCCTGAGCTTGGCCAAGACCTCGGGGGCCGCCTTGGCTCGCTCCTGCTCCAGGGCCTCCTCCATGGCCAGGACGTACCCGAAACAGCGGTGTTGGTCCGCTATTTCCTGTGAAGAAGAAAGGAAGAGGTCAGTACACGAGAATACTCTGTCTTATTTGTACTAAATGTAAAAACAGGAAACCTTACCTCCACACGACGAAGGGCCATGGCGCGAATGTCCGCGTGGATGTCCTCTCGAGCCAGGGAGAGCGGAAGCTTCATAGAGGGCGGAACTGAACCTGCAAGCAGGTGCAGACCCAGTTCCGAGGATACATCATCCCGACGCAGCGGGACCCCCCATAATGACTCGATCGGAGTCCAGGGAGCCGCCGCCTGGTCGGGGGTGTAAACCTGGTAGAAGGTCCCGTCTAAGAGGAGAGGGGGAACGACGCCCTGAATATCGGAGGTGCGGGCCTCCGAGCCGACATGAGAACCCGTCGCCCCCTCAGGAGTCAGGCTCAAGACCGGCGAAAGCTGCTGTGCCGGAGAAGATGGAGGCAGCCCTTCGGGAGTCGGCTCCAGCGGGGTCTGCCTCACCCCCCGACGACGAACCAGGTCAACCACCCAACGGAACTGACCGTCCGTCGGTGCGTCTTCAGTCCCCGATCCTCCTGTGGCTGGAAGAGAAAGGAGGGGCTCTCCGACCTGGGCGTCGGAGGGTGGCACCTCCGCCGAAGCTCCAGCTCCCGATTGACCTGCAGCTGGAGGACGAGAAGCTTCAGAAAGAAAATCAGGAAGTTGATCAGGATCCTTACACCAGATGACGCGACGGGAAAGATACTGGTCCTTCCCGTAATAATTGTAGTAACCCGCTTTGAGGATGCGGGGAGTTTCTCCTTGCAGGATGCGTTTGATCCCTTCGATCCTGGCTCCCTTATCGGAGGGGATTAACTCCTCAGGAATACGCCTCCTGTATAATCGAATTGCTAAGCGGAGCTGTTTACCTTCCTCAGGAGTCTTGGTGTTGAAGATCTGCTCCAGGGACCGCTTGATCTGCTCCGAAGTGGGAGGTGCCGATGAGGAGGCGGCCCTCTATGAAGACTTCCTCTTCCTCGCATGGCGTTGGACAGCATCGGTCTCCGCCTTCTTAAGCACGAGATTGGTCAGCAATGATACCTTCTTAGCTGCAAAGACGAAAACGAAAGTGCAGTTAGAATATTACCCAAGGAACGAGGTTAGAAGGGCCGCCGAAGAGTTGACCCCCGGAGGCGACATCAAGGAGTCGGATCCCGGTCAGAACCAGGTCCCGCTCCCAGATGGAGTTGGCATCGAGGGGAGCGAAGGAATCCCCCCAGCGATAAAGTTGGATGCAGTGGAGAATCTGGAAATCCTCCTCGGAGTATGTGTGAAAAGTAGGAGCAGGGTCCGCTTCAACCTCCCATCGGGGCCATGGGATGGAGCTGTTTCAGATGAAGAAATAATTACTCTTCCAACCACTGTTGTCGGGCCCCGAGTCAGTGATGAGCCCCCGACCTTTGGCGACCTTCCAGGTGTCACCATTCCAGCTGTACCGGGAGAGCTGCGCCTTGCTCCATTTGGGCATTCGCGGGTAGAAGGCACAGACCCCGGCATCATTGCATTTCATCCCGTAGAAGGTCCGGAAAAGTCGGAGGCTGTAGGTCCACTGTTGGCGAAGACAGAGAACAAGGAAGGCATTCCACACACGGATGGCGTGGGGAGAAAAAGTAGTCGGATGTGTTTTGTAATATTTACACATCGCGACTAAATTCCCGCAGAAGGGGAATCGGATCCCTTCCGATATTTGCCTGGTGGAGACAAATACCTCCCCTTCCTGGGGACGAGTGACCACAGGGTCACCCGGGACGCGAGGCCAAGGAAAAGGGAAGCGAGGCTCCCAGGTGGAAGTAATGCACCCCTCCCGGAGAGCTGCATCATAGGCGGTATCTGAAATCTCATTACAAGCATAATCGAACTTGAAGGGCTTCCTCCCCCCGGAACTGGACTCACCGTCTGGAAAGTAATCATGGCAAGAAAAGGCACAGTTGATTTCCGCAAAAGTTCGGGTAAGTTGATTGAGATAAAAGGAAAAACTATGCTAACAAGTTTCTTCGGAATTGAAGGAGGAAATTTTACCAGACATGTTGAATCGGAGAAGAAAGGATGATCTTGATGGTCGGAGATCCTGGTCGCCGGAGTGTTGATCAGAAATAGAAAGGAGAGCTTGAGCTTTTAAAAACACAGAGAATGAAACGGTAGAGAAGAACTGAATAGTGCCAAGATTTGGGGTTTTATAGGAGAGAGGTCAGCCAAAGAGACGTTGCAATCTGGACCGTTGAAGATAAAACGCCTCAACCTGAATCGTCGAAACACTAGACACAAAACGGCTAGAAAGTGCTTTGTCAGAAAAAACAGGCACGGGTACCCAAGCCGACGCTTCGTCACCTGCTGCATTTAATAGTTGAGTGACCGAGAAATCTTTTCGGATTCGGTGGTTATCCTCGGAATATCGGGGAATCCTGGAGGAGGAGATCTGCTTCAAAAGATTTTCCGAGAAGTCGAAAGCCTCCGATGCCGATATCGGGAGGTCCAGAACTGGAAGACACGACGAACTATAAGTCCCTCATGTCTTGGGAATGATGGGTTTCGACATAGCCGTTAGGCCCATTGACGACGAGTAAACGGTGAAATAGGCCCACTGGGCTCCGAAAGAGGCTTAGAGGACTAATGCGAGGGGTCCCGACAAGGTCGGTCCCGACATATGAGCTACACGCTCCCGATTTTATGCCTTTAAGTAGGCCCCGATGATATGCCTTTGAGTAGGCCCCGATGATATGCCTTTGAGTAGACCCCAATATTGAATCCCTGAGAATACTGGCCCTGTCCCGATGACGAGGGGCCCCGAGCGGTGACCAAAGGAGATAACTCTGGAGTCCCCGACATCCGTCGGGACTTGCCACCAGAGGAAGAGGCCGAGAAACACTCCCACTATCAGCGTAGTGGGAAAGTGGCCTGAAAAGACGGAACGTCGGCTACTGGCCGAGATAAACGGAACGTGGCAGTTATCTTAATAGGTAACTGGGGTAACCCCTCCCCTATATAAAGGAAGGAGTTACCTCAGGATTGATACGTTCACATACTTACCTACTGATACTTGCTTGCCTGCATCGAGATACTCATTTAAGCATCGGAGAGGGATTCTGGGTCACCGCCCGGTCTATCCCTTTCTTGCATGATTGCTTGGAGCGAAGGAGTTCGGACTTCCGTCAAGAACGTACCGGAGTTCCAACCGTGATCCAACACTAACCTAACTAAACGTTGTATATCTAAATAATGCACATTTCATCGCAATTATAGAAACCGATCAACTATTAAACAGTAAAGAAACTCATAATTAAATAAAAGAGAATCAATTTACCAAAATATCAGTAACTGCCCCAAATTTTGAAATTAGGGTTTAGAATTCGGAGGTACTCCGACGGAAAGGCGGCAGACGGAAGTGGCGGCGGACTGTAGGGCGGTGTGGCTGGAGGACGGCGTGGCATGGCTGAAGGGAGGAGGAATGGACAGAAACTGAGAGCAGAGCAGAGACTGACTCTGAGCGAGTGGAGGAGTGCTTGGACGGCAGAGGTCTCAGAGGCGGGACTTGAAATCAGCAAAGGCGGGTGAGGGGGGGGGGGGGGGGGGAGGAAAATCAGAAGGGTGTTTCACTTCTAGCGGGGTCCGTCTGTTTATTTTAGGTCAACTTTAGTCAAAGCACAATCCTAGACTCCCACTTGGTCAAATCCTAAACTCCCACTGGAGGATTCAGTCATATTTAAAAAAAAATACTTCAGTTGCTCAATCTTGTATTTTAATACTAAAATATGCTGAATTTGGTAAATTTCTCCAAGATCATTAGCACATTTTTCCATACACCGGTAGATAAATTCTTCCTCCATACGCCTCCATTGATATAAGCAGTTGGTCTTTCCAGATTGCTTCCCATTTGTTCAAATCTATGTCCTCTCAATTCGTGGCTCATCATTGTTGCGAACTGGGTTCCGTCAAACCCAATCATTTGAGTGATTAATAATCTTTATATGGTTGCCAATCATGTTGACCATCAGTTTAACCTATAAATGACGACGGCTCTAAAGCCTCACGCATTCTTGCATCAACCTGGTAGGTTTCCCCCATCCTCCACAATGCTATTTTCCTAATTCTACTCACAATTAATTGACTTAATTCCTACGGTAAATTTCTCTGTGTGTTCTATACACTCAATTTAAAGGAATTATTTATGCAAATTTGGGGTTTATGTTGATCCCGTTGGCTATTGGAGGGGCTGATGTAGGAAGTTCCACAACCACCAATAAACGGGAAGAATACAAGGTCGCTAAGAAAACGTGGCCACCATTTAACTTTGATATGAAAACTCTATAATATTCCATGTAGAAAGTTGTATACATAAAACAGGGATTAAGTACCTTTTCATACCACTTCTTTGCACAGAATTCACTTTTGGTACCACTTCTATTTTTTTGTATACTTTTGGTACAAATTCTTTCAACTTTGTATCCTTTTGGTACCACTGTTAACTTTCCGTCCAAATTGACCGTTAAGTGTGATGTGCCATGATCGTGACAGCCCTAAACTTTTGAATTTGTTTCAATTTAGTCCATCTAATGCATCTCTGACTTTTAATTTGTTCAATTAAGTCCTAAAATTTCAAAACCATGATGGGTCAAGGGTTCGATTTGGAAATTTTAGGGCTAAATTTAACAAATTAAAAGTACCGCGGCTGATCGACACCGTCGCCCCGCCAGGGATAGGTATCCCGACGATCGAGGCATACGATGGGGAAGGAGACCCGGTCCGCCATGTGCAAAGACACGTTCAGGCATGCATGGGTAGGACTTCAAACGAAGATCTGATATGTTCGCTGTTCCCGATAACCCTAGGAGAGAGGGCCATGACCTGGTTCTTTAGCCTTCCACCAGGAAGCATCACGTGCTGGGCCGACATGCACGATCGCTTCATCAAGCAGTATCAAGGTCGGAGACGCCTCTTGAAGAGTGTAAGGACCTTAACCCAGGTGGTACAGAGGCCCGACGAATCGTTGGCGTACTATTACCAACGGTTCACTGCCAGTGCCGCGGAAATCGACGAAGAAATCTCGGAGGGAGAGATGATACGCACCTTCCTGAGGAACCTAAGTGCCCCATACGGTTCTGACCTAATGCATAGTGTGGCCGCGAAGGCTATATGGAGCATGGAGGCCCTGCAAGCGAGGGTGAAGCAGCAAATTGATGTCCAGGAGTCAAAAATCGCTGCTGGAGAGCTGGACCCCCCGAAGTCGGGGAGAGGAAAGGCGTCATCCAAGCTGTCGGATGATCGCAAGAGAAGCGACAAATCGGAGGGGAGTAGAAACCGAGGTCGTCCCGACCGGAGAGAAGACAAACGTCCCTCGGGGAAAGACAATCGAGAGGGTCGGGCCGCCCCCATCAACACCTCGATGGCTTCTGTACTAGCTGTGATGGAGCGACAAGGCCTCGTTCGATACCCCCCGAGGAAAGAGGGCGAATATCTGGGAGGCCGCCCGGACCGTTACTGTCGTTATCATCGAGCCAATGGTCACGACACCGAAAATTGTCGGGAGCTGAAGAAAGAGATTGAAAAGCTGATCCAAAAGGGGAAGCTGAAGGAATTTGTCGGGAAGGGACGATGCCGATCTCGTTCCAGAAGTAGGTCTCGTTCCCGTTCGAAATCCCGTGACAGATCCCCGAAGAAGAAGAAGGTGGAGCATGAAGCCTCAGGATCAGGTGCCCGCAAGGAGAGGCGGGGAACTATCAATGTCATCCATGGAGGAATGGCAGCGGGAGGTGATACCTCCACTTCCAGAGAAAATTATGCCTCGCGCATATCTGCCGCGGTGGTATTGGGGAAAAGGTCCCGGTCGTGGACCCTGAAAGAGGAGATGGAGATTTCTTTTTCAGCGAAGGATTTAGTTGGCGTGGAGAGCCCTCATGACGACGCCCTGGTCGTGACTCTGGATGTGGATGGATTCGAGATGAAGCGGATCCTGATAGATGGAGGGAGCTCCTCCGATATTCTTTTCATGGATGCTCTGGAAGCCATGGGAAAGACGAAGAAGGACCTGACGCAGGTGGACTTCCCGATGGTGGGATTCTCTGGCTCCACTTCCTACCCGCTAGGAATGATTACCTTACCAGTAGAGTTTGGTAGTGGCTGGAAGATGGAGAGGCGAAACGTGGATTTTGTCGTAGTAGAGTCTGCGGGGGCATATAACGCGATCATCGGAAGGACCACTATCAACCCTCTTATGGCAGTCGCCTCGACGGTCCATCAGAAGATGAAGTTCCCAACTGATAACGGAGTAGGAGAGGTCAAGGGTGACCAGGTGGCGTCGCGGAAATGCTATGTTAATGCCACCCGACGAAAAAGGAGGGAAACCATGACTGTCCTTCAGACAGATACCGATCCTCGAGAGGAGTATGGGCGTCCCGCCCCCATGGAGGATTTGAAGGAAGTGGAGATCGATGGGCCTCAGAGGAAGGTGAAAATTGGCTCTGCCCTGTCGGATGAAAGAGCACGAGAGTTGATCGAGCTCTAGAAGGAGTTTAAGGAGCTGTTTGCCTGGTCCCCAAGTGATATGCCAGGAATCAGTCCCGACGTGATAGTGCACGAGCTCAAGATTGACCCCGCGATTAAGCCTATCGCGCAGAGGAGGCGTCCGATGGGCGCAGACAAGAGGATCGCGATTCAGCAGGAGGTGGGCAGACTGCTCGATGCTGGATTCATCAAGGAGCTCCGATTCCAGACTTGGGTGGCTAACCCAGTGCTGGTGCGAAAGAGTAATGGAAAGTGGCGAATGTGTGTTGACTTCCGCGACTTAAACAAAGCCTGCCCGAAGGACTGCTACCCGCTTCCAAGGATTGACCAGCTGGTGGATGCTACATCGGGACATGAGCTGCTGAGCTTCATGGATGCATACTCTGGGTACAACCAGATTAAGATGGCAAAGGATGATGCTCCCCATACGGCCTTCTATGCCGACAGTGATGTCTACCATTATGACGTGATGCCCTTCGGATTGATCAATGCCGGAGCAACTTACCAGCGGATGGTGAACAAGTTGTTCGGGGACATGCTAGGGAAAACCATGGAGGCATATGTGGACGACATGCTGGTGAAGTCCCGACAGGCAGGAGACCATGTCCGGAATTTGGCGGCAGCATTTGAGCGGATGAAGTTTCATCAGGTTCGGCTGAACCCCGACAAATGCGCTTTTGGGGTGAACTCGGGCAAGTTCCTAGGGTTCATGGTAAGCCAGAGAGGAATCGAGGTGAACCCCGAGAAGCTGCGAGCAATAGAGGAGATGCAGTCCCCGAAGAATCATCGAGAGGTCCAGGTACTGAATGGCCGGTTGGCCGCGATGAATCGCTTTCTATCCAAGGCAAGTGATCGAGCTATGCCATTTTTTGATGTGCTGAGGGCCAACAAGAAATTCGAGTGGACCAACAAGTGTGAGGAGGCGTTCCAGGCACTAAAGCAGCACCTCCGCACCCTTCCGCCATTGGCGAAACCAGTTCCAAGCGAGCCACTCTATCTCTATTTGGCTGTTTCTGATGTGGCTGTTAGTTCTGTTTTGATTAAGATTGTCAAGGGCAACCAAGTCCCGATCTATTATGTAAGCAAGGCATTTGCCAAGTCTGAAATAAATTATCCCGCTATTGAGAAGTATCTCTTCGCGTTGATTATTGCCGCTCGAAAGCTGCGACCTTACTTCCATGCCCATGAAGTCACGGTATTGACCAATCAGCCCTTAAAACACTTTTTGAACCGACCGGAGGCGTCGGGGAGATTGGTAAAATGGGCCATCGAGCTGACAGAGTTCCGCATTCATTTCGCTCCGAGAACCGCTATCAAAGGCCAGGCATTGGCAGATTTTATAGCTGAGTCTACGGCACCCGATCTGGAAGTAACGGGTCCCGCAGAGGGGGCAACCATGGAAGAAGTCCCGACAACAGAACAGCAGCCAGAACAGCCAAATGAGGAGAATACGTGGGAGATGTACACTGATGGTTCATCAAGTGTAGAAGGCTCGGGGGCAGGATTCGTATTGATACCGCCCGGCGGAGGCGAGCCTTTACGATATGCCCTGGCGTTGACATTCAAAGCCACCAATAACGAAGCAGAGTACGAGGCTCTCATCACGGGCCTCAAGATTGCCAAGGGTACGGGGGTCGATCATTTAAAAGTGAAGTGCGATGCTAGCTTGGTTGTAAATCAAGTCCAGGGGAACTATGAAGCTAAGAGCCCGACGATGAAGAAATATTTGCACGAGGTGCAGACTTTGAAGGGAAGCTTCAAAAGTTTTGATATCGAGGCGATCCCGAGGGAAGATAACGCGGAAGCAGATGCCTTGAGCAAGTTCGCTCTGGGAGTGGCCCCCGAGGAGAATCGGAAGGTGCATTCCTTAGAGAGGGTAATTATCTCAAACATTGACCCAGCGGAGGTCTGTGCTGTTGGGACAGGATCGGAAGAAGAGGAGAAGCCTACTTGGATGACCCCGATGGTCACGTACCTGACTACGGGAGTACTCCCCGATGATAAAGTGGCAGCCGTCAGGTTGCGGCGGATTGCAGATAACTACGCGATGGTGGACAACCAATTATACAAAAAAGGGTATGTAAAACCTTTCTTAAAATGCGTAGCGGAGCCTGATACAAATCGGATCTTGAGGGAGCTCCACGAAGGAGTCGCGGCCTGCCATGAAGGGGCCCGATCTCTAGTAAGGAAAGCATTGAACTTAGGCTACTACTGGCCCTCGATGAACAAAGAAGCGACCGCGATGGTCCAATCATGTGATGCATGCCAGAGGTACGCCCCAAATATCGTGGCTCCCGCCGCGGACCTGATGCCCATCAGAAGTGCATGGCCCTTTGCGCAATGGGGAATTGACTTGGTGGGACCACTCCCCCAAGCGAGAGGTCAGTGCAAGTACTTACTCGTGGCTATTGACTACTTCTCAAAGTGGATAGAGGCCAAAGCGTTGGCTAGAACGACGGGGCAGCAGATCCTCAGGTTCCTTCAGACTCAGATCATATCCCGGTACGGGGTCCCGCGAGTGCTGATCAGCGACAACGGCCCTCCGTTCAATGGGACACAGTTGAAGGAGTACTTGGAAGAATTGAATATTGAGCATCGGACCACTTTAGTCCGCCACGCCCAGACCAATGGCCAGGTAGAGTCAGCCAACAAGATCGTGATGGATGGCTTGAAGAAGAGAGTCTATGCCTTACAGGGCCATTGGCTGGATGAGCTCGAGAATGTGCTATGGGCTGTGAGAACAACACCCAAGCAATCAACAGGAGAAACTCCGTTTGGCCTGGTTTATGGCACGGAGGCAGTTGCTCCTGTGGAGATAGCGGTAGCGTCTCATCGTGCGAAATATTACGAGCCTCTGACAAATGAGGAAATGAGACGTCTGGACTTAGACCTACTCGAGGAGAAGAGGTGGAAGGCTGATGAAGTCCAGGCCCGAATGCGACTGGCAACAGCCCGATATTATAATCGGCGTGTCAGGTCCCGACAATTCTTCGTGGGAGAACTTGTCTGGCGGAGGAACGAGTTTGTTCATCAGGATCAGATCAACAAGCTGTCACCAAAATGGGAGGGACCCTACAAGATCGTGGGGATGCCAGTGCCCAATGCATACAAGTTAGAGGATCTCGAGGGCAAGACGTTGAAGCACTCCTTCAGTGGTGAACACTTGAAGAAGTATCATGTTTGATATGAAGCCGCCACGAATGGCGCAAATTGTCTATCAATAAAATCCGATGTAAGCCTACTTTGAATTATTAGTGAATAAAAGAAGTTGCCTTCTGATCAAATTGCTTTCGAATTTATTCTTACTGTTAATAAGACGTCCTGAGTGACGCAACAAAAGCCTTCCGAGGTACGATGAAAGCCCCGCGGGGGACGCGTAAGTCGTCTATATGGCGCGGCCAAAAGCCTTAACAGGTACGAACAAAAGCCCTACGGGGTACACGTAAGTCGTCTATATGATGCAACCAAAAGCCTAGGTATGAAAAGGCCCTGATGGGTCCGCGTAAGTCGTCTATATGATGCGGCCAAAAGCCTTAACGGGTGTGAAAAAGCCTTAACAGGTCCGCGTAAGTCGTCTATATGATGCGGCCAAAAGCCTTAACGGGTGTGAAAAAGCCTTAACAGGTCCGCGTAAGTCGTCTATATGACGCGGCAAAAAGCCTTAAAGGGTACGATTAAGCCGTCCAGTAGAGACGCAATGAAAGCCTTAAGTGGTGAAGTCACGATTGGACGAGAAGCCTTAAGTGGTGAAGTCCCGATTTTGGACGAGAAGCCTTGAGTGGTGAAGTCCCGATTGGACGAGAAGCCTTGAGTGGTGAAGTCCCGATTGGATAAGAAACCTTAAATGGTAAAAGTCTTGAGTAAAACGTCGGAACGTTCTGAGTAACGAATTTATAGCCGCTTTAGATAAAGTGCAAACGAATATCGGATCGGAGCCAAGACAGATGGAAAGAAAATCATTTATATAAAGGCTTGAAGGCCAAAGGAGTTCGTTACAAGGACTAAAGGTAAGCACTAAACTTGGTCCTTGGGGGAAGATGGATCCTCAGCAGCGTCGGGGGGAGCAAGGTCTGGAAGGGCTTGGGCAGAGGGCTCCGCAATTGACGGAGTCAGGTCCACAGCAGCAGTCTCTTCACTCTCCGCGGGGAGGCTGAAATACTTCTCCGCGAAGGGGGCAAGGGTCTCGGACTTCTTGAAGTCAATAGAATCCGCATAGACTGTGTAGAGTTCTTCCACAGCGTTAAATAAAGTGTCCTCCACCTCGGACTTGCAGAACTCCACAGCTGCCAACTTGAATTCTTCAGAGTCCCGATACTCCTTATGGCCCTGAAGGCGACCCTCCTCGCGGCCCTCCTCGAGACCTTGAGCCTTTGCTTCAACCAGTTTGGCGGAGAACTCCGCCCGTTCCGTTTCAAGTTGGGCCTTGGCCTCCGCGAGGAGATCTGCGAAGACGTTTTTCTCATGGATGAGCTGTTTCTTCTCCGTCTCGCTCCGCTGCTGTTCCACCTGGGCCATCTGCCGCTCCCGGCGCATGACAGCCTCATGGTCGTGGACCTTCTTGAGCAGGCTGGTGGACTTGTCATCAAGGAGAGCCTTCTCCTTGGCCATTTTGTTTTTGGCTGCCACCGCCTCGTCGCGCTCCATCTGAAGCTTGGCTAGGGCTTCAGGGTCCGCCCTGGCCTCTGCCTCCTCCAAGGCACTCTTTAGAGCCAAGGCGATGGCGATGCAACGCTGCCGATCCGCAGTTTCCTAAGGCGGGGGAGAAAAAGATAAAACTCAGAAATTGAAGATAGGAGTCAAGAAGAGAATAAGGCGGTAGGATACTACCTCCATCCGGCGGACAGCCATAGAGCGAAACTCCTCTTCGATATCCTCCCGTGAGAGGTAAAGAGGCTTCCTCGGGGCGGGGGGAATCGACCCTGATAACAAGTGAAGGGCCAAGTCGGCCTCAAGATTGTCCCGACGGATTGGAAACCCAGCAAGGGATTCAATCGGACGCCAGGGGAGCGCTGCTTGGTCAGAGGTGTAAATCTTGTACACCTCGTCCATCGGAAGACGGGGGATGGGCTCGGCCCCGGGGGTGGCAGGAACTACCTCTGTAGGAGGTTCGGGAGATGGAGTGCGGAAAACAGGAGGAGGACTCTTGGACACGTCCCTAGCAGCAGGCCGTGCGCTCCTAGACCTCGACCTGCCACGGGGAATCAGGCCTCCCTCTTCAGGCCCTTCAGCAGATGGAGAAGCCTCCAAGTCAGTTATTGGGCGGAACTGAGCTTCCGCCGGAACATCTTCTAACAGCAATTCTCGCGGGGTCGCAATCCCCGCCAGATTAACAACTTCCGTCGGAATGGAAGCCTCCAAGGGACCTGCGGTAGAGGGATGAATAAAGGCCTGATCTATCTCCTCCCGTCTGGCCTTCTTGGCCACGACTGGCTCCTCAGTCGGAGGAGCGACAGCTAAGGGAGTGGAGGAGGAAGCCCCTTTCTTCACCAGCTTGCGCTTTCGCCTGGAACCGCCCTGGACAGCATCAGTCTCGCCCTGCTTCATAACGAGATGAGTCAACAGAGAAGCCTTCTTGGCTGCAAAAGTAAAAATAAGATGATTAGAAATGTTACCCAGACGACTAAATCCGCGGAGACGGAATCTAGGAGACGAACTCCGATGGCAATCAGATGCCGCTCTTGAAGCTTATTGGCATCCATAGGTATGAAGTTGTCCCCCCAGCGGTAGAGTTGAACCATCTGAAGGGTGTTGAGGTCATCCTCGGAGTAATCTTGAAGCTTGGGGGCAGGGTCCGCCATAACCTCCCATCGAGGCCAGGGGACGGAGCTATGCTGAATAAAGAAGTAATACTTCTTCCAGCCACTGTTGTCAGAACCTGAGTCGCGGATCAGGACCCGATCCTTGTGGAACTTCCAAGTTTTGCTGTCCCAACCAAAACGAGAGAGTTGCTCTTTGGTCCACTTGGGGAATCGGGGAGAGAAGGAGCAGACGCCGGATTTATTGCACTTCATACCATAAAAAGTGCGGAATAGCAAAAGACTGTATGTCCATTGTTGGCGGTGACACAGAAGTTGGAAAGCATTCCACACGCGGATGGCGTGTGGGGAGAAGGTGCAAGGATGTGTTTTGTAAAAATTACACATTTCCACCATGTTTCCGCAGAAGGGGAACCGAATCCCCGCGCTTATTTGTCCAGTAGAGACAAATGCCTCCCCCGCTCGAGGAGGCGTGATAATGTGCTTCCTCCTACCAGTAGATTGGGACACATAGGGGAAGCGAGGCTCCCAATCCGAGGTGATGCACCCTTCCCTAAGGGCCGCCTCATACGAACCCTCGGATATTTCATTGACAGCATATTCAAAGAAGAAGGGAGCCCTAACCTCAGAACTAGCCTCGTCTAAAACAATTACAGACAGGGAAAATTGAGAAAAGAAGAGTAAACATTATGTAAATCACGAAAACATGGAGAGAAGTCCTTACCAGACATGATCGGTGGTCAAAGGGTGAGGAGAAGGAAGATCGGAGAAAGATGAAGTTGCCTTGATCGCTTGAAGTACCAAGAGGAGCTCGGAGAGAACTTCGAATGCAAAGAGAACTGAGAGTGAAAGAACGCAGAAGAAGTGAATAAGACCAGGGTCTTCTCTTTTATAGGCAAAAAGGCAAATGGAGGGATATAATCGTGACCGTTGAAGACGAAACGACTTGATCAGAGCCATTGAACTATGGGACGGTACAGAGGAGACAGCTGGATGGACTTGATCTGCACCGTTGAAGAGGAAACGACACGATCTCAATCGACGAGATTATAGGCACGGAGGAGACGTGTGTGACATCACAGTTGCCTTTTTCAGAAAACAGCAGTCACGCTAGTTCAAACGTCGTTTCTCTATCCTCAGGCATTTAATGCTGCAGTAGCCGAGGAGACTCCTCGGATTTGGCAACTGCTCATGGGGCCTGGTGGGCCCAAAGCAATCATGAGTAAGAGACTGTTATGCAACAACCATACTTAAGGTAAAAGGCTCCGACGGTGGTATCGGAAAAGCCAAAAAGCAAAAGGCCTCCGACGGTGGTATCGGAGGATATAAAGACAAAGGCCTCCGATGATAAGGTTGGCAGACATGGGATCAGAAGACATAACGGACTAAAAGTCCCCCATGTCTTGGGGGCAAATGATGGGTTCCGATGTAATCGTTAGCCCCGTTAAACAGCCAATGGACGGCGAGAAGGTCCAGTGGGCCTCGTGAAAGCCTGGAAGGCCCAGAGGCCCAGTACGAAGGGTCCCGACTTAAGCGATCCCGACCTAAGAGCTAAACGCTCCCGATAAGAAGCCTCCGAGCAGGCCCCGATATGCCTTAGTAAGGCTCCGATAATAAAGCCCCGTAGAGGCTGGACCTGTCCCGCAGAGACTGAAGGTCCTGGGTGGTGATCTAAGAATAATACAACTCTGAAGTCCCCGACAGGAGTCGAGACTTGGGATCAGAGGATAAGACCGAGAAACCCGCCTACCAGATAGAGTAGTGGGAGACGGTTAAAGATAATGGATAAATTCCCCCGAGATACGCAGGGCGTGCCCGAGATACACGGAGTATGGGTAAGATACGCGAAGCGTGGGGCGAAATATACGGAATCCCCCGAGATATACGGAATCGTGGCTATAACGGCCAAGCTTGGCCTCAGGTAACTCTGGGCGACTTCTCCTCCTATATAAAGGAGGAAGTTACCCCAGAAAAGATGAATAATTCTAATACGAATTTAGACTTCTGCTTACCGCCCCATTGATTACAATACTCATTTAAGCATCGGAGAGGGATTCTGGGTCACCACCCAGGCCATCCCCTTTTGCAGGACCACGCGGAGCTTAGGAGTCCATTCATTCCGTCAAGGACGTAACAGAGCTTCGCCCGTGATCCAACAACGATAAAAAAAGAAGAGGTTTCGGTAGCCACGCAACACTTTTTCGAAATAGGGAAGTTAGAACCCGAAATAAACACAACTAAAATTGTTCTACTACCCAAGTAAGATCATCCCCGAAAAATGAAAGATTGGTGTCCAATTGGTCTCTGATACACCCCCTACAAAGTCATAGCCAAAATACTGGTTAACTAGATCAGAAAGATTATCCCAGTTCTCATCTCTCCTCTCCAAACTTCCTTCGTACCAGGCCGGAGCATCACCGACAATAATTTCTTAGCTCGGGAATTGCTACAAACAATCACAAGCCTCCATTCGAATCCTTATCAACGGGGAACTTTCACAAGCCTTTAAACCTAAGAGGGGTCTTAGACAAGGAGACCCACTGTCACCATACTTATTCATCATAGTATCCCAAATTCTATCTCAGGAACTGTCCCAAGCGCAACTTGAAGGTCAACTACGTGGGATAAAACCAGGAAAATTCACAAAGGAATTCACTCATCTCATCATTGCTAATGACATTTTTCTTTTCCTAGAAGCCACCCTAGAAAACTCGACGAGTTTAAGACAGATTATGGATGCATACCATGCCGAATCAAATCAATTGATCAACTTCAAAAAATCAAGCATATGTTTCAGTCCAAACGTTCCATAATCAATTGCTGCAGACTTAGCACGAAGTTTAGGCGTTAAAGACATGCTGCTTGATGAAATCTACCAAGGTGTACTCACATACTGGGCCAAATAAAGGAGACAAATCAAGGAAATCATCGTCCAGAAAACTACAACCAGAATCCAAGGTTGGATGAACAAAGTCCTCTCCCCTGCCGGTAGGGAAATTCTCATTAAATCAGTTGCAGGTATCATTCCAATTTACACGATATCTTGCATAAACCTACCCAAGAAGATGACGGGACACTTGGACAAGCTAATTAGACAGTTCTGGTTGAAACCGGTCCCGCTGAAACAGGGTGTCCCATGGATTGCTTGGGAGAAATTATGAAAACCAAAAAAGAAAGGCAGTTTTGGATTTCAGGAAAAAGATGCCTTTAATATGGACCTTCTCACCAAGCAGGCAACTAGATTGATAACGGACACGGAGTCCCTATAGGTCAAATGCATGAATGACAAGTATCTTCAGAAGAATTCATTTTTTAACGCCAAATCCCTACAATATATTTCCCTAGTTTGGCGTACATAGGCCAAGTTCCAAAAGTTCCTTCTTAGGGGGGCACGAAAGCATGTCGAAAATGGACTCACAATCAACTTCTGGACAGACTCATGGGTGCCTAACAAGGGCCTACCAAATGACTAGGTCTCCTCCGCTCCAACCAACCCCGACATCAACGACAATCTGTTCATCACCAAGGGACGGTGGAAGCTACACTAATTGGAGGAATATTTACCCCCTGTTATAACAAATGCGATCTCCTTGATCGAGCTACCCCTCTAAGAAACACCCGAGATGTTCATCTGGCTCCAGAGTGATACCGGCCTTTACACCGTAAAATATGTGTATCACTTCATTTACAAAAATCTCTACCCTGAGATAGCGGGAACCTCGTTTGCAGCCTAGAAGATTGGTAGTACGTCTATTTGGAAAAAAAACTTTGGAATGCAAATTTACTGCCGAAAATTCGTATGTTCATCTTGAAGGGCTGCACCAACAGTCCGCCACTCGGGCAGAATTTGCAAAGACGATTCCCCTCTTTTAATCCCAATTTTCATCTTTGTTCAGACACAAACTTCACCGACGGACACCGCTAGAGCCTCTTCTCCGATATACGCCATTAGAGGCTCATCTTCGACGTACACCACTATAGGCTCGTATCCGACATACGCCACTAGAGGCTCTTTTCCAACGGACACCACTAGAGTCTCTTCTCCGAGAAACGCCACTGGAGGTTTTTCTTTTTCGCTCGCCACTGGAGGCATCATCTATCAAGATTTTACTTTATTGCACGCCACTGGAGGCTTTTCCTTGTGGCTCGCCACTGGACGGATCGTCGATTGAGGTTTTACTTTACTGCACGCCGCTGGAGGCTTTTCTTCCCGCACGCCACTGGAGGCTTTTCGTTTCCGCACGCCACTGGAGACTTTTCGTTACTGCACGCCACTTGAGATTTTACTTTTACGCACCGCCAACGGAAGCAACGTCAATAGGGGCACCGCCAACCGAGGCTTTACTTTTACGCACCGCCAACGGAAGCACCGCAACAGGGGCACCGCCACTACAAAAAACATATTTTTAGTAATGAATATTTTGTGACCATAATATAATTAGTCACTAAAATTTAATTTTTTAGTAACTACATATGAATTTAGTCACAAATTATATATTCGTGAAACTATTTAGTGATGAACTAGTATTTAGTTGCTAATCACAACCAATTTGTGTCCAAAGCAAAGTGAAACATTTATGTACTAGCTAAACACATGGCGATAATTGAAAGTTTTAGTTACTAAATATTTGTTTGGATAAGTACCACTGCTAAATATAATATGTGATGATTTTCATCTAGTTAAAAAATTGTAAATGAAGTTTTAATATTAGTTCGTTTTATTCCTACCATTCCATATGTGTATATTACACCATTTTTTTTTGTTATCATATATTTAAAATTAGTTGAATTTAAGTTGATAATTTTATTTATTTTCACAAATATTATAGGGCATATAACTTTGGTTTGGAGAAATAGTTTCTATCTTGCCAAAAAATAAAAAAGTAGCTAACTATAACTAATCTCCAAACAATAATAATATAGTTTATCATTGATAATTTATTTTATGATAAAGTAATTATAATTATTTGGTAGTAGAAGAATATATTTGAAAAAAAGAAAGTGCTACTAATAAACAAGTAATTAAATAGAAAATAAGTTATTATTATTATTTTGACTGAACATAAGATAAATTATTTACAAATTAGCTAGCATATAAAATAAATAAAAACTGTTTTTTATACCTTAGATGATGGACCAGTCCATCTTATCTCACGGTTAATAATAATATGACCTAAATTTTTCTTTAAATATCTCAAATAACTGTCATTATAGTTATCTCAATTATCCAATCTCCCTTAAATTTATCACAAAGCTCGTGATAAGTGGGAGGCCATCGCACAAGATGGGAGCCCCCTAGTCGTTGAAATGTCCATCTATTCCATATGCATTTATATGTGAAAGCTCTCTTCATCTTCCTTAAAACACTAGAATCTCTAGTTGATCTTCATCAATCTCCTCCGGCCACCATGCGTTTTTGCAGTTCCCTATTTTTCCTCTCTGAATTTCTCGATCAATCTATTTGAGAATTCAATTTTGAGGGTGCATACATCGGAATTTATATAATTGGAAGGTGGTGGTGTCGACAGTCATTGGCTTCCGCAGTGCCTCCATAAGTAATATTTTCGGTTCTCTCTATCCCTTGGATCCTAACGTGATCTATCTAACATATCTAAATGTTAATTTGAAGAAAAACCCGCCATGGATACGAAATGGATTGTCGAATATCTCCTGTCGGGTTTCACGACTGCCATGCGTGCCATCATTGTCATGTTCTTCATTGTTTTGCAGGATTCTATTGAGTAAGATGCATATGAATTCAGGAGAGACATATAGAATCATTTATATTTATTGACAATTGATGGGTTTCGATATAGCCGTTACGCCCATTAACGACGACTAAACGGTGAAGTAGGCCCACTGGGCCCCAAAAGAGGCCTAGAAGGACAATGTGAGGGGTCCCGACAAGGTCGGTCCCGACATATGAGCTCTACGCTCCCGATGATATGCCTTTAAGTAGGCCCCGATGATACGCCTTTAAGTAGGCCCCGATGATATGCCTTTAAGTAGACCCCGATGATATGCCTTTGAGTAGGCCACGATATTGAATCCCTGAG
Organism: Clarkia xantiana subsp. parviflora; assembly: GCA_036873135.1. NCBI lineage: Eukaryota > Viridiplantae > Streptophyta > Magnoliopsida > Myrtales > Onagraceae > Clarkia > Clarkia xantiana. Next base: position 5,994,302 of record JAPTYO010000026.1, on the reverse strand, counting down.
AATGTTGGCCCTGTCCCGATGACAAGGGGCCCCGAGCGGTGACCAAAGGAGATAACTCTGGAGTCCCCGACTTCCGTCGGGACTTGCCACCAGAGGATGAGGCCGAGAAACACGCCCACTATCAGCATAGTAGAGGAGTGGCCTGAAAAGACGGAACGTGGGCAGACTGCCCCTTGCAGTTACCTCGACAGATAACTGGGGTAACTCCTCCCCTATATAAAGGAAGGAGTTACCTCAGAATTCAGATACGCTAATTCACATATTGATAATTGCTTGCCTACATCGAGATACTCATTTAAGCATCGGAGAGGGATTCTGGGTCACCGCCCGGTCTATCCCCTTCTTGCAGGATTACTCGGAGCGAAGGAGTTCGGACTTCCGTCAAGAACGTACCGGAGTTCCAACCGTGATCCAACATTGGCGCCGTCTGTGGGAATCGTAACAAAAAGCAAAGATAGCTTCTACCCAATCTATGGCTAGCAAGCAGAAGAAGAAGCAAGGACAATCTAGCGGTTCCCGTCATCCTGCTGGAACTCTAAATTCAGGGCTACCGGAACGCAGTGTTGATCGGAATGATCCTCTCCCTGCTGGTTCCCAAACAGGGGGGCATCATGACAATCGTGAGGATTCCGTTCGAAACTTGTCGGAGGACAGGGAAGAGATCCCGAGGAAGGACCAGGATGCCCCTACAAAGCCGGACTTGACAAAGGCTGTGATGGATGCCATGCCAATATTCCTGGAGGCTTACCTGGACCGAAGGGAGGCTGCTAAAAAGAAGGAGGAAGAGTTGCCTCCGCCTCCGCCGAGAGAGAATCGGGACAGGCAGGAGGCCCAACCCGAGCACTAGGACAAGGGCAAGGAGCCCGCTCAATCGGAGCAGTTCGTGATTGATGGGCCTGGACCGGTGCAGCATAGGACCATCCCTCTTAATGGTCCTATCACCCCGACCAGGTGGTGAAGATTGTGAACATCTGTATGGGAGACCAGAAGAAGATGATGTCGGAGCTGAGGGATCGATCCACTCATCCCTTTGTCCCCCGATTGGTGAACACCACTGCCCCGCCAGGACTTGGTATCCCGACAATCAAGGAGTATGATGGCGAAGGAGATCCAGTTCGCCATATCCAGAAGCAGGTCATGGCTTGTCTAGGCAGAGCCCCGAATGACGATATAGTGTGTGTTCTGTTCCCGGGCACACTTGGTGAGAGGGCTTTGACGTGGTTCTTTAGCCTTCCTCCATGATGCATCTCTACCTGGACCCGGATGCATGATCGTTTCATCCAGCAATACCAGGGCCGTCGGCGTCTCTTGAAAAGCGCGAGGTCCCTGGCTGAGGTGGTACAGAGGCCTGATGAGTCGCTGGCGCACTATTACCAGAGGTACACTGCCAGCGTGGCCGAAATTGATGAGGAGATGTCGGAGGGAGAAACCATCCGTACCTTCATTCGGAACCTGACTGCACCGTATGGTTCCGACCTGATGCACAGCGTGGCTGAGAAGGCTGTGTGGAACATGGAGGCGTTGCAGAAGAGGGTGAAGCAACAAATCGATGTACAGGAGTCGAAGATAGCTGCTGGAGACCTTGATCCTCCGAAATCGAACAAGGGGAAGCAATCGTTCAAACCTTCGGACGATCACATGAGGAAAGATAAACCCGAGAGCAGTCGGGGTCGAGGCCGTCCCGATCGGAGGGAAGACAAGCGTCCCTCGAAGTCGGACAAACGGGAGGACCGTTACACTCCTCTCGTTTGTTCCATGGGTGCTGTGTTGGCGGTGATGGACCGACAGGGTATCGCCAGGTACCCCCCGAAGAAGGATGGAGAGTTCATGGGAGCCCGCACCGATCGTTATTGTCGTTTTCATCGTGCCAGCGGTCACGACACTAACCACTGTCGGGAGTTGAAGAATGAGATTGAGAAGCTGATCCAGAAGAGAAAGCTCAAGGAATTTGTGGCTGGGCGACGGAGCCGATCCTGTTCCCGGTCCCGATCGCGGTCCCGTTCCCGATCCCGCGGTCGATCCCCGAAGAAGGATAAGCCTGAGTCTTCCAATGCCCGCAAGGAGAAGCGGGGGACCATTAATGTGATTCATGGGGGACTTCCTGCGGGAGGAGATACCACGGCATCTCGGCAGGTCTATGCTTCTCGAATTCCCATTGCTGTGGTGCTGGGCAAGAGGGCCCGAACTCGGACTCCGAAGGAAGATATGGTGATTCCCATCTCAACGGAGGACCTGATAGGAGTGGAGACCTCGCACGATGACGCTTTGGTCGTGACCCTGAACGTGGATGGGTACGAGATGAAGCGAATCTTGATAGATGGAGGGAGCTCCTCCGATATTTTGTTCATGGATGCACTGGAGGCCATGGGAAAAACCAGGAAGGACTTGAAGTGTGCGGAATTCCCGATGGCCGATTGGCCGCGATGAATCGCTTCCTGTCCAAGGTAAGTGATCGATCCATGCCGTTCTTTGAAGTGCTGAGAGCCAACAAAAAGTTTGAGTGGACTGCCAAGTGCGAAGAGGCGTTCCAGGCACTCAAGCAGCACCTCCGCACCCTCCCGCCGTTGGCAAAGCCCATTCCAGGCGAGCCACTCTATCTGTATTTGGTTGTTTCTGAATTTGCTGTTAGCTCTGTCTTAGTGAATGTCGTAGACGGTAACCAAGTCCCCGTCTATTATGTAAGCAAGGCACTCGCCAAGTCTGAAATGAATTATCCCGCCGTTGAGAAGTATCTTTATGCTTTGATTGTTACTGATCGGAAGCTGAGACCTTACTTCCATGCGCATGAGATTACCGTTTTGACGAATCAGCCCTTGAAACATTTTTTGAACCGACCTGATGCGTCGGGGAGATTAGTGAAATGGGCAGTCGATCTTAGTGAGTTCCGCATTCACTTTGCTCCGAGAACGGCTATTAAGGGCCAGGCGTTGGCGGATTTCATAGCAGAGTCTACAGCCCCCGATCTAGAAGAAGCAGGCCCAGTAGAGGGGGCAACCATGGAAGTCCTGATAGCAGAACAGTCAGAACAGCCCGATAACGAAGACATTTGGGAGATGTATACCGATGGTTCCTCTAGTTCAGAAGGATCGGGAGCAGGGTTTGTACTGATACCGCCAGGTGGAGGCGAACCCCTTCGATATGCCTTGGCCTTGAAGTTTAGGGCCACCAACAATGAAGCTGAATATGAGGCTCTCATCACCGGCCTCAAGATTGCCAAAGGAACGGGAGTTGGTCACTTAAATGTGAAGTGTGATGCTAGCCTGATTGTGAATCAAGTCCAGGGGCGATACGAAGCAAAGAGCCCGATGATGAAGAAGTACCTTCATGAGGTGCAAACCTTGAAGGAGAGTTTCAAGAGCTTCGATATTGAGGCGATCCCGAGGGAGGATAATGTGGAAGTAGATGCTTTGAGCAAGTTCTCCTTGGGGGCACCCCTCGATGAAAGTCGGAAGGTGCACTTCTTGGAGAAGGTGATCATGTCAACCACCAATCAATCAGAGGTATGTGCCATTGAGACCGGATCGGAGGAGCCCACTTGGATGACCCCGATAGTCGCGTACCTGACTACGGGGGCAGTCCCCGATGATGAAGTAGCAGCTGGCAAATTACGCTGAATCGCGGCCAATTATGTGATGGTGGACAATCAGTTGTATAAAAGGGGGTATTTAACTCCTTACTTGAAATGTGTGGATGAGCCCGACACAGATCGGATCCTTAGGGAGGTGCACGAAGGATACTCGGCTTGTCATGAAGGTGCCCGATCCGTCGTGAGGAAAGTGCTGAACATGGGCTATTACTGGCCCACGATGAATAAGGAGGCAACGATGCTAGTCCGATCCTGTGACGCTTTCCAGAGGTACGCCCCGAATATTGTGGCTCCCGCTGCCGATCTGACGTCCATTAAGAGTGCTTGGCCCTTCGCGCAATGGGGGATCGATTTGGTGGGACCCCTTCTAGTGGCTAAAGGTCAGTGCCGATATTTAGTCATGGCTATTGATTATTTCTCGAAGTGGATAGAAGCTAAGGCGTTGGCCAAGACAACGGGGAACCATATCCTCAAATTCCTTCAGACCCATATCATATCCCGATACGGGATCCCTAAGGTATTGATCAGCGATAACGGCCCTCCGTTTAACGGGGCCAAGTGGAAGGAGTACCTAAAGGAACTGAAAATTGAGAATCGGACAGCCTCTGTCCATCATGCTCAAACCAATGGACAGGTGGAGTCAGCCAACAAGATCGTGATGGATGGCCTGAAGAAGAGAGTCCACGCCCTGAAGGGCAAATGGCTGGACGAACTGGAAAACGTGCTTTGGGCTGTTAGAACAACACCCAAACGATCAACTAGGGAGACTCCGTTTGGCCTTGTTTATGGCACGGAGGCAGTTGCTCCCGTTGAAATAGCTGTGGCATCCCATCGGACGAGGTAATACGAACCTCTATTGAATGATGAAATGAGGCGTCTGGACTTGGACTTGGTCGAAGAGAAGAGGCGGAATGCCGAGGAGGCCCAGGCTCGGATGCGCTTGACAACGGCCCGATATTACAATCGACGAGTCAAGTCTCGACAGTTCTTTATCGGGGAACTGGTCTGGCGTCAGAACGAATTTACCCTTTTGGATCGGATCAACAAGATGTCACCAAAATGGGAAGGACCTTATAAGGTCGTGGGGATGCCAGCTCGAAATGCGTATAAGTTGGAAGACCTCGATGGCAATGTGTTGAAGCATTCTTTTAGTGGCGAACACTTGAAGAAATGTCATGCTTGATATTAAGTCGCCTTCAGTGGTGCAAGTTGTTTATCGAAGTCGCCTTAAGTGGTGCAAGTTTTTTATCGAAGTCGCCTTCAGTAGTGCAAGTTGTTTATTGTTTTGATCTGATATAAACAGGTTTTGAGCCATCAATGAATAAAGAGGTCGCTTCCGATTAAATCGCCTTAAGTGGTGTAGCTAAATCGCCTTAAGTGGTGTGATTAAATCGCCTTAAGTGGTGTAGCTAAATCGCCTTAAGTGGTGTGATCAAATCGCCTTTAGTGGTGTGATTAAATCGCCTTAAGTGGCGTGGTTAAATCGCCTTAAGTGGCGTGGTTTCGCCTTAAGTGGCGTGGTTTCGCCTTAAGTGGCGTGGTTCCGCCTTAAGTGGCGTGGTTCCGCCTTAAGTGGCGTGGTTTTGCCTTAAGCGGCACGATTAAATCGCCTTAAGTGGTGTAGATAAATTGCCTTAAGCGGCACGATTAAATCGCCTTAAGTGGTGTAGATAAATTGCCTTAAGTGGCACAATTAAATCGCCTTAAGAGGTGTGGATAAATTGCCTTAAGTGGCACGATTAAATCGCCTTAAGAGGTGTGGATAAATTGCCTTAAGTGGCACGATTAAATCGCCTTAAGTGGTGTGGGTAAATTGTCTTAAGTGACGCGTCGAAATCACTCTTAAGTGGTATGATCGAATCGCCTTAAGTGGCGTGGATAATTCACCTTAAGTGGTGCAGCGATAATCGGAACCAAAAGAGATTGATATTATAAAGATCTAAAAGGTTCATGACAAACGAAGGAAATTACAAGGATTCAAAAATAAAGCATTAAGTTTGGTCTTTGGTAGCATCGAGAGGAGCAGAGTCCACGAGGTCCGTGGCAGAAGGCTCCGCAATCGGAGGATCGGATCCTGGAAGACTAGCCACAGGAGGATCGAACCCTTGGAGGTCGGCCAGTGAAGGGTCGATGGTCGGGGGATCAGTTGTCGGGAGGTCTGCACTTGGAGGCTCCACCGTGCCTTCAGCACCCGTCATTCCCTCGGGGGTGTTGGCCTCGTCACTCTCCTCCGAAAGGTTGAAATACCTCTCCGCGAAGGGGGCGAGAGTCTGAGACTTGGTGGAGTCAATGGCACCACCATACTCCAGATGGAGTTCCTCGACAGCAATGAGCAAGGTGGTCTCCACCTCCGCCGTACAGAACTTCACCGCGTCCACTTGGAAATCCTCGAAGCCCCGATAATCTTCCCGACCCTTGGCCTCAGCCTCGGCCAGCTTGGTGGGAAACTCAGCAAGTTCCCGCTCCATCTCTCCCGCCTTGGCGTCCTCAAGGGCCTTCTTCTCGAGGACAAGCCTGTCCCGATCCTCCGCGCGCCCCTGCTGCTCTTCCTGGAGCTTTTGTCGCTCCTGCTTCAGCAACTGCTCGAAGTCGTGGACCTGCCTCAGGAGGTCTCAAGTCTTCTGGTTAAGGAGGGCCTGCTCCTTAACCAGCTTGCCCCTCGACGATTCGGAGGCAGCCAGATCCTCCTTGAGCTTGGCCAAGACCTCGGGGGCCGCCTTGGCTCGCTTCTGCTCCAGGGCCTCCTCCAGGGCCAGGATGTACCCGAAACAGCGGTGTTGGTCCGCCGTTTCCTGTGAAGAAGAAAGGAAGAGGTCAGTACACGAGAATATTTTGCCTTATATACTAAGTGTAAAACAGGAAGCCTTACCTCCACACGACGAACGGCCATGTTGCGAATGTCCGCGTGGATGTCCTCTCGAGCCAAGGAGAGCGGAAGCTTCAGAGACGGCGGAACTGAACCTGCCAGCAGGTGCAGACCCAGTTCCGGTGATATATTGTCCCGACGCAGCGGGACCTCCCGCAATGACTCGATCGGGGTCCAGGGAGCCGCCGCCTGGTCGAGGGTGTAAAGCTGATAGAAGCTCCCGTCTAAGGGGAGAGGAGGAAGGATGACCTGAGGGTCGGAGGTGCGCGCCTCCGAGCCGCCGTGAGAACCCGTCGTCCCTTCAGGAGTCAGGCTCAAGACCGGCGAATGCTGTTGTGCCGGGGAAGATGGAGGCAGCCCTTCGGGTGTCGGCTCCAACGGGGTCTGCCTCACCCCCCCGACGACGAACCAAGGGCCGACCTTCGCTTACCTCCTCGGAGGAGTGAGAAACATCCAGGTCTACCACCCGACGAAACTGACCGTCCATCGGGGCATCTTCAGTTCCCGATCCTCCTGGGGCAGGAAGAGAAAGGAGGGGCTCTCCGACCCGGGCGTCGGAGGGTGGCACCCCCGCCGAAGCTCCAGCTCCCTATTGATCTGCAGCTGGATGACGAGAAGCTTCAGAAAGATAGTCAGGAAGTTGATCGGGATCCTTACACCAAATGACGCTACGGGAGAGATACTGGTCCTTTCCATAATAATTGTAATAACCCGCTTTAAGAATGCAGTGAGTTTCTCCTTGCAGGATGCGTTTGATCCCTTCGATCGGCTCCCTTATCGGAGGGGATTAACTCCTCGGGAATACGCCTCCTGTATAATCGAATTGCTAACCGAAGCTGCTTACCTTCTTCGGAAGTCTGGGTGTTGATGATCTGCTCCATCTTCTCCACCCGGGCCCGCTGTATCTGCTCCGAAGTTGGAGGTGCCGATGAGGAGGCGGCCCTCTTCGAAGACTTCCTCTTCCTCGCAGGGCGTTGGACAGCATCGGTCTCCGCCTGCTTAAGCACGATATTGGTCAGCAATGATACCTTCTTAGCTGCAAAGACGAAAACAAAGATGCGATTAGAATATTACCCAAGGAACGAGGTTGGAAGGGCCGTCGAAGAGTTGACCCCCGGAGGCAACATCAAGGAGTCGGATCCCGGCCAGAACCAGATCCCGCTCCCCGATGGAGTTGGCGTCGAGGGGAGCGAAGGAATCCCCCTAGCGATAGAGCTGGATGCAGTGGAGAATCTGACAATCCTCCTCAGAGTAAGTATGATAAGCGGGAGGAGGGTCTGCCCCAACCTCCCATCGGGGCCACGGAATGGAGCTGTTCCGAATGAAGAAGTAACTATTCTTCCAGCCGCTGTTGTCGGGCCCCGAGTCAGTGATGAGCCCCCGACCTTTGGCGACCTTCCAGGTGTCACCAGTCCAGCTACATCGGGAGAGCTGCGCCTTGCTCCACTTAGGCATCCGCGGGTAGAAGGCACAGACCCCGACGTCATTGCACTTCAGACCATAGAAGGTCCGGAAAAGTCGGAGGCTATAGGTTCATTGTTGGCGGAGGCAAAGAACACGGAAGGCATTCCATACTCAGATGGCGTGGGGGGAAAGGGTAGTCGGATGTGTTTTGTACCCACAGAAGGGGAATCGGATCCCCGCCGATACCTGCCCGGTCGAGACAAATACCTCCCCTTCCCGGGGACTAGTGACCACAGGGTCACCCGGGATACGAGGCCGAGGAAAGGGGAAGCGAGGCTCCCAGGTGGAAGTAATACATCCTTCCCGGAGAGCTGCATCATAGGCGGTTTCTGAAATCTCATTACAAGCATAGTCAAACTTGAAGGGTTTTCTCCCCCCGGAACTGGATTCACCGTCTGGAAAATGATCATGGCAAGAAAAGGCACAGTTGGTTTCCGCAAAAGTCCGGGTAAGTTGATTGAGGTAAAAAGAAAAACTATGCTAACAAGTTTTTTCGGAATCGAAAGAGGAAATCTTACCAGACATGTTGAATCGGAGAAGAAAAGATGATCTTGATGATCGGAGATCCTGGTTGCCGGAGTGCTGATCAGAAACTAGAAAGGAGAGCTTGATCTTTTGAAAACACAGACTGAAATGGTAGAGGAGAACTGAATAGTGCCAAGATTTGGGGTTTTATAGGAGAGAGGACAGCTAAAGAGACGTTACAATCTGGACCGTTGAAGATGAAACGCATCAACCTGAGTCGTTGAGACGCTAGCGAAAAACGGCTAGAAAGTGCTTTTTCAGAAAAAGCAGGCACGGGTACCCAAGTCGTCGCTTCATCACCCATCGCATTTAATAGTTGAGTAACCGAGAAATCCTTTCGGATTCGGTGGATATCCTCGGAATATCGGGGAATCATGGATGAGAAGATCCGCGTCAGAAGCCAGAAGATCTGAAGTTAAAAGCCTCTGATGCCGATATCGGGAGGTCCGGAGTTGAAAGACACGACGAACTATAAGTCCCTCATGTCTTGGGGGCAAATGATGGGTTTCGATATAGCCGTTAGGCCCATTAACGACGACTAAACGGTGAAGTAGGCCCACTAGTACCCAAAAGAGGCCTAGAAGGACAATGTGAGGGGTCCCGACAAGGTCGGTCCCGACATATGAGCTGTACGCTCCCGATGATATGCCTTTAAGTAGGCCCCGATGATACGCCTTTAAGTAGGCCCGATGATATGCCTTTAAGTAGGCCCCGATGATATGCCTTTGAGTAGGCCACGATATTGAATCCCTGAAAATGCTGGCCCTGTCCCGATGACGAGGGGCCCCGAGCGGTGACCAAAGGAGATAACTCTGGAGTCCTCGACTTCCGTCGGGATTTGCCACCAGAGGATGAGGCCGAGAAACACGCCCACTACAGCATAGTGGGGGAGTGGCCTGAAAAGACGGAACGTGGGCAGACTGCCCCTTGAAGTTACCTCGACAGGTAACTGGGGTAACTCCTCCCCTATATAAAGGAAGGAGTTACCTCAGAATTCAGACACGCTAATTCACATACTGATACTTGCTTGCCTACATCGAGATACTCATTTAAGCATCAGAGAGGGATTCTGGGTCACCGCCCGGTCTATACCCTTCTTGCAGGATTACTTGGAGCGAAGGAGTTCGGACTTCCGTCAAGAACGTACCGGAGTTCCAACCGTGATCCAACAACAATGTCACCTACTTCCTTTAACATGTGTATATTGTATCAAAATAAATTTGCATATATTTTGTACCATTTATTTAGAGTTATATGTTGTAAGATTATATATGAGATTTTATTTAGGAGTTGTCTCTTATTAATGTACGTAATTTTATACATGTATTGATATATATAATAATTATGAATACTCCAAAGTAGGAAGTATGTTGATATGGTTTAACTGAGAGTAATTTCTAAACCATCCACTCTTTAATATTTTATTTTATTAGTTTCAATTAGAAAACAAATATATATATATATATATATATATATTTCTACCATCATTAATATACCACCATCAGTTGTGGTTTAGTGGTTGAGAGCGCTGACTCCCGTGTGGTTTTGCTCCGAGGTCACGAGTTCGAATCCCCCTAGAGACCTGATTAAAATCATTTCCTGGGGAAAGGAGAACTCGTGCCTAAGGGGCCGGCCTCTTGACTATACTAGGCTGTTGGTGGGGTTATGTTGACAGGGCCAGTGCATGGTGCCGGTTGTTCATAAGTATGATATGCTCACACTCGCAAATGAAATGAAAGCCCGGACATTACGTAACGGGGTGGGCCTATGGTTGCCACTACTAGCCCCCATTCATTCTATTTACCAATAAAAACCATCACTAATATCATAATTAATTAGTGACTCTTTGGCGTAGTCACAAATTCCTGCTTTATTTAGTGGCTAGTTTTTCATTTGGTCACTATTTCATTTAGCAACCTTATCTACTGGGACCACCCTGTGACAAACATTTTTTTGGTCACTGATTTATTATATGACTGTTTTGCGATCTTTTGTGACCTTTCTAGCAACCACAAAAAACATATTCTGGTGTAGTGCGCCGACCGAGGCTTTACTTTTCTGTAGCTCTTATTTACCGCACTGCCGCTGGAGGCTCTATATTCTGCCCTACTAATGGAGGTTTTCTTTCGTACCGTCCGAAATAAGCCAGGTGTTTCGTTGAAGATTTGAAGACTCAAAAGAAGATATACTTCCCTACCAAAATTAGTGTTTACTCGTCTTTGGACAAATCCCCTCGAACATGTTCTACGGGAATTCGCCCAAAGAGGAGCAAGATGTAAACAACTAATTTTGATCCACGCGTGGCACGTTCAAAATTTCATATGTGACGCTTTAAAAAAATGAAGTATTTAAATATGGAATGTCGTGAAGTTTTTAAAGATAGGACTTGTTAAAATATGACAGTGTATATGCATTAATTATTGTAAAATATTCAGAAAATATATTATGTGTATTTATGGTGAAATACATAAATATATATGTATATTTTCGGAATATTAAATGCATATATTTTTCAGATTTTATTTTCCTAGTCCGGACCACTGTCGTTAGAGTCCGGGCCACTGCCGTCCGAGTCCGGGCCACCGCTGTCCGCTAGCTGCTGCCGGCCATCCTCCTCCTGCAGGTCCCGTAATGTTGTTGCTATTTCTTTATTTTTTATTTTTTGTATTATTTTTTTTCTGTTTTATTTATTATTATATATTAGGGTACTTAGGTTGATGTTAATCTAGTCATTGCCAAATAGTATAGTTCTATTTTAATTACATGTTGTAATATTGTCTATTTAACGTTTACATGTTATCCTATTAGGCTTAATTTAATTGGTTCTAAACTTGATTAGTTTAGATTAACTAAATAATAAATGATTAATTATGTATGTTTATCATGTTAGTTTTTTTTGCATAAATTCAATTATATGTGATAATCGTAAGTACTATTAGATTATTTTTGTTGCTTGTACTTAGAATTAATTTATAATTGATTAAAAATTGGCAAATTAAGTGAATTGAGTACCGAAAGGGCGTAGTTAAATTATTATTTTTATTCGTAACCAAACCCCCGAACTCGAATTTCTGATCGTAAACCTATTTTATACCAAGGTGTTTAATTCATTATTCGCTTAGGTAATTTATGATTCTAGTTAGCCTTTTAATTAAGTAGTGGCGACTCTTTCAAAATTCACGTTTTTCAAAACGCAATCGCCTTAGGGTTTTTGGGTCTGACAAGTGGAAAGCGGTCATTTTTAGAAATAGATTACCTAGCGATGCGTTGGTATTTAATTTCATTCATTTGGCTAACATTGATTGTGTTAACGCTCTCCATTTTGATCATCACTCAGGACCAATCACCGCCCCTTCCTCGTCGCCCTTGAGGAGCATTGCCGGAACCCATGCACACATTAGACCAACTATAATGTGTGACGAAGCAGTCTGAGGCACTAATTATACTTTATATGGAGCCGCAATTTTACTAAGCGAGAGTGGTGATATCTCGGTGGTTTCTATTACATCGGCTTTTGGCGACGATCCCCTTTTGGCTGAAGGATTGGCCTGCCGGACAGGGCTTCTGTTAGTAAGGTCATCAAGACGGGGTGACCAATTTGCTTAAACAGATCATCTCCTCCTCTTGCACTCCCTCCCTTTTCGGGGTGGTTCATAATATTAGATTTCTTTTAAATTTGTTGTCTCTATTAAATCTGTTCCTAGGGCGCGGGTGCGCTTAACACACAACTTGGTTACTTCGGTAGCTACGACTGATGTAACTGGAAGCTGGTTCGCCCCCGATCTCCATCATTTTATGAGACGATCTTAGGGCTCGTTTGTTTTTGTGTGACGTATTTATATATGGTATGCTTATCGATTAAAAAAAAAAAAAATTGACGAAGATCATGACCATATAATATGCAACTTTTATGTTCGTCACCGTTCGTCAATATAATCATATAGGAAATTAAAAAAACATAAGTTTAAGAGGTTTGTTGAGGAATTAAAGTGGAAATTAAAGTAGCGAAACCAGCGTGAAGGAACGTAGAAAATGCATGGTTGGTTGAGAATGGGAGTCCGTCCTTAAATGTCTCAAATGCTTTTGGTGATAACACTTAATTTTGGTAAAAAATAGATTGGTTTTAAGATGGTGTATGCATCATGCTATTGTTAGCTAATTTCTGTTGGACAAGGAAATTACAAGAGTATTGTTAGCTAGAGTCTGTCTGCCTCGCCTCTCTTTTAGACTTGGTCCTCTGTTTTTGTTTGTGTTTGATGAAGAGATCATATTCATCATTATCATCGTCATCTAATTCATCATCACAATCATCAATAATCTCAAATACTAATAATGGGGGGTCACCACAACCTACAAGGACGCCTCCACCACAGCAGCAGCAGCCTGTCATAATTTATACGCACTCGCCTCGAGTCATCCATACACACCCTCGAGATTTCATGGCCCTCGTCCAGAAACTCACCGGACTGTACCGCCCCCAAGAAGATAATCCACCGCCACCTGCTGCTGCTCCCACCAACAATGACGACAGCACCACCACCGACTCATCTTCCGTCATAACAGAAGACAATATTATGATTAACTACAATAATAATGGTGATCAACTTATGATGACCTCCACCTCTCATCATTTTTACGACTCTCCATACTTGAACGCCGCCTTATCCTCCTCCTCCTCTAATAATGCTGTAGCACCACCCCACCATTTTTATGGTCATAATAATTATGGGGACACATTACTTTTGGCGCCTCCTACAAATAATGAACCACACTTTCATCAACCTCCCACCTTGTGGAGGAGGAGATAGATGATAGATGATGATCATCTCCTTAATTTACCAAACAAGTTTTTTATTTGTTTACTCTTTTCAGATACATTAGGTTTATCTTCTAGTTAGTTATCCCACCTCATTTATTCCTATATTTTTTTCCTAAGATAAGATCCCCCCTTCTTCTTTAGTTAAATCCAATAAAACCTAAATTCTTTTGTTTTCTTGTCAGAATTAAAATATCAGATCATTCAAAATAATTACTTGTTATATATGAGAACCTATTTGTATGAGAACGTTCAAGTCGCCTTACAAATAGTAAAATGTTAATTATGAATATTTCTCTATTTTTATAATTGAAGGCTTGTCTTGATTAAAATGTGACATGTTGAACTAGTATACCAAATTAACATTGTTCCTTGGAAATATTTTAGTAACAACTAATGGCATCTTTCGACAAGTGTACTTCAATATATAAAGAGAAATGATACGTTGTCTGATCCGTGCCGGTCCGACCAGGGTCCGAGTGTGTTTGAATAATTAATTAATTACACTCACTACAAGAGAATCATGAATAGCATGCCTCTAGTTGTCTCCACTCGCAGTGGCGGATCTAGGAACACAGCTAAGTGGGTCCCTAGAACGATCTTATGCAAATAATAAAAAATAACAAATCAAACCAGTATTAATACGGGTTGTAGTTTAAAAAAAATTAATATAATTCTAATTCATACCTATAAAAAATCATGCATTGTACTAAATTAATATGTGAACCTAAAGTTAATATCTAAAATAATACCTATAAAACCAACATACCTCACAATTCCACTTACACATTCGAAGTGAACGACAAATTATAGTCTTATTATAAAAAAATTAATTAATTTATGTAAAGTAAAAAGAATCTACCGTAATTTTAAGGGGAAAATTTGAATTGTTCGATAACTGTTATTATTATTATTTTCAATGAAATTTGAATTTTATAACTATATTTTTATATATTGATTCGAAGTCGACCGTGTTTTTTTTTGTTTTTTTTTTTATAATAATATCTAACGAAGAATTCTTAGGAAAAAAAGTTGATTAAAAGTCTATAAAAAGAAGCTTCCATATAATTTTTTTTACTAAAAGAAAAAAAAGTGTCTAGAGAAAAGAAAATACAAAAACCAACTAAAGGCGTCTATGAAAAGAAGAAAAAAAGCCTCAACAAAAAGGAAAAGAAAAAAAAAACTTGGGAAAAAAACAAAAAAAAAAAACTATCTAAAGGGTAGTGGGGATCGAACCAGTAACGGGACACTCAAGTATCTAATTCTTACCAGCTTACTTCAATCGGAAAATAAGTAAAGAAAATAAAGGAATATAATGAACGAAACAAAGAAAAATTGAAACAACGTCCTCGAATATACAAACGGTGCGCTCTCCTAACTAGGTTGCTTAGAAATTTATGTCAATTGGTGTCCTTGATAATATCTAACCGGGTTCTTATAAATTATTTATTGAAAATATACCTATATTGATGAAAAAAAATTTGAGCTAAGCGGTATCTTGAAACTCGCTTAAAACACTGTAGATTCGCCACTATCCACTCAGGTTGGTGATAACATTATGACTGCAGTAGTCATTACTTATCACTTTATTTTGCGTGAACACTAAATTTATTATGTTTTGACCAACCTATTATGGTTGGTGACCTCTTAATGACCTGATCATATTAAGTATTTTATGGTCAACATAAGGAACACTAAGTTGCCCATAAAACAGAGATATAGAGTTACAAATATATACATAGTCAACATGTCGCAACTAAAATAAATATTTAGAGTTAACAAGTCGCCCCTAAAAAAGACACATAGTCACAAGTTGTACCTTAAGCACACTTTTTAGGAGTCAAGTGTGTTGCCTTTGAAACACAAATTTTGAGTCATCGACTTGCTTAAAAAACATATGTATAATGTTGGAAATAATGTTAGATTCTAAAATATATGTGAATATAATTAGGTAATTGTCAATCTGGGCTAATTTGGCCAAATCCAATTAGTAACTGACAAGGGAGGCCCAAAATTGGGCCTCCCCCTTATACATGCAATTCGGCCGGCCACCCTATACCACATTGGTTGGAGTTGCCTTTTGGCTACTCCACCAATACTATATATAGGGGTGTCAGCTAAGGGTTTATTCACTCATTCATAATAACAAGGATCTCCATTGAGAACACTTGTTTCCCTTAGTCAAAAATTCGGCATCATCACATCTAGTCTAAGGTTCCATCTCCGTTGAAGAATCGATCAGAGATCTTGTTGTGGAGCTGCATCGCGTGGGACTTCTTCTAACGAAGAACTTGCACGTGGTTCCGACCGGAGGATCAGAACTCCCTCCACATCGTTCTTGGGCAGGAAAGCTAAAAGGTATGTGTACTGTTGGATCACGGTTGGAACTCCGGTACGTTCTTGACGGAAGTCCGAACTCCTTCGCTCCAAGTAATCCTGCAAGAAGGGGATAGACCGGGCGGCGACCCAGAATCCCTCTCCGATGCTTAAATGAGTATCTTGATGTAGGCAAGCAAGTATCAGTATGTGAATGTCAATGTGTCAATCCTGAGGTAACTCCTTCCTTTATATATGGGAGGAGTTACCCCAGTTACCTGTTGCGATAACTGCTGGGGGCAGTTAGCCCACGTTCCGTTTATCTCGGCCACTTGCCCACGTTCCATCTTTTCAGGCCACTTCCCCACTATGTTGATAGTGGGCGTGTTTCTCGGCCTCATTCTCTGGTGGCAAGTCCCGACGGATGTCGGGGACTCCAGAGTTATCTCTTTTGGTCACAGCTCGGGGCCCCTCTTCATCGGGACAGGGCCAGTATTCTCAGGGATTCAATATCGGGGCCTACTCAAAGGCGTATCATCGGGGCCTACTTAAAGGCATATCATCGGAGCCTACTTAAAGGCATATCATCGGGAGCGACCAGCTCGTATGTCGGGACCGACCTTGTCGGGACCCCTCATATTGGTCTTCTAAGCCTCTTTTGGAGCCCAGTGGGCCTACTTCGCCGTTTAGTCGTCGGTAATGGGCCTAACGGCTATATCGAAACCCATCATTTGCCCCCAAGACATGAGAGACTTATAGTTCGTCGTGTCTTTCAACTCCGGACCTCCCGATATCCGCATCGGAGGCTTTTAACTTCGGACCTTCTAGCTTCTGACGCGGATCTTCTCATCCATGATTCCCCTATGTTCCGAGGATAACCACCGAATCCGAAAATATTTCTTGATTACTCAGCTATTAAATGCGATGGGTGATGAAGCGACGACTTGGGTGGCCGTGCCTGCTTTTTCTGAAAAAGCACTTTCTTGCCGTTTTGTCGTTAGCATCTCAACGACTCAGGTTGAGACGTTTCATCTTCAACGGTCCGGATTGCAACATCTCTTTGGCTGTCCTCTCTCCTATAAAACCCCAAATCTTGGACTATTCGGTTCTCCTATACCGTTTCATTCTCTGTGTTTTCAAAAGCTCAAGCTCTCCTCTTTGGTTTCTGATCAGCACTCCGGCAACCAGGATCTCTGACCATCAAGATCGTCTTTTCTTCTCCGATTCAACATGTCTGGTAAGATTTCCTCCTTCGATTCCGAAGAAACTTGTTAGCATAGATTTTCTTTTTACCTCAATCAACTTACCCGGACTTTTGTGGAAATCAACTGTGCCTTTTCTTGCCATGATCATTTTCCAGACGGAGAATCCAGTTCCGGGGGGAGAAAGCCCTTCAAGTTTGACTATGCTTGTAATGAGATTTCAGAAACCGCCTATGATGCAACTCTCCGGGAAGGGTGTATTACTTCCACCTGGGAGCCTCGCTTCCCTTTTCCTCACCCTCGCCTCCCGGGTGACCCTGTAGTCACTCGTCCCCGGGAAGGGGAGGTGTTTATCTCCGCCGGGCAAGTATCGGCGGGGATCCGATTCCCCTTTTGTGGGAATTTAGTCGAGATGTGTGAATATTATAAAACACATCCGACTACTTTTTCCCCCCACGCCATCCGTGTGTGGAATGCCTTCTTTGTTCTCTACCTTCGCCAACAGTGGACCTACAGCCTCCGACTTTTCCGGACCTTCTACGGGATGAAGTGCAATGATGCCGGGGTCTGTGCCTTCTACCCGCGGATGCCTAAATGGAGCAAGGCGCAGCTCTCCCGGTACAGCTGGAATGGTGACACCTGGAAGGTCGCCAAAGGTCGGGGGCTCATCACCGACTCGGGGCCTGACAACAGTGGTTGGAAGAAGAATTACTTCTTCATCCGAAACAGCTCCATCCCATGGCCCCGATGGGAGGTTGAGGCAGACCCTGCTCCCGCTTTTCACACTTACTCCGAGGAGGATTTCCAGATTCTCCACTGCATCCAACTTTATCGTTGGGGGGATTCATTCGCTCCCCTCGATGCCAACTCCATCAGGGAGCCGGACCAGGTTCTGACCGGGATCCGACTCCTTGATGTCGCCTCCGGGGGTCAACTCTTCGAAGGCCCTTCCAACCTCGTTCCTTGGGTAATATCCTAATTGCATTTTCGTTTTCGTTTTTGCAGCTAAGAAGGTATCATTGCTGACCAATCTCGTGCTTAAGCAGGCGGAGACCGATGCTGTCCAACGCACCGCGAGGAAGAGGAAGTCTTCGAAGAGGGCCGCCTCCTCATCGGCACCTCCAACTTCGGAGCAGATCAAGCGGGCCCGGGTGGAGAAGATGGAGCAGGTCTTCAACACCAAGACTCCCGAAGAAGGTAAACAGCTCCGCTTAGCAATTCGATTATACAGGAGCCGTATTCCCAAGGAGTTAATCCCCTCCGATAAGAAAGCCAGAATCGAAGGGATCAACCGTATCCTGTAAGGAGAGACTCCCCGCATCCTCAAAGCGGGTTACTACAATTATCACGGGAAGGACCAGTATCTCTCCCGTCGCGTCATTTGGTGTAAGGATCCCGATCAACTTCCTGATTTTCTTTCTGAAGCTTCTCGTCCTCCAGCTACAGGTCAATCGGGAGTTGGAGCTTCGGCGAAGGTGCCACCCTCCGACGCCCGGGTCGGAGAGCCCCTCCTTTCTCTTCCTGCCCCAGGAGAATCGGGGACTGAAGACGCCCTGACGGACAGCCAGTTCCGTCGGGTGGTGGACCTGGATGTTTCTCACTCTTCTGAGGAGGCGAGCGAGGGTCAGCCCCTGGTTTGTCGTCGGGGATGAGGCAGACCCCATTGGAGCCGACACCCGAAGGGCTGCCTCCATCTTCCCCGGCACAACAGCATTCGCCGGTCTTGAGCCTGACTCCTGAAGGGACGACGGGTTCTCATGGCGGCTCGGAGGCACACCTCCGACACTCAGGACATCCTTCCTCCTCTCCCCTTAGACGGGCGCTTCTATCAGGTTTACACCCCCGACCAGGCGGCGGCTCCCAGGACCCCGATCGAGTCATTGCGGGAGGTCCCGCTGCGTCGGGACAATATATCACCGGAACTGGGTCTGCACCTGCTGGCAGGTTCAGTTCCGCCATCCATGAAGCTTCCGCTCTCCTTGGCTCGAAGGGACATCCACGCGGACATTCGCGATATGGCCGTTCGTTGTGTGGAGGTAAGGCTTCCTGTTTTGACACTTAGGATATAATGTAGAATATTCTCATGTACTAACCTCTTCCTTTCTTTTCCACAGGAAATGGCGGATCAACACCGCTGTTTCGGGTACATCCTGGCCCTGGAGGAGGCCCTAGAGCAGGAGCGAGCCAAGGCGGCCCCCGAGGTCTTGGCCAAGCTCAAGGAGGATCTGGCTGCCTCCGAATCGTCGAGGGGTAAGTTGGTTAAGTAGCAGGCCCTCCTTAACCAGAAGACTCGGGACCTCCTGAGGCAGGTCCACGACTTTGAGTGGTTGCTGAAGCAGGAGCGGCAAAAGCTCCAGGAAGAGCAGCAGGGGCGCGCGGAGGATCGGGACAGGCTTGTCCTCGAGAAGAAGGCCCTTGAGGACGCTAAGGCGGGGCTGGAGGCTGAGAAAGTCCTTCTCACCAATCGGTCTCAACAGATGGAGCGGGAACTCGCTGAGTTTCCCACCAAGCTGGCCGAGGCTGAGGCCAAGGGACGGGAAGATTATCGGGGCTCCGAGGGTTTCCAAGTGGACGCAGTGAAGTTCTGTACGGCGGAGGTGGAGACAACCTTGCTTAATGCTGTCGAGGAGCTCCATCTGGAGTATGGTGGTTCTATCGACTTCACCAAGTCTCAGACTCTCGCCCCCTTCGCGGAGAGGTACTTCAACCTTTCTGAGGAGAGCGACGGGGCCAACACCCCCGAGGGGACTGCGGGTGCTGAAGGCATGGTGGAGCCTCCAAGTGCAGACCTCCCGACAACTGATCCCCCGATGATCGACCCTTCACCGGCTGACTTCCAAGAGTCCGATCCTCCCGCGGCCAATCTTCCAGGATCCGATCCTCCGACCGCGGAGCCTTCTGCCACAGACCTCGTGGACCCTGCTCCCCTCGACGCTGCCAAGGATCAAGCTTAGTTGCTTTATTTACGAATCCTTGTAATTTCCTTCTTTTGTCGTGAACCTTTCAGGCTTTTATACTATCAATCCCTTTTGGTCCCGATTATCGCTATACCACTTAAGGTAAATTACCCGCGCCACTTAAGGCGATTTGTTCATACCACTTAGAGTGGTTCGATACGTCGTTTAAGACATTTTTCCCACGCCACTTAAGGCGATTCAATCGTACCGCTGCCACTTAAGGCAATCACACCACTTAAGGATACGTCGTTTAAGATATTTTTCCCACGCCACTTAAGGCGATTTAATCGTGCCACTTAAGGCGAAACCACGCCACTTAAGGCGATTTAATCGTGCCGCTTAAGGCGAAACCACGCCACTTAAGGCGATTTAATCGTGCCGCTTAAGGCAAAACCACGCCACTTAAGGCGATTTAATCGTGCCGCTTAAGGCGAAACCACGCCACTTAAGGCGAAACCACGCCACTTAAAGCGAAACCACGCCACTTAAGGCGAAACCATGCCACTTAAGGCAAAACCACACCACTTAAGGCGATTTAGCTACACCACATAAGGTGATTTAATCACACCACTTAAGGCGATTTAATCGGAAGCAACCTCTTTACTCATTGATGGCTCAAAACCTGTTTACATCGAATCAAAACGATAAACAACTTGCACCACCGAAGGCTACTTCGATAAACAAGTTGCACCACTGAAGGCGACTTCGATAAATAACTTGCACCACTAAAGGCGACTTCGATAAATAACTTGCACCACTGAAGGCGGCTTCAATAAACAACTTGCACATCTGAAGGCGACTTAATATCAAGCATGACATTTCTTCAAGTGTTCGCCACTGAAAGAATGCTTCAACACATTGCCATCGAGGTCTTCCAAATTATACGCATTTCGAGCTGGCATCCCCACGACCTTATAAGGCCCTTCCCATTTTGGTGACATCTTGTTGATCCGATCCAAAAGGGTAAATTCGTTCCAACGCCAGACCAATTCCCCGACAAAGAACTGTCGAGACTTGACTCGTCGATTATAATATCGGGCCGTTGCCAAGCGCATCCGAGCCTGGGCCTCCTCGGCACTCCGCCTCTTCTCTTCGACCAAGTCCAAGTCTAGACGCCTCATTTCATCATTCGACAGAGGTTCATAATACCTCACAGCTATTTCGACGGGAGCAACTACTTCCGTGCCATAAACAAGGCCAAACGGAGTCTCCCCAGTCGATCGTTTGGGTGTTGTTCTAACAGCCCAAAGCACATTTTCCAGCTCATCCAGCCATTTGCCCTTCAAGGCATGGACCCTTTTCTTCAGGCCATCCATCACGATCTTGTTGGCTGACTCCACCTGTCCATTGGTTTGAGCATGACGGACAGAGGCTGTCCGATTCTCAATTTTCAGTTCCTCCAGGTACTCCTTCCACTGGGCCCCGTTAAACGGGGGGCCGTTATCGCTGATCAATACCTTGGGGATCCCGTATCGGGATATGATATGGGTCTGGAGGAATTTGAGGATATGATTCCCCGTTGTCTTGGCCAACGCCTTAGCTTCTATCCACTTCGAGAAATAATCAATAGCCACGACTAAATACCGGAACTGACCTTTTGCAACTGGAAGGGGTCCCACCAAATCGATTCCCCATTGCGCGAAGGACCAAGCACTCTTGATAGACGCCAGATCGGCAGCTGGAGCCACGATATTCGGGGCGTACCTTTGGCAAGCGTCACAGGATCGGACTAGCATCGTTGCCTCCTTGTTCATCGAGGGCCAGTAATAGCCCAGGTTCAGCACTATCCTCACGATGGATCGGGCACCTTCATGACAAGCCAAGTGTCCTTTGTGCACCTCCCTAAGGATCCGATCTGTGTCGGGCTCAGCCACACATTTCAAGTAGGGAGTTACATACCCCTTTTTGTACAGTTGATTGTCCACCATCACATAATTGGGCGCTATTCGGCGTATTTTGCCGGCTGCTACTTCATCATCGGGGACTACCCCTGTAGTCAGATACGCGGCTATCGGGGTCATCCAAGTGGGCTCCTCCGATCCGATCTCAATGACACATACCTCCGATTGATCGGTGGTTGACAGGATCACCTTCTCCAAGAAATGCACCTTCCGACTTTCATCAAGGGGTGCCCCCAAGGCGAACTTGCTCAAGGCATCTGCTTCCACATTATCCTCCCTTGGGATCGCCTCAATATCGAAGCTCTTGAAACTCTCCTTCAGGGTTTGCACCTCGCGAAGATACTTTTTCATCATCGGGCTCTTTGCTTCGTATCGCCCCTGGACTTGGTTCACGATCAGGCTAGCATCACACTTCACCTTTAAGTGACCAACTCCCGTTCCTTTAGCAATCTTGAGGCCAGTGATGAGAGCCTCATATCCAGCTTCATTGTTGGTGGCCCTAAATGTCAAGGCCAAGGCATATCGGAGGGGCTCGCCTCCGTCTGGGGGTATAAATACGAAACCTGCTCCCGATCCTTCTGAATTTGATGAGCCATCGCTATACATTTCCCAAGTATTTTCGGCGTCGGGCTGTTCTGACTGCTCTGTTATCGGGACTTCCATAGTTGCCCCCTCTACAGGGCCCGCTTCTTCTAGATCGGGGACTGTAGACTCTGCTATGAAATCCGCCAACGCCTAGCCCTTAATAGCCGTTCTCGGAGCAAAGTGAATACGGAACTCACTAAGCTCGACTGCCCATTTCACTAATCTCCCCGACGCATCAGGTCGGTTCAAAAAATGATTCAAGGGCTGATTCGTCAAAACTGTAATCTCATGCGCATGGAAGTAAGGTCTCAGCTTCCGAGCAGTAACAATCAACGCATAAAGATACTTTTCAACGGCGGGATAATTCATTTCAGACTTGGCGAGTGCCTTGCTTACATAATAGACAGGGGCTTGGTTACCCTCTACGACTTTCACTAAGACAGAGCTAACAGCAAATTCAGAAACAGCCAAATATAGATAGAGTGGCTCGCCTGGGATGGGCTTTGCCAGCGGCGGGAGGGAGCGGAGGTGCTGCTTGAGTGCCTGGAACGCCTCTTCGCACTTGGCAGTCCACTCAAACTTCTTATTGGCCCTCAACACTTCAAAGAACGACATGGATCGGTCGCTTGCCTTGGACAGGAAGTGATTCATCGCGGCCAATCGGCCATTCAGCACCTGCACCTCCCGATGGTTCGTCGGAGACTTCATCTCGTCGATCGCGTTCAGCTTCTCGGGGTTCACCTCGATTCCCCTCTGGCTCACCATGAAGCCCAGAAACTTTCCTGAGTGCACTCCGAAGGCACAATTGTTCGGGTTCAAGCGAACTTGATGAAGCCTCATCCGCTCAAACATTGTGGCCAAGTTGTGAACATGATCCTCGGCCTGTCGGGACTTCACCAGCATATTGTCCACATAGGCCTCCATCGTTTTCCCCAGCATATCCCCGAACAGCTTGTTCACCATCCTCTGATAAGTTGCACCTGCATTGATCAGTCCATAGGGCATAACATCATAATGATAGATGTCACTATCAGCATAAAAAGCGGTGTGGGGGGAATCCTCCTTGGACATCTTGATCTGATTGTAGCCAGAGTAGGCATCCATAAAGCTCAGCAACTCATGTCCCGATGTGGCATCCACCAGTTGGTCGATCCTCGGGAGCGGATAGCAATCCTTCGGGCATGCTTTGTTTAGGTCGCGGAAATCAACACACATCCGCCACTTGCCATTGCTCTTCTTCACCAGGACTGGGTTGGCAACCCAGGTTTGGAATCGGAGCTTCTTGATAAATCCAGCATTGAGCAACCTGCCCACCTCTTGCTGGATCGCGATCTTCTTGTCGGCACCCATCGGGCGCCTTCTCTGTGTAATCGGTTTGATTGCGGGATCAATCTTCAGCTCGTGAGTAATCGCATCGGGGCTGATTCCTGGCATGTCACTCGGGGACCAGGCACACAGCTCCTTGAACTCCTTCAACAGATCAATCAATTATCGGGCCGTCTCCTCAGTCAGAGGGGACCCGATTTTCACCTTCCTCTGAGCTCTATCAATCTTGACCTCCTTCAAATCTTCCATTAGGGCGGGACGCCCAAACTCCTCTCGGGGATCAGCGTCAGTCTGGAAAACAGCCATAGCCTCCCGATTCTTCCTTCGAGTGGCATTGACGTAGCACCTTCTGGAGGCCACCTGATCACCTTGGACCTCTCCGACCCCGTGGTCGGTCGGAAACTTCATCTTCTGATGAACACTTGAGGCAATTGCCCCCAGCGGGTTGATGGTGGTCCTCCCGATAATTGCATTGTAGGTCCCCGCAGACTCGACCACCACAAACTCCACGTTCCTCTTCTCCGACTTCCAACCACTACCGAACTCAACCGGTAAGGTAATCATCCCCACCGGGTAAGAGGTAGACCCAGAAAATCCGACTATCGGGAAGTCCGCAGGCTTCAAGTCCTTCTTGGTTTTCCCCATGGCTTGCAGTGCATCCATGAGCAAAATGTCGGAGGAGCTCCCTCCATCTATCAAGATTCGCTTCATCTCGTACCCATCCACATTCAGGGTCACGACCAAAGCATCATCGTGCGGGGTCTCCACACCTATCAGGTCCTCTGCTGAGAAGGGAATCACCATTTCTTCTTTAGGAGTCCAAGTTCGGGCCCTCTTGCCCAGCACCACAGCAATGGGAATTCGAGAAGCATAGACCTCCCGAGATGTTGTGGTATCTCCTGCCGCAGCAAGTCCCCCATGAATCACATTAATGGTCCCCCGCTACTCCTTGCGGGCATTGGAAGACTCAGGCTTATCCTTCTTCGGGGATCGACCACGGGATCAGGAATGCGATCGCGATCGGGACTGGGAACGAGATTGGCTACGTCGCCCAGCCACAAATTCCTTGAGCTTTCCCTTCTGGATCAGCTTCTCAATTTCTTTCTTCAACTCCCGACAATGGTTGGTGTCGTGACCGTTGGCACGATGAAAGCGACAGTAACGATCGGTACGGGCTCCCATGAACTCTCCATCCTTCTTCAGGGGGTACCTAGTGATACCCTTTCGGTCCATCACCGCCAACACAGCACCCATGGAACAAATGAGAGGAGTGTAACGGTCCTCCCGTTTGTCCGACTTCGAGGGACGCTTGTCTTCCCTCCGATCGGGACGGCCTCGACACTGACTGCTCTCGGGCTTATCTTTCCTCCTGCGATCGTCCGAGGGTTTGAACGACTGCTTCCCCTTGTTTGATTTCGGAGGATCAAGGTCTCCGGCAGCTATCTTCGACTCATGTACGTCGATTTGTTGCTTCACCCTTTTCTGCAACGCCTCCATGTTCCACACAGCCTTCTCAGCCACGCTGTGCATCAAGTCGGAACCATATGGTGCTGTCAGGTTCCGAATGAAGGTGCGGATGGTCTATCCCTCCGACATTTCCTCATCAATCCCGGCCACGCTGGTAGTGTGCCTCTGGTAGTAATGCGCCAGAGACTCATCGGGCCTCTGTACCACCTCAGCAAGGGACCTCGCGCTCTTCAGGATACGCTGACGGCCCTGGTATTGCTGGATGAACCGATCATGCATCTGGGTCCAGGTAGAGATGCACCCTGGAGGGAGGCTGAAGAACCACGTCAGGGCTCTTTCACCGAGTGTGCCAGGGAACAAAACGCATACTATATCGGATTCGGGGGCTCTGCCTAGACAAGCCATGACATGCTTCTGGACATGGTGAACTGGATCTCCTTCGCCATCATACTCCTTGATTGTCGGGATACCAAGTCCTGGCGGGGCAGTGGTGTTCACCAATTGGGGGACAAAGGGATGAGTGGATCGATCCCTCAGCTCCGACATCATCTTCTTCTGGTCTCCCATACAGATGTTCACAATCTTCACCACCTGGTCGGGTGTGATAGGACCACTAAGAGGGATGGTCCTATGTTGTACCGGTCCAGGCCCATCAATCACAAACTCCTCCGACTGAGCGGGCTCCTTGCCCTTGTCCTGGTGCTCGGGTTGGGCCTCCTGCCCGTCCCGATTCTCCCTCGGCGGAGGTGGAGGCAACTCCTCCTCCTTCTTCTTGGCGGCCTCCCTTCGGTCCAGGAGAGCCTCCATAGCCTCCAGGAATATTGGCATGGCATCCATCACAGCCTTTGCCAAGTCCGGCTTTGTAGGTGCATCCTGGTCCCTCCTCGGGATCTCTTCCCGGCTCTCCGACGAGTTTCGAATGGAATCTTTTCGATCATCATGATGCCCCCTTGTTTGGAAAACAGCAGGGGGAGGATCATTCCGATCAACAGTGCGCTCCTGCGGCCCTGAATTCAGGGTTCCAGCAGGGTGGCGGGAACCGTCGGATTGTCCTTGTCTCTTCTTTTGCTTGCCAACCATCGATCGGGTAGAAGCCATTTTTACTTTTCGTTACGTTTCCCACAGACGGCGCCAATGTTGGATCACGGTTGGAACTCCTGTACGTTCTTGACGGAAGTCCGAACTCCTTCGCTCCAAGTAATCCTGGAAGAAGGGGATAGACCGGGCGGTGACCCAGAATCCCTCTCCGATGCTTAAATGAGTATCTCGATGTAGGCAAGCAAGTATCAGTATGTGAATGTCAATGTGTCAATCCTGAGGTAATTCCTTCCTTTATATTGGGGAGGAGTTACCCCAGTTACCTGTTGCGATAACTGCTGGGGGCAGTTAGCCCACGTTCCGTTTATCTCGGCCACTTGCCCACGTTCCGTCTTTTCAGGCCACTTCCCTACTATGTTGATAGTGGGCGTGTTTCTCGGCCTCATTCTCTGGTGGCAAGTCCCGACGGATGTCGGGGACTCCAGAGTTATCTCCTTTGGTCACCGCTCGGGGCCCCTCGTCATCGGGACAGGGCCAGTATTCTCAGGTATTCAATATCGGGGCCTACTCAAAGGCGTATCATCGGAGCCTACTTAAAGGCATATCATCGGGGCCTACTTAAAGGCATATCATCGGGAGCGTCCAGCTCGTATATCGGGACCGACCTTGTCGGGACCCCTCATATTGGTCTTCTAAGCCTCTTTTGGAGTCCAGTGGGCCTACTTCGCCGTTTAGTCGTCGTTAATGGGCCTAACGGCTATATCGAAACCCATCATGTACTAATTTCGCTGCGTAGATTAGATTTCTTGCTAGTACACGTTTAGCATTCTGTAGTATTACGTCCCCGTAATCCAACAAAAATAACAATGGCAAGACAAACATAAAAAGTCTGAACCCTCAAAATGATCCCCAGCAGAGTCGCCAAAATGTCGGACATCGGAAACAATCTGACCCGGCTCGGTTTTACGGTGGCATTTTTGAAACAACTCGTTTTGTACAAAAATACGGGCAAATGAGATTACCCGGGGAGACTATAAAAATATAGTCGCCACCGACTAATTAAGACTAGTCGGAATCCTAAAATCTCTTAGGTCGTATTATAGCAACCCAGTTTTGCGTCCAGAGTTATGGGTCCGGGGTTGGTTACGTTTTAAAAGCTTGGAAGCTAGAAAAATTGCCCTTTCGGTACTTAGTTTCTCATTTTGCCATTTTTATTTTATTATCATAATTATACCCATAAAAGATAAAAATATATACTAAGCGATATTTAGGGAGAATATAAAGTAATGCAGTAAGTTAAACAAAATACGTATATGGACAGACACGTAAAATACGACACGTTAAATAAATATATATACATAATATTACATAATGGGTATAGATTAGTAAACAAAAGAGCACATATATATAATAATAATAAAGAAAACGGAAAGCGTATATAATGCACATATATATAATAAGTAAAATAAAAACTTATATATATTATGATAATAATAATAAACAAAATAGATGCGTATATATATAATAATAAGCAAAATCAAAGTATATATAATAAATAAATAAAAACGTACATATAATGTGTATATATATAATAATAAGCTTTTCTGGAACTTTTTTTTTTATTAACCTCCATTAATATATAACATTACACAAAATGGAAATATTAACATATTTTAAAATACTCAAACATGAAATATACTTTACTCAAATATATTGAATACATATAACAATATAATGAGAGATTACCTAAGGTACCATGAAATGAAATACCATTATACCAGATCGAGACCACAAATTATCACAAACCACTCTAATGTCTCTCCAAAACACACATTTATATTTGCTCTCTGATATCCAAACTCTCAGTGAGACTCCTCCCAAATTCTCTGTCTCGGTCCCCTTGAGCTCCTAAGTAGGGATGAGCAAAAATCCCGACAAGCCCGAAATCCCGAAAAACCCGTCCCGAAAATCCCGTCCCGAGATGTGCCCGGGCCCAATTCGGGCGGGACATTTTCTCTGAGCTCGGGCTCGGGCTCGGGCCTTTTATACAAAAGCCCGAAAGTCCCGAGCCCGTCCCGATACAATCTGTTTTTTTAATAACTTTATTTTATTTATACTGCCTTTCTCACTTTCCCATGTTTGTTTAATTATGTCTTGCAGCGGCCCCACCACCCAACTACCCACTGTCGAAAGTAACATAGTCATTTAATTTTATAGAGAAGATAAATATTAAAAGATGAAAAAACCTCACTAACCCTATTCAATCTTAGAGAGAGAAGATAGACATCTAGAGCTAGCTATTTTCTCCTCATTCAATGCTTTGGTCTCCACTGCACTAGATATGCATATTCTTGTAGTAGTCAACTCAGATTGCATCTGTTCTACACTCGGATACTACTACAGATTAATGGGAAAGATCTCGCTCAGTACTAGATTGGTGTTTCTAACACTTTGGTATCAATCTTTCCTTCTTCCTTTCTTCTTGATAGAGATCAATTTGAAGTTTGATTTTTTTTTTTTTTTTTTTTTTTTTTTTTTTTAGATTTTCGTTTCAAATTCGGGCTAGCCCGAGCCCGAGTTCCGAAGTCCCGACTCGGGCGGGACATTTCCCTTAAATTCGGGCTCGGGCTAAAAATATGTGTCCCGAATTTTTCGGGCTCGGGCTCATGAAAAAGACCGCCCGTCCCGTCCCGAGCTCACCCCTACTCCTAAATATCTGATTTTCTCTTATTTAATTGTCCACTTGCATTCATGGGCAGGGGATGGGTGACGATGGGATGGTGATGACTTTAGCTAGGGAATATCAAAATTATCTTCTTTTTGCCCATCTTCACGCCATTTCCCATCAATTTATTATTATCCTTTTGTATTCTTTTTTTGCTTTTTTCATTTTAACTTCAAAAATTCATAACTTTCGACCACGATCTAGGGTTGATTCACGGTCAATCCCGTTGCATTCGTGATTTTGTGAGCTTCAAATTAACGTCCATATTGATAGGATTCTGATCAAAACTGATTCGTGAGCTCCAAGTCCCGATATTTTTTCCAGTAATACATGCATACTTAAATTAGATATATATATATATATATACATAATATATTTATATATATAATATAATATAATAACCCGAGCAAAAATCGGGTGTTCACAGGCCTAGTAGCACGTTTCCAATCAGATCATGGCTATCAACATTTAAAGGCTGTAAAACGAATAATTCGTTGTCTGAAAGGCACTACCGACTACGCACTGTGCTATGAGGGTAAGAAGTTAGAATTTACCGGTTACAGTGGCGCCGACCATGGTGGCGATCCGGATAATCATAAGTCCACCACAGGGGGAGTGTTCCTCCTTTCTAATGCCGCCATTTCATGGACGAGCAAGAAGCAAACATGTGCCACGCTGTCCCCCATGGAATCGAAATTCGTAGCTCTCTCTAAGAATTCACAATAAGCGGTCTGGCTCAAAAGGCTTCTAACTGCACTGCTTGGTGGTGATGTGGAGAATAAACCTGTGAAGGTCTTCTCTGACAGTCAAGCAGCCATTGCAGCAGTTAAGAATCTGAAGTACTATAGTAGGACTTAACACATTGATGTGAAATATTTCTATGCTAAATCTATGGTAGAAGACAATATAATCACTGTGGAATACTTGTCTACTGGTAATATGATGGTGGACCCATTAACAAAACACTACGCATGAACATATTCGAAAAACATGTAAAACTGCTTGGATTGCGTAGGGTTTAGAAATGGCAAGTATCTGTGATAACATTTTGATATTAGAAAGTTAGATTTTGTAAGCGAAAGAATTTCAACTGAGTTTATGATCAATCAACATCATAATGTTTTGATTACATCAGATTTACGGTCTATAAACTAAGTCGTAGGAGGACGCAATCCTCTGCCAAACTATGTCGAATGTGGGCCTTACCTAGTCACACAGGTACAGTAGTCTTGCGGTGGATGGAGGCATCTACCAAGCAAGACTGGCTAAGAGTCAGGGGGATAAACCTGACTAAGCTAGACGATTATCTAGTTTCGAAGTAACTCGACATGATCTTCGTTTTCCATATCGCCGTGATGAACTTTGTTCGTCATTGAACCACATTCTGGGCCATAGGAGAATTTGTGATAGCATGATTGACACATCTCATTCCTGTCAACCCAAAAGGTTCAGTATGCTATCGACGCGTGCTTCATACTACGGATGCCACGTCCGACCACAGGGTCACAGCTAGGTTGTGCTAGGAAGGAATCCTCGTGATTCTGTCAGGTGCAAACTTCTTCACCTCAACTGTGTGATTGATCCCAGGAGCCTTATGAAGAGGCACCTAAAGTATCATCACGGACTCAAAACTCATATCTAAGGTCAAGCCCAATGCTCGCTTCCCGGCGTACAAGCGTAGTGCTGAACAAAAAGGCCCAGCGACCACTTATTTGGGAACCGGTTGGGTCTGACTAAGGATATGAGCGATGGGGATGGTCAAGTTCACCTGTAATTCACCGAATCTTGTATTCACTGGGTAGCCACCAACCGGATATTAGTTGAAGGTTGTGAATACTTTTACGAATGCATTAGAGAAGTGTTCCTATGTGGAAACTGATGGGTTTCGCTATGGCTGTTAGGCCCTTTAAACGGCGAGGAAACGGTGAGCAGGCCCACTGGGCCCTAAAAGGAGGTCAAGAAGACCAAGGCGAAGGGTCCCGACAGAGGGAGTCCCGATGATGAAAGGTCCCGACAGATTCGGTCCCGATAGGTGAGCTGGATGCTCCCGATGAGATGCCATTAAGTAGGTCCCGATGATGAATCCCTGAGAATGATTGGCCCTTTCACGATGACTAGGGGCCCCGAGCGGTGACACAATGAGATAACTCTGGAGTCCCCGATATTGGTCGGGACTTGCTATCAGAGGTTGAGGCCGAGATACGCGGGGCGTGGCCGAGATAAGCGAGATCATGTCCTAGATAGGCGGGATCGTGCCCGAGATACGCGGAATATGGGCTAACCACCCCAACGGTTCACCAGGTAACTGAGGTACCTCTCCGCCTATAAAAGGGCAGAGGTTACCTCAGATCACATTACGTTTTGAGATACACACTTTGAGTTTACTGCTTGCCAGTCCATACGAGATACTCATTTAAGCATCGGAGAGGGATTCTAGGTCACCGCCCGGTCTATCCCCTCTTGCAGGATTACGTGGAGCAAAGGAGCTCGGATTGCCGTCAAGATCGTACCGGAGTTCCACCGTGATCCAACATTGGCGCCGTCTGTGGGAAACGTGACAAAAAGCTAATATGCCTTCTACTCGTTCAATGGCGGCTGGCAAGCAAAGAAGACAAGGACAATCTGGTGGTTCCCGTCATCCGGCTGGGACGACTCTGAATTCACCACCGCTGGAGCATGCCGAGGACCAGAATCTCCCTACTGAGGTCTCCCAGACAGGGGGGCACAACGAAGTCCCCGAAGATGCTGCTCAGCACCAAGAGAATAGGGAGCAGGAGGCTCCTCCAAATGCGAGCCTGACGAAGGCTGTGGCGGATGCCATGCCGTTGTTTTTGGCGGCCGTGGAGGCTCTTTAAGATCGGAGAGAGGCTGCGAGGTTCAGAATGTGCAAGAGGTCCAACCTGGGAGCCAGGACAAGGGTAAGGAGCCTGCTCAGTCGGAGCGATTTGTGGTCGATGGGCCAGGACCAGTGCAGCAAAGGACCATTCCCCTTAATGGTCCTATTACCCCCGATCAGGTGGTGAAGATCGTGAACATCTGCATGGGAGAGCAGAAGCCGCTGCTGTCGGAACTGAGAGATCGATCCTCTCATCCCTTTGTTCCCCGACTGATAGACACCCTCGCCCCGCCAGGGCTGGGTATCCCCACGATTAAGGAGTATGATGGCGAGGGAGATCCGGTTCGTCATGTCCAGAAGCACCTCATGGCGTGTCTGGGCAGAGCCCCGAATGAAGATCTCGTGTGTACATTGTTCCCGAACACACTTGGTGAGAGAGCCCTGACTTTGTTCTTCAGTCTGCCCCCAGGGTGCATCACTTGCTGGGCTGATATGCACGACCGCTTTATTTAGCAGTATCAGGGTCGTCGACGTCTGTTGAAGAGTGTGAGGTCCCTGACCCAGGTGGTGCAGAGGCCCGATGAGTCGCTGGCACACTATTACCAGCGATACACTGCCTGCGTGGCGGAGATTGACGAGGAAATTTCAGAAGGTGAGACCATCCGTACCTTCATTCGGAACCTAACAGCCCCCTATGGTTCCGACTTGATGCACAGTGTGGCTGAAAAGCCTGTGTGGAATATGGAGGCATTGCAGAAAAGGGTGAAACGACAAATTGAAGTCCAGGAATCGAAAATAGCTGCTGGAAAACTTGAGCCCCCGAAGTCAAATAAGGGAAAGCAGTCGTCCAAACCCTTGGACGATCGTAAGTCGAAGGATAAATCCGAGAGCAGTCGGAGTCGAGGCCGCTCTGATCGAAGGGAGGATAGGCGTTCCTCGAGGAAGGACATGCGGGAGGTTCATAACATTCCTCTCAACAGCTCTATGGCGGAGGTGTTAACGGTCATGGAGCGACAGGGTATCTCCAGGTACCCCCCGAAGAAGGAAGGAGAACTTTTGGGATCCCGCACCGATCGTTACTGTCGGTTCCACCGCGCAAATGGTCACGACACTAATCATTGTCGGGAACTGAAGAAGGAGATCGAAAAGCTGATCCAGAAGGGGAAGCTTAAGGAGTTTGTCGGGGAGAAGCGGTGTCGAACCCGTTCTCGATCGCGGTCCCGTTCCCGATCCCGCGATCGGTCCCCAAAGAAGAAGAGGTCTGAGCCGGAGTCTTCTGGTGCCCGTAAGGAGAAGCGGGGTACTATCAATGTGATCCATGGAGGATTTGCTGCGGGAGGTGATACCTCGGCCTCTCGGGAGGTTTATGCCTCTAGGATTTCTGCTGCTGTGGTACTGGGCAAGAGGTCCCGATCCTGGACCGCAAAGGAAGAGAAGGTGATTTCCTTTTCCGCAGAGGACCTGATAGGAGTGGAGACTCCACATGATGACGCTCTGGTCGTGACCCTAGACGTAGATGGGTATGAGATGAAGCGGATTTTGATCGATGGAGGGAGCTCCTCCGATATTCTGTTTATGAATGCACTGGAAGCCATGGGAAAGACGAGGAAGGACCTCAAGGAGGTGAACTTCCCGATGGTCGGGTTCTCTGGTATTACCTCTTATCCGCTGGGAATGATCACCTTACCAGTGGAGTTTGGTAGCGGGTGGAAAGCGGATAGGAGAAACGTGGACTTCGTGGTGGTTGAGTCCGCGGGGACATACAACGCGATTATCGGGAGAACCACCATCAACCCCCTGATGGCAGTCGCCTCGACTGTTCACCAGAAGATGAAATCCCCGACTGACCATGGAGTCGGAGAGGTTAAGGGCGACCAGGTGGCTTCCAGGAAATTTTATGTTAATGCCACCCGACGGAAGAGACGGGAGGCCATGGCCATCCTCCAGACCGATACCGATCTGAGAGAGGAGTTTGGGCGTCCCGCCCCCATGGAAGATTTGAAGGAGGTCGAGATTGACGGACCTCAGAGAAAGGTGAAAATCGGGTCCGCCCTGTCTGACGAGAGGGCCCGAGAATTGATTGAGCTGCTGAAAGAGTTCAAGGAGCTGTTTGCCTGGTCCTCGAGTGACATGCCAGGAATCAGCCCCGACGTGATTGTGCACGAACTGAAGATTGATCCAACGATCAAGCCTATCGCACAGAAGAGGCGTCCGATGGGCGCGGACAAGAGGATCGCGATCCAGCAGGAGGTGGGTAGGTTGCTCGACGCTGGATTCATCAAGGAACTCTGATTCCAGACTTGGGTCGCTAACCCGGTGCTGGTGAAGAAGAGCAATGGGAAATGGCGGATGTGTGTTGATTTCCGCGATCTGAATAAGGCTTGCCCGAAGGACTGTTACCCGCTCCCGAGAATCAACCAGTTGGTGGATGCCACGTCGGGACATGAGTTATTGAGTTTCATGGATGCGTACTCAGGCTACAATCAGATCAAGATGGCTAAGGAAGATGCCCCCTACACTGCCTTTTACGCCGACAGTGACATTTATCATTATGATGTCATGCCTTTCGGATTGATCAATGCAGGGCAACCTACCAGCGGATGGTGAACAAGCTATTCGGAGATATACTAGGGAAAACCATGGAGGCTTACGTGGACGATATGCTGGTGAAGTCCCGACAAGCTGAGGATCATGTGCACAACCTAGCTACGGCGTTTGAACGAATGAGGCTTCATCAGGTTCGCCTGAACCCGACAAAGTGCGCCTTCGGAGTCCACTCGGGGAAGTTTTTGGGCTTTATGGTAAGCCAAAGAGGAATTGAGGTGAACCCCGAGAAGCTGAGGGTGATCGAGGAGATGCAGTCTCCGGTAAATCATCGGGAGGTGCAAGTGCTGAATGGCCGACTGGCTGCAATGAATCGCTTCTTGTCTATGGCAAGTGACCGATCCATGCCATTTTTTGAAGTGTTGAGGGCCAACCAGAAGTTTGAGTGGACTGCCAAGTGTGAAGAGGCGTTCCAGGCACTCAAGCAGCACCTTCGCACCCTCCCGCCGTTGGCGAAACCGGTCCCAGGCGAGCCGCCCTGTGTTAGTGAAGGTTGTTGAGGGTAATCCAGTCCCCGTCTATTATGTAGGCAAGGCGTTTTCCAAGTCTGAAATGAATTATCCCGTCGTTGAGAAGTATCTCTTTGCGTTGATTATTACTGCTCGGAAGATGAGGCCTTATTTCCATGCGCATGAGATTACTGTGCTGACGAATCAGCCTTTGAAGCATTTTTTGAATCGACCTGATGCGTCGGAGAGATTAGTGAAATGGGTAGTAGAGCTCAGTGAGTTTCGCATACACTTTGCTCCGAGGACGGCTATTAAGGGTCAGGCGTTGGCGGATTTCATAGCAGAATCTACAGCCCCCGATCTGGAAGAAGCGGGCCCTGTAGAGGGGGAAACCATGGAGGTCCCGATAGCAGAACAACCAGAGATGGTAGAGCAATCAGAACAGCCAAACGAGGAAAATACCTGGGAGATGTACACGAATGGCTCCTCTAGTTCAGATGGATCAGGAGCAGGCTTTGTGTTGATACCACCAGGCGGAGGTGAGCCGCTTCGATATGCTTTGGCCTTAACATTTAGGGCCACGAACAACGAAGCTGAGTATGAAGCTCTTATCACGGGCCTGAAAATTGCTAAAGGTACGGGAGTTGCTCACTTGAGAGTGAAGTCCGATGCGGGCCTGATCGTGAATCAAGTCCAAGGGCGATACGAGGCGAAGAGCCCGATGATGAGGAAGTACCTTCGTGAGGTGCAAGTCTTGAAGGAGAGCTTCAAAAGTTTTGATATTGAGGCGATCCCGAGGGAAGATAACGTAGAAGCGGATGCCTTGAGCAAATTTGCCTTGGGGTGGGGGCACCCCTGAAAGAAAATCGGAAGGTGCACTTCTTGGAGAAGGTGATCTTTTCGACCACCGACCCGACACAGGTGTGTGCTATTGAAGCAGGATCGGAGGAGGAGCCTACTTGGATGACCCCGATAGTCGCGTACCTGACTATGGGGGCAGTCCCCGATAATGAAGTGATAGCTGACAGGATACGTCGGATCGCGGTTAATTACGTGATGCTAGACAATCAGCTATACAAGAAGGGCTGGTTCTCGACTCCGTACTTGAAGTGTGTGGCTGAGCCCGACACAAGTCGAATCCTGAAGGAGGTGCATGAAGGGGTTGCGGCTTGTCATGAAGGGGCCCGATCCATAATGAGGAAAGTGTTGAATCTGGGCTATTATTGGCCTACGATGAGCAAGGAGGCGACGACGTTGGTCCGATCCTGCGACGCGTGCCAGAGGTATGCCCCGAATATCACAGCTCCGGCTGCTAATCTGACGTCCATCAAAAGTGCTTGGCCCTTCGTGCAGTGGGGCATCGACTTGGTGGGACCTCTTCCGCAAGCACAAGGTCATTGTAAGTATTTGCTTGTAGCTATCGATTATTTTTCAAAATGGATAGAAGCAAAGGCGTTGGCCAAAACGACGGGGAACCAGATCGTCAAGTTTCTCCAGACTCATATTGTGTCCAGATACGGGATTCCTAAGGTGGTGATCAACGATAATGGTCCACCGTTTAACGGAGCTCAAGTGAGGGAGTATCTGGAGGAGTTGAATGTCGAGCATCGGACAGCTTCTATCCACCATGCTCAGACTAATTGCCAGGTGGAATCAGCCAACAAAATCGAAATGGATGGCCTGAAGAAAAGGGTCTATGCCTTGAAGGGCAAATGGCTGAACGAGCTGGAAAACGTGCTTTGGGCTGTTAGAACGACACCCAAACGATCAACTGAGGAAACTCCGTTTGGCCTTGTTTATGGCACGAAGGCTGTTGCTCCCGTGGAGGTAGCCGTGGCGTCCCATCGGACGAGATATTATGAGCCTTTGACGAATGATGAAATGAGACGTCTGGATCTGGACTTGCTCGAAGAGAAGAGGCGGGAAGCCGAGGAAGTCCAGGCTCGAATGCGTTTGGCGACGGCCAGGTATTATAATCGGCGAGTTAAGTCCCGACAATTCTTCGTCAGGGAGCTGGTTTGACGTCGCAACGAGTTTACCCTTTTGGATCGAATCAACAAGATGTCACCAAAATGGGAAGGACCTTACAAGGTCGTGGGGATGTCAGCTCTGAATGCGTACAAGTTGGAAGACCTCGATGGCAGAGTATTGAAGCATTCTTTCAGTGGCGAACACTTGAAGAAATGTCATGCTTGATGAAAAGTCGCCTTAAGTGGTGCCCGATGAAAAGTCGCCTTAATTGGTGCCCGATGAAAAGTCGCCTTAAGTGGTGCCCGATGAAAAGTCGCCTTAAGCGGTGCCCGATGAAAAGTCGCCTTAAGTGGTGTATGTTATTTATCGTTTGATTCGATGTAAGCAAGTTTTGTGCCATCAATGAATAAAGAGGTTGCTTCTGATCAGATTATTCTTGGATTCATTCCAAGTGTTGATTAAAAGTCGCCTTAAGTGGTGCGCGAGGTAAAGTCGCCTTAAGTGGTGCGCGAGGTAAAGTCGCCTTAAGTGGTGCACGAGAAAAGTCACCTTAAGTGGTGCACGAGAAAAGTCGCCTTAAGTGGTGCACGAGAAAAGCCGCATTAAGTGGTGCACGAGAAAAGTCGTTTTAAGTGATGCGTGATTCTTAGATTTATTCTAAGTGTTCTTAAGTCGTCTTAAGTGATGCACGAGATTAAGTCGTCTTAAGTGATGCACGAGATTAAGTCGTCTTAAGTGATGCACGAGGTTAAGTCGTCTTAAGTGATGCATGATCCTTGGATTTATTCTAAGTGCTGCGAAGTCGCCTTAAGTGGTGCAAGTTGTTAAATCGTCTTAAGTGATGTGTGAAAATATCTTAAGTGTCGAGGTTTCGCCTTAAGTAAGTATAGTTAAGTCGCTTTGATAAGTGCAATGGAAAATCAGAACTAAGATAGTCTGATATTAATGGGGGCTCAAAGGCCCGAGGATTACAAAAATGAGGAAAATACAAGGACTCTAAAGATAAGCATTTAGGCTTGGTCCTTGTCGGCGGCAACAGCAGGAGCAGGGTCCACGAGGTCTGTGGCAGAAGGCTCCACAGGTTCAGCCGCTGGAGGGTCGATTATCGGGGCGTCAGCACTTGGAGGCTCCGCTGTGTCTTCAACAATCGCGGGAGTGCTCCCCTCATCACTCTCCTCCGAGAGAGAAAAGTATTTCTTCGCGAAGGGAGCGAGAGATGGAGACTTGTCGAAGTTAATGGCGTCGCCATACTCCAGGTGGAGTTCCTCAACTGCATTGAAGAGGGTGTTCTCCACCTCCGCGTTGCAGAACTTTACAGCATCAGCCTGGAAGTCTTCGGACCTCCGATAATCCTCCCGGCCCTTGGTCTCGGCGGCGACCAGCTGCGCAGGAACCTCCGCGATTTGCTCCTCCAGAGCCTTCTTTTCCAGGACAAGTTTGTCCTTAGCAATCTGCCGCTCCTGTCGCTCCCGCTTTAGGAGCCCCTCGAAGTCACGGACTTGCTTTTGGAGGTCCCGAGTCTTTCGGTCGAGGATAGCCAGCTCCTTGGCCAGTTTTCCCCGCGAAGACTCGGAGGCCGCGAGATCCTCCTCAAGCTTAGCAATGATTGCGGGAGCCCCCTTAGCCAGCTCCTGCTCTAGGGCTTCTTCGTAGGCGAAGATGTACCCCAGGAAACGGTTGATGTCCCCCATCTCCTGTGAAGGAAGGAAGAGAAGTGTTAGTAGATGAGCAACCGGTCTTATGGATGAAGCAGAGAAAAGTGAAAATCTTGCCTCTATCCGACGCATGCACATCTCTTGTACATCCCGGCGCATCTCCTCCCGATCCAAGGAGATCGGATACCTCATAGTAGGCAGGATTGAGCCTGGTACCAGGTGTGTAGCCAGCTCCGGGTATGTGTCCCCTTGTCGGAGCTGGACCCCTTGCAGCGTTTGGATCAGGGCCCAGGGAGCATCCTTCTGTACGGGGTCGAGGACCTTGTAAAAACTCCCGTCGAGGGGGAGATGAGAAGGGCCGACTTGAGTCGTGGAGGGGCGTGCCTCCGACTCACCCCGGGCTGGGGAAGGAGTGAAGTCGTGGATGGGCGACGGTTGTCGCTGTTGTTGTGAAGAAGGCGAGGGGGGCAGCCCCTTGGAGATTGGTTTCAGTGGGGACTGCCCCGTCCTCCGACGATGGCGAAGGGAGCCGCCCTCATCAGTCTCCTCGGAGGAGTCCAGGCTCTCCACCCGACGAAACTGATCGCCGGTCGGGGTCTCTCCACCAAAGAAAAGTGGTGCCCCTGCTGAAGGAGGCGCCCCTACTGAAGGTGGTGCACCTACTGAGGCTCCAGCACCCGACGGAGCTCCCGAGTGACCTGCACCTATAGGACGAGACGAGGCTTCAGAAACATAATCAGGAAGTTCGTTAGGGCCCTTACACCAGACGATGCGCCGAGAGACATATTGGTCCTTCCCGCGGTAGTTGTAGTAGCCCGCCTTCAGGACACGAGGAGTTTCCCCTCGGAGGATACGTTTGACATCGGCGATGCGGGCCTCCATGGTCGAAGGGAACAATTCCTTCGGAACTAGCTTCCTGTAAGATTTAATGTCGAGGCGGAGCTTTTTACCTTCTTCAGCAGTATGGACATCGAAGAGCTTGTCCACCTCCACACGGCTCCGCTTTGGCCTATCCGCGGAAGGAGATCCCGATGGAGCAGCAGCCTTCTTGGCTGACTTCCTCTTCCGCATAGGGCGGACAACATCGGTCTCCCCCTGCTTAAGGATCAGATTGGTCAGCACGGATACCTTCTTAGCTGCAAACAGTAAAAAACAGAGGTTAGAAACGTTACCCAAGGAACCCTATTGGAGGGGCCGTCGAAGAGTTGACCCCCGGAGACTATGTCGAGGAGTCGGATCCCGGCATTCACCAGGTCCCGCTCCACGAGAGAATTGGCATCAAGGGGAGTATAGTACTCCCCCCCCCCCCCCATCGATAGAGCTGGATGAGATGAAGAGTCTGGAAGTCTTCATCAGAATAGGTGTGGTAAGCGGGAGGAGAGTCCGCTTCCACCTCCCATCGGGGCCACGGGATCGAGGAGTTCTGGATGAAGAAGTAGCTCCTCTTCCATCTGCTGTTATCGGACCCCGTGTCAACCAGGAGTCCCCGACCCTTGACCACCTTCCAGGTGTCACTGGTCCAGCTGCACAGCGCGAGCTGCGCCTTGTTCCACTTCGGCATACGGGGGTAGAAGGCACAGACCCCCGCTTCGTTGCACTTCATCCCGTAGAAGGTTCTGAAGAGCTTGAGGCTGTAAACCCACTTCTGTCGGAAGCAGAGGACCTGGAAGGCGTTCCATACCCGGATGGCGTGAGGAGAGAAAGTGGTTGGATGCGTCTTATAGTGTTGGCACATCTCGACCAGGTTGCCACAAAAGGGGAATCGGATCCCCGCTGATATTTGCCCCGTAGAGACAAATACCTCCCCTTTCCGGGGACGAGTAACCTCAAGGTTACTCGAGAGGCGGGGCCAAGGGTATGGGAAGCGAGGTTCCCAGGTAGAGGTGATGCATCCCTCCCGGAGAGCTGCATCGTAAGCAGTGCTGGAAATCTCGTTGAGAGCATAGTCAAAATTGAAGGGCTTTCTTCCCTCGGAACTAGATCCACTGTCGGAAAATCAGCCACGGCAAGGAAAGGTACATTGGGTTTTTCGGAAAATTGCAAACAAACTAGGCAAAGATGAAGGAAAAGATATAGGAGCAACGAGGAAGAAATCCTTACCAGACATGATGATTGGAGGAAGGAAGGATGAACTTGACGTTGCCGGAAGATTGTTCAAAGAACAGTAGGTCGGAAGAGCACTTGAGTCTTCGAAATCACAGAGCCTGGGTTCTCAAAGTTGCAGAGAGCTTTTGGAATTTCAGAAACGGTAAAAGGGAAACTGTGCCCAGGGTTAGGGTTTTATAGGAGAAGAGGACTGTCGAAAGGACGTTCTAATCTGAATCGTCGAAGTCGAAGCGTTTTGATCTGAGCCGTTGAGATGAAACGTGCAAAATGGCAACGGGTGTAATGATGAAACGGCCTGAAAAGCACTTTTTCAGAAAAAGCAGGCGCGAAAAATCAGGCGCGGGTGCCAAAGACGTCGCTTCGTTATCTGCTGCATTTAATGGCAGGGGAACCGAGGAGTCTTCTCGGATTTGGTGGTTATCCTCAAGGCATCGAGGAAACGTGAACGAGAAGATTTGTATCAAGTGACTGTATCAAAGGAAAGGTCCCCGACTCCGATGTCGGGAGGTCGGGAGTTGAAAGACACGATGAATTGTAAGTCCCTCATGTCTTGGGGGCAAATGATGGGTTTCGCTATGGCCGTTAGGCCCTTTAAATGGCGAGGAAACGGTGAGCATGCCCACTGGGCCCTAAAAGGAGGTCAAGAAGACCAAGGCGAAGGGTCCCGACAGAGGGAGTCCCGATGATGGAAGGTCCCGAAAGAGTCGGTCCCGATAGGTGAGCTGGATGCTCCCGATGAGATGCCTTTAAGTAAGTCCCGATGATGAATCCCTGAGAATGATTGGCCCTGTCACGATGACGAGGGGCCCCGAGCGGTGACACAATGAGATAACTCTGGAGTCCCCGATATTGGTCGGGACTTGCTATCAGAGGTTGAGGCCGAGATACGCGGGGCGTGGCCGAGATACGCGGAGCGTGGTTCAGATACGCGGAGCGTGGCCGAGATACGCGAGGCGTGGCCGAGATAAGCGAGATCATGGCCTAGATAGGCGGGATCGTGCCTGAGATACGCGGAATATGGGCTAGCCACCCCAACGGTTCACCAGGTAACTGAGTTACCTCTCCGCCTATAAAAGGGCAGAGGTTACCTCAGATCACATTATGTTTTGAGATACACATTTTGATTTTACTGCTTGCCAGTCCATACGAGATACTCATTTAAGCATCAGAGAGGGATTCTGGGTCACCGCCCGGTCTATCCCCTCTTGCAGGATTACGTGGAGCAAAGGAGCTCGGATTGCCGTCAAGATCGTACCGGAGTTCCACCGTGATCCAACAGAAACTAGGCAAAAGGAGAATTAACAGTTGACCTAGGATACAACGTAGTACAATATAAATATTGTTTATAACAGGTTGATTGGAGAAAAGGGAATCAACGTTCCGCGGGCACTACAATACTCCTAACATATGAGTAGCACGATGCCCATCGTATCCGCCGGTCGCACGGCAAACCTCGTATGAACTATTCGGAAGCAAGGAGCAGGTCGAAGGAGTGAATGTTGATGCAGATTTGGACGACTATACATTAACAGGCACCCTCCCATTCCGGCGAGTGGGAGCTGTAAGCATATGGTGATGGGCGTTGTAATTGGTAGCACATAATATGTATAGTTTGCCTAAGGAAATTAGGTAAATATCACATTAGGGTAATTGGGCTAGACCCAAATCCCAATTTACATGAGAGGCCCAAATTATGGGCCTCCCCTATGCATGGCCGACCGAAATAAGTTGTGAGGGCATAGTGGACTTTAGTCTATTTTGCTCCTCCAATAAATACATTGTGTTAGGGGATTTTTAGGGTTAATCACTATTCCTTGATTAGAGTGTTTTAGAGAGAAAAACCCTCCACCCCACAACTAGGTATTACGGCCGACTCCCTCACCCAAGGTGTGCCAATTTGCTTTCTAAGAAAACACTCCAGAGATCTGTCCCTGTGCCTAGAATCGATCAGAGGCTTTTCTGTGGAGCTTGTACTGCGTAGGGCTTCTCTAACAAGAACATCTACAGGTCCCGACCGGAGGATCGTGAACTCCCTGCAGAAGGATCTAGGGACTACGGATCATCTTTGAGGTATGTGTGAATCTTCCGCTGCGTAATTTCGATTACTAGCATGTACCATGATTTAGTATCCGTAGTGATTACTCTCCTAAATCTAATAAATATATCTATAATTGGAAATATATGGATAGGTTCACATTAATATATAGAAATATATATATAACTATCAATATATCTAGCTAATTTATAGGGATTAAGATATTATTGATAGATTAAGTTACCTAATAGATTAAGAGAATATATTGTCATATATTTGTCTCCCTATTAAAGATATTGACAATATATATATATATATATATATATATATATATATATATATATATATATATATATATGGTTAGGCCGAAATTTATTTATATATATATATTGTTGATTCATTTACATCTTATAGATAGAATCTTGACAATAAATATATACACATATATGTGGCCGAAATTTATATATATATATATATATATGCAATATTGGAAATTATTTTACATAATTAATATTTCTTGGTGGCTAAGTTAAGTTTTTTAGTGGACTTTAAAACCCTACTTAGCTCACAAGACTTATTTTTGCCGAACCCTAGGGGTTTATTGGGCCGGTCCAATTTGAAAAACTGGAGAGGATTAAACCAAACCGGGTTTTCTTAATCGGTTCAACCTAGTCAAGTCGGTTCGAACCGGGGTAATTAAGTAGACCTAACCGAACCGGTTTTGAGTGTTGAACCGAACTGAAATCCTAATTTATTCAACCGGTTCGGACTAAACCAGATTTTAAATAAAACCAGACCGAACCCGAATAGTATTTATGGGACCGAACCGAACCGGGTGAACCGAAATTGACTGAACCGTACCAGATTTTTCAAAATCGAATTCAAGTCAATTAATAAAATAGGATGGTCAAGTTTTAAAATCCAAATGTTTTCGAACTTTAAATAGTCTACACAATGGTCGAAGGTTTAAAATTTTCACCTTTTGATTATACCTTAATGCCTAGTTTCGATTACGAAGATGGATCTCGGAAATGCATGATATAGGGATCAGATTAATTAGAGGGCTGAATTGAAATTGTTTACTTTTCGTCACATATATTTGTTAGAACTGTTGTCTTGACTATGTCAAGCTAGCTGGAAGTTGGGGGTAGAGCCCTGATTAAATATATGGTTTGCGTTCTAGGACAGACATGTTGTGATGGTTGCGATTGCCTAGGATTCATGTCTATAAACATGCATGATTAATCGTAAGCAGAAATTGCAAGTCAGCCCCTAATATTTAAAATGTTTTTTTAAACAAAAGACAGTCGCCAAATATGCATGTTTGATGTGGAAGTTTCATGTATGACACGTACGCTTGAATGTTGAGGATGTAGCTACATGATATGTTTTACTTAGAAAGTAGAATTTTATATGTGCTAGCATGAGTTCCTCGGAACATTAGACGCGTATGCATGATGTGTGGTTTGGATGATGAATTTGGCTTGCTATGATAATTTACTTGTGAAGTAGAATTGTATATGCATGCGTAAGTTTATCGGTACATTTTTCAAATTCAAAAGGGCCTTGGGAAAGCCAAGACCGGGTATGCTTATTTTAAAATTCTCGTGCCGGTAATTTGCGAATAAAACCGTTTTAAGTGACTGATTTATTGGATTGAAGACGACGGTAATGTGAACTCTTTCACGAACCCCCTTCCCTCAGTTTACTGGCGGTCGGTTGG
Organism: Clarkia xantiana subsp. parviflora; assembly: GCA_036873135.1. NCBI lineage: Eukaryota > Viridiplantae > Streptophyta > Magnoliopsida > Myrtales > Onagraceae > Clarkia > Clarkia xantiana. The sequence goes on along the minus strand of JAPTYO010000026.1, from coordinate 5,950,149 downwards.
TTTAGATGGCTGAGGAATCATTATTTGTCGTATTCCATCTTGATATATATCCGATGTATGCAATTCTTTCTCAAAATGTTATTGTCCCCTGACTATGCTTGCTTATCAATGTGTTCGTATGAGTTGGTTGAATGAGTGCGATTCGACATTCCTCGCAATCATGATGGTATGAATTATGATGCATAAAAGGAGTATGTGTTGAAGTCTCTACTACGATTCAGAAAAGCGGAGAGGACAACTACTGATGAATATAGTAGTATGTATGATTATGACAATGAGAGATGAATGTGATAATTTGTTTCCCCAAGAATGGGAGTAGGTTCCTTGATGATCTGAACGCGTATGTGGTGATACATTCAACCTTGTACAAAGGGGTTGAAGAAGACTTCAACTGCAACCAGACAATGTTACAGCTTGGTATCCCTTTGCATTCACCTCGGTGGAAGCAAGGATGCTAAAGCTAGAAATTTTTTGGTTGAATGTGATGGTATTCTCTCTTTCCATCGATACTGGTGTAAAAGCTGCTCGAGACCTTTGCAACGAAAGGTCAACATGGAAAAGATGTATATGGTTGTCTGACGTTGACGGGACTCACTTACCATGAGTCTAGTCAAGTACAGTAACCACAGCAGTGAAGGGACAACCCTCTCTGCTCATCATAGTGGGTCGAATGAAGCCAACCATGATATGCATATCATGAAGAGAACTGGACCGAATAGGTCCTATACGATAATCCGTTGGATTAAACCCCGTTGATAAAGTGCGTCCCATATACGCTTCGTATGTCATGAGTATAAAGTTATAAAAATGTTTTATACGGGAACAAATCATTTGATGTGATTCACTCGTTTACTCAGATGTGATGTTCAACATGACTCAAAGTTCTCGACTATCTGTGCGACAAGCATGGATCAAATACGTGACCTTCAGATCAAGAACCATACCATTGTCATTTATCGTTCGTTGTTTGTTTGAGTTACTAAAATTTTGGTTATTTTGAGACTCAGAGTTATTGAACGAAGTAATTGTTGCTCGATTCGAAGCACGGTTTGCTTATCAATCTAACGATCCCGTCAAAGGGAACGATCCGAAACGAAAATTCATGCCCATGGGTTTGGAACTAAATTTTACGGCCATGTAAGAGATGCTGAATGAAACTAAATGACACACAAGCTCCGTCATCTCAGTCGGGAAACCTGAACTGAATAAACCCATCGATTGCGTAGCTAGGTCGAAAGATTTTGTATTCCTTATTTGTTAGTACTCCGTTATATGATAAATTATGTAATGATGAACATGTGTGAATCCGATTGGATTAAATTAAATTGAATTTTGGAAACGAAACGATTTATACCATGGGTTAAACCTGGAATAGGCGCTACGCGGGCGTATACCTCGAAAGACGGAACACATCGTTTCAGAATACGAATTTAATGATGAAGTGTTTTAATGAATGAATGCCGGAATTTTCATTTGCCCCCCCCCCCCCCTTTGGGAATAACTCATTTAATACTTATATGACGAAAAGAGGTATGCTTGACAAGCTACCACGAACTCGTAAAAGTATCAACTGATGCATAAGGCGAAAGCCCAATGCACAGTTCAGAGATGGATAAGCCTTTGAGATGAATTAGCAAATGAAAAGGATGATGTCGGTAAAATGACTCTCCAACTAAATGTCTTGAAAGAGTAGTTTGGCAAGATATTCATATCGATAACACACTTCAACTGGCATAAACATAATGTTAGAGTTCAACGACCTACGTTCCCAATGAGATGAAAAGCAGTTGACTCACATCAATGTAGAACTATGCTCCAATAAAATCGGTCAAACACGACGCCATAAATCTAAAAGGAATGATAATGAGGTGAAACTTATCATCATGCGACATTAATTTGCGCATTAAACAACCGAGAGTACGATAACTACTCTTAGAGGATACATGTTTAAATTAGCTTGGGATAATGGTGTCGTGGTTGAACATGAGACGTTACATTCCTTGAGGATGATTTTCAAACGCTTGGTGGAATCAAAACAGACGAAGTCCTGATCGAATTGGAGCAGGATAACGAATAGTCAGGTCCCACTTACTTCGAGTGGGAGATTTGAGACAGCAACGCAAGTGAATGAAATGGTAAATGAAGATGGAGACATTTTCATATCCAGTGGCAGGAGCTAATCCTCCCACGCAAATCACTGTTGCTGCAGGTGCGAATCAAGTTGAACCTGATAATCACGTAGCCGGACCGCTGGATGAAAATCCAATAATTCCACAACTACCCATTGTTTCCAGTGGGTGTGGATCAACCAACTTAGTTCCATGTCCTAGTGATCAAGGAATTAATCTCGGAGGTAGAATCCCGAGACCGATAGGTCGTGCAAGAAAAGTTGCAGGTCAAGGTTCTAGCACTGCCCTTGTTCCCAGTGGGAGTGATGCTCCGATTGAAAGCATTATTCCGAGTGGGAGCAACGCTCAGACTCAAGATGGGATTAACGAGCCTAGATGAAGTCAAAGGCATCGAACTTCTCCCAAGAAGTATCCCATCGAGAAGGGTAAGATATTCACCTTAACTTCTGTTAACGAATCGGTAACGGTTCAAGAAGCGTTGAAAGGACCTCAAGCAAAGGTATGGAGGAAGAGATCGCCTCAATGAAAACAAATTCGGTATGGTCTTTAGTTGATTTACCTGCTAACCGCAAGGCCATAGGGGTTAAGTGGGTCCTGAAACTGAATCTCACTGCTGATGGAAATGTCGAGCGATACAAAGCTCGACTAGTTGCGAACGGATACACCCAGCTTCACGGAGTGGACTTTCATAAGACATACTCACCGACTGTGTGGTACACCACAGTCAGGGTAATCCTAGCCCTGGTCGCATGCCTCGATCTAGAGCTGCACCAAATGGATGTTAAGACAGCATTCCTCCACGGAAACCTGAGGAAGAGATCTAGGCAACCGGAGGATTTCATCACTCCTAGTAACGAACGTAAAGTTTGTAAACTCCAAAGATCCATTTACGGTCTTAAACAATAGTCTCGGCAATGGTACCGCAGATTCCACGGGGAGATCGTTGGAAACGGATTCGTGAATCTTCACGAGGATCCATGCATGTATAGAAAGACCTCTGGGTCTAAGTACGTCATCTTAACTTTATACGTGGATGACATACTCATTGCTGCGAATGATGTGAGTTTCATGCATGAATCAAAGTCCTGGTTGGCATCTGTATTTGAGATGAAAGATATGGGAGAGGCTACGTACATATTGGGCATTAAGATTGCTAGAGATCGTGCCGCCCAGAGATTTTGTCTATCTCAGGAAGCCTACATCAACAAACGGTTGAAAATGTTTAGATTACAAGATGTCAAACCCTTGGAAACTCCGGTAGTATTCGGTTGCGCATTGTCAAAGCGCGACAGCCCGAAGAACCAGCAAGAGCGTGAACAGATGAGGAGTGCAGAGTATTTAAGCATGGTCGGAAGTCTCATGTATGCCATGCTTTGCACTCGTCCGGACATCTGTTACGTTGTGGGCCTAGTAGCAAAATTCCAATCAGACCCTGGCTATCAACATTTAAAAGCTGTAAAGCGGATCATGCGATATCTGAAAGGTACAGCCGACTACGTACTGTGTTATGAGGGCTGGAAGTTAGAATTGACCGGATTTAGTGACGCCGACCATGGTGGCGATCCAGACAATCGTAAGTCCACCACAGGAGGAGTACTTCTCCTTGTTGATGCTGCCATTTCATGGACGAGCAAGAAGCAATCTTGTGTCGCACTGTCTACAATGGAATCGAAATTCGCTGCTCTCTCCAAAAATGCACAACAAGTAGTCTGGCTGAAAAGTCTTATTACTGCGCTGCTACAAGAAAACATATTTTTAGTGAGCAATATTTTGTGACCATAGTACAATTAGTCACTAAAATTTATTAAATTTGTGGCAAAATATGAATTTGGTCACAAAATTATATATACATGAATCATTTAGTGACGGACTAATAGTTAGTCAATAATCACAACCAATTTGTGTCCAAATCAAACCGAAACATGTATTTATAGTAGCTAAACACATGATAAGAATTATGATTAGTGACTAAATAGTAGTTTGGACACTATCCTCTACTAAATATAATATGTGATGATTTTATTTTAATTAAAAGAACTGGGGAATATGACTAAAAATTGGTTCATTTTTCACCATTCCTTAGGAGTATATCACAACAATTTGTTTTGTTATCCAATATTTAAATTAGTGAATTTATGTTGATGATATTTTATTTTTTATATTTTTTGGCCACTTGTTGATGATTTTATTTATTTTTACATATACTATACGAAAATCACAAATAACTTTGGTATTGAAAAGTAGCTAAATATAGCTTAGCTCTAAATAGGTAAAAAAAAAAATTTGGCAAAGCTCTAAATAGGTAATAATAATATACTTCATCTTTATAATTAATCTTATTATTACTATTTTAAATTTACTGATTACTAGTAGAAGAATATATTTTAAATAAGGAAAGTACTATTAATAAATACGTAATTAATTTACAGGAGATATGTTATTTACTAAATAGTAATTAGTTAGCAATCTAATATAATAAATAAAAATTGTTTTTTATCCATTAAATTAAATAACGCCATAACAAATTAATTTCCATTTTGATTTCACGATCATGAAGAACTGCCAATCTTTCTCAAATTTCTCAAAATCTCGTGATAAGCGGAGCCACTACAAGATGGGTGTTCTCACCAGTTGAAGTCTCCATCTCTTCATATGCATCTGTAAGTGAAAGCTTCTATTCTTAAAATACTAGAATCTCTGTTTGATTATGTGTTTTTGTAGTTCTGTCTTCTTCCTTCTCTAGATTGCTTGAAAAATCTTATCTTTGGTGGAGATTTCAATTTTCAGGGTGAAAACATTGGAAATTATAGAATTGGTGACGGTATCTTATCTGTGTCTACACTCCAAACCCAAAGCAGCCCATACACGCCATCTCCTCTCTCCACCGGTGCATGGAGCTCCTTCCTCCGCCTTCGGTAGAAGTTATGCCGAAATTGAAGATCTACTTTCTCAACTCCAAACGGCGCGTACAAACAGTGCTTGGAGAGTTGAACACTGATCTATTGCCTCCATCGGTGGCTGCTCCCACAAATTTCTGATTTTTTAGGTTGTAGATCTTCTATCGTGTCATACAATTGGACGGTAGCAACAATAAAGACGGTTCCAAGTTCCAACGACGTCGTTTACATCGGATGTTTGCCGCAAACGGCATAAAAATCTGACCGGCGACAGTGTTGGTGTGACCGGAGTCTATTTATTGTTTATGTATCAACCTATATATATTTATTGTTTATTTGAAGGTATAAGTTGTAATTTGTAAGATCAAATATGAATAACATATATGATATTGAGATTATTTGTACATATTCAGGCATGTATATACTAATTAGTAATTACATATATAAGAAAATTTAGAGGTTTAATCAATAATTTGTAAATTTTCAGTTTTATACTATATAAATATAATCTTTAATACAAAAATTAATAAACAAATAGGAAAAAAACCAAAAATAAAAATTATTAATATATATATTCACAAACCCATCGAAATGTTTTGTGGCCATTCTTCTTAGTGACAAATTTCATTTATATTTAGTGATTAATTTGAATGTTGGTCACTAAAACATTTAGCAATGGAGTTTTTTGTGACTACCTTGTGATAAATTTTATTTTGGTCACTGATTTATTTAGTGACTGATTTCTGGACTCTTGTGACTATAATATAAGTCACAAAAAACATGTTTTGTTTTGAAGGTGTACTCTGACAGCCAGGCAGCTATTGCGGTAGTAAAGAATCCAAAGTACCATAGTATGACTAAACACATTGATGTGAAATATAATTATGCTAAATCTATGGTAGAAGACAATATGTTCACTTTAGAATACTCGCCCACTGATGACATGGTAGCGGACCCATTAACTAAACCATTACGCAAATAGACATTTGAAAAGCATGTTAAATTGCTTGGATTGCGTAAGGTTTAAAAGTGGGCGTATATCTGTGATAACATTTTGATAATTAAAAGTTACATTTTTGATAAATGAGAGAATTGCAATTCAAGTTTATGATTCATCGACGTCATAATGTTTGATTACATCGGATTTTACGGTCTATAAACTAAGTCGTAGGAGGACGCAATCCTCTGCCTAAATTATGTCGAATGTGGGCCTTGCCTTGTCTTGTAGGATAGGGGGACCTCTGCCGAAGCAAGACTGGCTAAGAACCAGTTGGATAAACTTGGTTACGTAAAACGATCATTTGGTTTCGGAGTAACACGACATGATCTTTGTTTTGCACATCGCCGGTGATGAATTCTGTTGGATAACTGCCCAATTCGGATTCGTATTTACATTCCGGACTTCGCAAACACGTCGAAAACCACAAACGGGACCGAAAAACAAACACCCGAGGAATAAAACGGTCCGGACGCACGTATGCGTTCGGACCGGAACCTCCGGATTGCCATAAGGCAAATCGGAGGTCCGGATTACCATAAGGCAAACCGGAGGTCCGGATTGTCCCGAGCAATCTGAACCCCGTCGGATTATAAGTCCGATAGGGTCCGGACTGCTGTCAACGGGCACTGCGCACATCCTTTATCGTCTAAACACTGAGTAAAAGAGATATCCTTTATCGTCTGAACACTGAGTAAAAGAGTTCTCCTATAACGACGGTTCTTACTTTCCTTAAACCGTCGTCGAACAGAACAAAAATCATGTTCGGTTCTAAGGTTGCCTATAAATAGAGGACCTTGGCCACCCATTTCCGAAAGCCACTTTCATTCATTCTCAAGATTTGGCCTAAAAGCTCTGACCTCTCTCTAGGACTTTCTCTCTCTAGATACTCATTTAAGCATCAGAGAGGGCTCAACCGGCACCACCCCCGCCCTCCGTGTCGGTTATTGTCCCGTGTGCAGGTGAAGTCGCGCGAAGTTGATAAGCTTATGTTATCGACAAGCTTGCACTGCCAACATCCGTACTTGCCGACAGGCCTATACTGCCGACAGCCGTACTTGCCGACAGGCCTGCCCCCAGCCGTTAACTGTCAACTTGTCAGCAGTCAACCGTCAACCGGCAGCCGTCAACCGTACACAGCCGACAACCGTCAGCCACGCACCGGCCAACGGCCCCTTGCTGTCATCAAACAACCCACTTCTGACACCCAACGTGTCCCCAAACCTGAAGTTACGAAGAGTCCGACTACCCGGTTGGATTTGGACGAAACACTTGGCGCCGTCCATGAGATTCAAACAAGAAGCAATCGCTCCCAACGGTAGCTAGATCGAAAACGTACACATGATCCATGGAGGCTTTGTCGCCGGAGGCGAGAAGTCATACGAGCGAGAAGTGTACGTTGCAAAGACAATGCGCAAGTCCCAAGATGTCGCCATGAAAGATGTCGTCATGATGGGTGCCGTCACAAAAGATGCCGTCATAGAAGATGTCATTGGCCTATCGTCAAAAGACAAAAAGCACATTGTGTACCCACACAGAACGATGCCTTACTCATAACCATGACAGTCGACGACAAGGTCATCAAGCGCATACTTATAGATGTGAGAAGTTCGCCAAACATCATCACAAAGAAGAAGAAAAACAAGAAGTGAAAGAGATCACAACCCTCCTAACAAAGCACAAAGAGATGTTCGTAGGGTCACCCAGCGACATGCCGGGAATAAGTGCAGACGTCATCTTCCATAAGCTCAACATCAAACCTGGAACCTGAGTCATAACACACAAACTCCGACCATTAGGAGGTAACAAGCAAGCAGAAGCCGACAAGAAGTCAACCTGGAACTTCTCACATTCCCGAAGCTACATCTACCACTTCCTCCGTACCAAGGAGGATGAGGGCAGTGCACTGAAGGTACATACCGGTACCAGAAGCTAAGGCATGAACCAGTGCACTCATACACTCCGTATGGAGGAGCACGTCATCAAGAAGAGACATGGGGTCAACCTCCACTTCCAAGTTCACTTCTTGTCAAGGATTCCTTTACGATCACCAAAGTGGACACATCCATACTAATCTATCAATCAAGCAACGCTGAAGTGCACAGACATGCGCATTTCCAAAGTACTATCATCAACCATGCGTACAGTTCCAAAGCACACGTAGCCCCAACTTGCGGTGTCCCCTAATCAATACCTGGCAAGCACGCGCACCCGCAACCTTACATCAAACCCAAGTCATGGGTATACGAGAGCTCCACCACTCGATAATCAAGAATAGCCTCAATACCGGGAGAAGGAAATTGTAGCACAACACCGCACACGACGTGTCCGCATCCTTCGTGTCCATGCCCGACGCGTCCACACCCGACGCCTCCGCACCCGACGTGTTCGCTCCCGACGCATCCGCACAAAACACCGGATTTTTCCAAAAATCCACAACGGGGGCATACGCTGATTACATCCATACCGTGGACACTACTCAAGTGACAACGCCACTACCATTGCGGAAGATAGGAATTCAGGAGGAACTCCTATGTCATACGCACGCATGTGCCAAACCCATCACGTGAGAAGAGTTAGAGAATTATTTCCAACATCCAGCAAGTTTACCCTTGTCAAGAACACAAGAAGGGTCGTACTACTCAAAACGTACACTGACAGCAAAACATCATCATCGGCCACAACAAAGGAGAAGAGGAGGATTCCACCAGATTAACATCTCTCAACCTTGTGCACAATCGTCACACAGACACAACTCCGTGAAGAGTCACAAGTGTATAAAGAAACACATCAAGTAAACTCAGGCCCCTTGGAAGTGAACACATGAAGCATACAACGCAAGGCGTACACACTATATTCAACAACGTGCGACACACATCTGAGAAGGGAACGATTACTCTTACCCACTCCTACCAACAAACAAACTTGCATCAAAATGCAAGAAGAGAGATGAGCGAATTTACAAGTCTTCCTCAAGAATGAGCACGGGTGCATGACAGCCACCAACAGACACCCTTAACACTCGACGCAAGAGCGGGGGCATCTTTTTGAACCCCCGCATTCAGGACACAACAACCTTCGTACAGGATACAATCATTATATTATATCAAGAAACAACAATAAGACTACCAAGCGACTTGGGGGGCACTAAGCTGACAAATGCTTGGCATTCCACCGAAGTGAAAAAGCGAGTCATTGCAAGAACATGCAGTACCGCTCCTCTAAGAAAATGCACCAACAAGGAATACAACTTAACATCCTATAAGGATTGGTCCCAAGAAGGAAACACCAAAGGGCGATCTCTTCTGCTTGAACAAGGTCCAGGTAACACGCGTTACTGCCAAAGGTAAACTCAGGTATGAGGTAACAACTCCACAACAACACTACTATGAATAAAGAAGACCACTCGAGTAGGACATCTACTCAGGGTAGCATGATTTAGTCAAAACAAAAACCAAGCTGAACGGAACATACTAGTCGCGAATAGTCTGATCCAGTCATATTGGCATTACAGGCGATAGAGCCATGTGAGGAGACTTATAACTCCATTCTATTCCCAAACAAATATATATCTCAAAGTATCGCGACTAATTTGAGACAGGTTATATGTACATCCAAGAGATGTCTTAATGACACACCCTATCTAGAGAACAACACTAGGAGGAGCTGTATGCAACACTCTCTGGAATTCTCTATCTATGGATATTCTACTTAGGCATCTAAGCCAAGTAATGGTCGCGTATATATCATTTGCATCATCGCAACAAGTCTCCAAGTTAATTATATCTCAAGACATCTCAGCGAATATTCTACTCAAACATCAACTCTTCCCTTGGAAACAATACCAAGCAACGATCATATATACGTATGTGCATCACACTAAGGAAGCATCGACGTGTATCGACTAAAGGACGCATACAGCAATGCATAGTCTCTCTTTGTACGTACATATTCACAAACACATATAGCGGGTGGTACTTGAAAAAGCTCCGCTTCCGACATGTGCACACCTGTCGCGTCCGCACCTATCACGTCCGCACTTAGGGAAGTTTCTTGCACAACCAAGGAGTCCTCATATCGAACTCCTTTATTCTATCTATTATGCATTACTTTTAAAAGAAAATTCATAACTCCATATTTTGGAAAACTTGTAATTATTGCAACTGTCTAATGAAGTTAATCTACTTTCGTAGGTACAATACTATATCATGCATACTACTTTGGAATTACGCCAAGTAACAACTACAAGCATATTACTCGTATCAACAATACAAGCCATCGCGCTACGTACAACAAACGGCTTATGCCATACAACGCCGACAATGTCTATTATCAACATCAACAATTAGCATATAAATGTTCTCTATCTACAACGACAACTACCCCGAATAGCGTCGACAACATACTACATCTTGGAAAAACGCCAAGATCTATTACCAAATTGACATGCTGCGACATCCTCCTTAGAGGGCAAACCCCCATGTTCACAACTACAAAAGCATGCTGCGAAATCCTCTCGTTAGAGGCAAATCCTCATGTTCATAGCCATTCCCTGAGTTCAAAAAAGGATGCGGCAACAGGTGGGACTAATCACCCCATCGTGGCGGAAGTCCTCTTGTTAGACGACAACTCCACAAATCGAAAAAGTATGAACAACCAATCACGGAATCATACTTCATTATGACTTATGCCTTAAGTGGACAGCTTCATGTACTCTAAAAAGTATGAACGACCAATCAAAGAATCATACTTCATGAAGACTTATTCCTTAAGTGGAAGCTTCATGTACTCTAAAAGCGTACTACTATCAGGAAAACTCGCTAAACATACGAGTCGAGTCTTGTACTACATCATCTTGCCAGCAAGCCGTAACAAAATAAAACACGCCAAATGCAGCAAGTAGTGTCTTGCCACAACGTCGCCTTGGAGTGGACCAAGAGACGGTAAAAACTGCAAGTCGCTTCAAAATGGTCTTGTACAACCCTTCTGGACTAACCATGGAGAGGTGCAGTAGCATCGCAAGGTAAGTACGGGTCTAACCATGGAAAGCCTTGCAACAACGTCATGCGGGGTGTGCCCAACTGACGGATGGAAAAACGCATAGCATAGATCAAGTAGCGTCTTGCCACAACGTCGCCTTGAAATGGTTCAAGAGACGGTAAAAACTACAAGGCGTATGGATACGACCTATGTCCCGTCCCTTGGATTAACCAAGTTGAGACGTAGTAGCATCGCAAAGTAAGTACGGGTCTAACCATGGAAAGCCTTGCAACAACGTCATGCGGGGTGTGCCCAACTGATGGATGAAAAAACGCATAGTATAGAACAAGTAGCGTCTTGTCACAACGTCGCCTTAGAGTGGAACTAAGAGACGGTATAAACTAAAATCTTGCCTCGTCAAGACGACTCGCCTACATGTCAAGTGCCAGTGCCGAGTGCCAAGTGCCCGCGCCAAGTACATTACTACATACAACTCTACAAGTACCTGGTGTATGATGGATATACGCCCAATTTGAACCCGTTGACTTCCGAACCGTTGTATTTTTATCGTCCCATTTATGATTGCAAATCGAAACTTCAACACCGGACACTTCGCGAGAACATCAACGGCTCGGACGGGGCCGAAGCGCCCGTCCGACAAGAGGCGAACTCACCTAGGTGAGGTTGGGTGGCCACACCCGACCTCCCCTAGGGGAGATCGGGTCAGCCGACCCGATCCCTCCTAGGAGGGATGGGGTTGGCCAACCCCACCCTCCCTAGGAGGGGTTGGGTGTCCTCACCCAACCCCTACCCTTGGGGGTCGGATTCCTCCCCCCCAAGGGTCCCGACACCATCCTCAGACGCCCATGCTCGGTCCACTCCGCCTACCTCCTCCGAATCCTAAAGTCTTAATTATATGCTTAAAGGTTAATTAATTGTGTTTAGAGGTTAACGATGTCATTAAGCCACCTTAATGACACCGTTGCCTATAAATACCCCACCTTCACAACTCATTTGAACATCTTGGCAAGTTGCACAATTTTGCTCTGACATCTCTCTAGCTTTATCTCTCTAAAATCGTACTGACTTAGGCATCGGAGAGGGTTCATCAGGCACCACCCCCCCCCCCCCTCTGTGCCTGGTATTGCCCCTCTTGCAGGGTGGCAAGGAGAAGAGAACCAAGGAAGTCAGAAGGAGAGAAGGAAAGGAGGTCAGAAGGAGAGAAGGAAAGGAGGTCAGAAGGAGAGAAGGGAAGGAGGTCAGAAGGAGAGAAGGAAAGGAGGTCAGAAGGAGAGAAGAGAAGGACACATATCAGAACGACTACCCCAAGAGAGTATAAGGGCAGGGATCAGAACGACTACCTCAAGGGAGTATAAGGCCATGGATCAGAACGACTAGTCCTAGGAGCACTGAACCCGACATTTCATTAGTGGGAGATAAATTCTAGATTGACGACCCGTTGACCTAGACTTTATAACCTAACACTTGGCGCCGTCTGTAGGCTTCGAACAGAAAGCCTGGCTATTACACGAGCTATGACGAACAGCAGGGTGTCCAGGCCCCAACACCCACCCGAGGGCAATGGGCGGAGAAGAGAACCCATACCCCCAGGGAGGCGGCCTAACCCTGGGAAGCAGCCAATGCATCCAGAGCCCCAAGAAATACCACAACCTCCTCAGCAACAGAACAACCAGGAGGGAGGACCTTCACGCCCAGCTGGGGCTGAGTCCTCCACAGCCTCCACCCCCGGGCAAGAAGGCCACAGAGAGAAAGAGAACAACAGGGAGTGCCTTCCCACAACACGGCACCCCCTGAGGGATACTATTATGAAGAGCAACCCCAAAGGTACCCGTACGGGATGCCGGCACAGAGAGAGGGCAACCGCGCCCACACAGCGTATACAAGGCCGGCATACACTCAAGGAACTTACACTGAAACTCATGAAGAGGAGCAAATTCCAACGTAAGAACGCCACTTGCACCCTGGAACAGGGCAACGAGGAGAACATAGGAGAGACAACCAAAGGCCACCCCCAGGGGGAAGGCAGCAATCTGTGCCTCCAAGGCAGCAACAGGCACAGCAGGATGCCAGGGCATACACCCCTCTGGGGGCAGATAGACAGGCAAGACCTCCAAGGAGGCATGGATTCAACCAAGTACCCCAATAGGGACATACACCGCATTAAGGGAGGACATACATGCCAGACCAACAAGGATATAGGAGTTCCAACATCCACCCTGGCAATGTACACATACAGTCCGTATCACCACAGACATGCCTAAAGGACATACCAAGGAAAGCTCAAAGGGAGGGACATAGTCCCAACAACACAATAAAGCAACCACCTACCCATGATACAGCACGACAGGTCCAAACCCCTTGTGCATGACAACCCTTGGCACACGTCCTCCTAGGACAGAGGAGGAGTTGAAAAGACAAGGATTTGAACAGGGAACTAATAGAGTACCACACCACGTCAGCACATAGCTACTACAATGGGAAGTCTCATGGAGAGACATAGTAGAGTGAGACCGCACATAGCATACATGAAGGATACACCTCCACCTAGTCCGCCTTGCAAGGATGCGACCTCATATTCCTCAAGTGGAAGGAATACACACAGACTAATGGAGGAAGACAGTTACATTACCAAGGAAACAGGGGATATCAACACCCCCACTCCCATATCCTTCCCATATCCTCTTATTTAATTTAACTGCATAACAAGTCAACTCCCTAAAAGGGGTAGATTTTGATACTTGATATCAACATGTTTTCCAAGAATGACCATACCGGACGCCTCCGGGCTCCGTGATATATATGTACACAGGTGAACCACTAGAAGAATCAGTAAAAGACCGTCGCCAATCAAGAGATGCACAAGCAACAGATTCCTCAATCCCAAAGACCACCTATAAGGTCAAGTTTCTGGGAAAGATCACAAGATGGAAGGCTCACTTACAAAAATAAGTTGAACACTCCCAACATCCTATAGAGGAACTACCATGAAGGTCACAAAGGATTACCCCTACTACAACCTTCCACCAAGCATCCTAGGGCCAAGCCCGTCAAAGAATCCCATCTGGCATTGGTATGCAAGGGGGGCACCAGTCACAACATGCCCTCCCCACAAACGCCCATTAGCACAAGAGGGGGTAGCCGCGAACACATCCCTCCAGAAATGGAAGAAACCATATCACATGGGTAACGCCCACCATCAAAGGCAAACACCTCCAGCGGATCTTTATGATTTCACAAAATAGCCAGGAGACACAACTACACTTAGAAAGCTCATCCAAGGTAATGGAATACACTTCCATCAAAAACCCTCAAGGACACCAAGCCTAGCAAAGGAAGAACGGTGACACCATCATCAAGATTTTAAAAAGGGATATGGAAAACATAGTATTTCCACACAATGATATGTTAGTCATAAGAGAGGGAATCACCAACTTTGACATGAAGAGAATCATAGTACATGAGGGGAGTCCGTCAGACATCTCCCATGACCAACCATTGATGATACTAGAGAAGAGTCAGGCATACCTAATACCAAAGGACCCCCTACTAGTAAAGGTGGTCAGAACATCAACACACCCATTAGGGACACGGCACTACAAATGAACCAGGAAAAGGATGGAACACATATCCTTACAAGTATCCTTACAAGTTTCCTTGCATTTATCCTTGCAAAAATTAACTCCATAGAAAAGAGGTCATCTGATAGATGACTATGTCTCTGTTCTCAAAATATGATCCTAACCCGGAGATCCTTGGACTCCGTACCATATATGTAATGAATAACATGTCCATCAGATACAGGTACACGAAGATTCAAGACAGCGCCATAAGGATTAGACGCATACCTCTACCAAGTACGACACATTGGAGTGTTCATAAACACTCCTTCGCCATCTCACAAGAAAGGAGGGCAACCAAGGATACAAGTCCTAATAGAATAAACATCGGTAGAAAATCCTGTCATTGAAGTCATGCACCAAGAGAGAAACTCTAGAGATGCAAGATTAGCAAAAGAGATAGTGCAACAACTAGAGTGTGAAAATGAGATACATCTCCTATCAAGAGCCTTAGGGCAGGATAATAGTTCTACAAGATCAACCAAAGAAGAGCTCAAAAGCTTAGGGAGTAAGGTTTCAAGATTGACCCTCACACTAGACGCACATCCCGATCAACCACCTTGTCTGCAAATGATAAGACATTTGACTCTGGCATCCCATCAAGAGGAGAACCCCGATAAAAGGGGCACTAGAAAAATATCCCGCCTCTAAGGCCATACGCCGAATACATGATGAATGACGGTTATAACAAAACAAAAAAGGAGGGACTTGTCAGCTCAACACACCTCAAACACGTATACGTACGCAATACAAAGGCAGTCTCTAATGAAGCTATCCAACAAGGAATAGCCAATACGAGGCCAAACCCATGGAAAATCAGGGAACATCACCGGCGAACCTAAAGGAAAACGTCCTTTGTAGGTTCAAGTCCTAATTCAAAAGAAGTCTATAACCAAGATTCAAGGTGGGAGGAGCATGACCAGTGGAACACCCCCTAAGGGCATCGAAGAATACTCCAGTGTGAAGGAAAAGGCAAGGCACTCTAAGTGCCACAACACTCCAAGAAGATACAACCCGATCAGACCCCCACACCCCCATGCACGAGCAAAGAGCATGGATCAGATTGACTAGTCTGAAACACACCTACGAGATTAACAACTCAAGACACCATTCTATGAGAGAGCTCTTCAACCTACACAAGGAAAGGGGGGAAAAAATTTACAAGCCCCCCTAGGATACAGACATTGCCACATCCTAGTTACCAAGAGAATGAAATCCACCACCACCCACCCAAAGCAAAAGCCCTTCCACCCAACCTCCAAAGACACATCCGACAAAGGCATCATTTAGACCATGCCTGTGACTGAAACAAGCAAGCATGAGAAAGAGTAGATCCTACAAGGGACACTCATCGCATTCAAAGAGGCAGACAAGGGAGCCCCGAGCGTAAGGGGTACCCAACCAAGAAAATGAACGAGGGGCCTTCAACGGCCAAATATGAAAGGAGGTATGACCACCAAGCAACTTGGGGGGCACCAAACGAATAAGTGCTTGGTAGTCCACCTAAGTGTAAAAGAAGAGATTAGAGGCAGAAGATCACAATAACATGCAATACCACCTTTCCCAGAAAAGGTCACATAGGAGGAAAACATCTTCAACTTCCTATATGAACTCGCCCTAAGTTGGCAACACACAAACATCGCCCTCGAGAGGTGATCTCCCATACTGAAGGAAAAGCGTGATAGCATGCAATATCATAAAAGGAAAAGTCAAGCAAAGACTCGAAAAGCATACCAAAGATGCACCCTACATGAGAAAGGACACAAGGTAAGGTAATATTATGAGCCCTCCGGGAGCCTATCCCGCGAACAGATTTCGACGCCCCCAAGAGCGTATCTTGAGAGTAGTTTATATACTACGACATTCGATGCCCCCAAGAGCGTATCTTGAGAGTAGTGTTCATACTACGACCTTCGACGCCCCCAAGAGCGTATCTTGAGAGTAGTTTATACACTACGACCTTCGACGCACCAAGAGCGTATCTTGAGAGTGGTTTCCAAAAACTACGAATTTCGACGCCCCCAAGAGCGTATCTTGAGAGTAGTGTTCATACTACGACCTTCGACGCCCCCAAGAGCGTATCTTGAGAGTAGTTTATACACTACGACCTTCGACGCACCAAGAGCGTATCTTGAGAGTGGTTTCCAAAAACTACGAATTCGACGCCCCCAAGAGCGTATCTTGAGGTAGATTTGCAACCTACCAGATTCGACGCCCCCAAGAGCGTATCTTGAGGTAGAAAAAACACTACCAGTTCGACGCCCCCAAGAGCGTATCTTGAGGTAGATTTCAAACTACCAGTTCGACGCCCACCAGGAGCGTATCTTTGGTCTAACCTGAGCCCTCCGGGAGCCTATCCTGCGAAACGTTAAGTGTCGTCCGAGAGCCTGTCTCGTGAACAGTTTGACACCCGTCAAGAAGGTATCGGTGGACTAACCTGTGCCCTCCGGGAGCCTATCCTGTGAAACGTTAAGTGCCGTCCGAGAGCCTGTCTCGTGAATAGTTTGACACTCGTCAAGAAGGTATCGGTGGACTAACCTGTGCCCTCCGGGAGCCTATCCTGTGAAACGTTAAGTGCCGTCCGAGAGCCTGTCTCGTGAACAGATTTCGACGCCCACCAAGAGCGTATCTTTGGTCTAACAGTACAACGTATACCGTGTAATGGGTATCAGAAGAGATCATCACACCATGCTTAGAAGGATACCATGCTTAGAAGGATACCATGCTTAGAAGGATACCATGCTTAGAAGGATACCATGCTCAGAAGGATACCATGAGAAAGAAATTTCTAAGTAAAGTAATGGGAAGAACACATAATGTTTTTTCTTGATGAGATAGCAGGTATGATGTAAAGGAAAGCACAAAAGAAAGATAAAGAAAGGAAAACACACCAAGAGAAGAGTCCATGACCAAAGGATCATATACAGAAGCACAAGAGGTTATCATGAAAAATAACGAGTTATCCTACCACCCATATCACAAGTCAAGAGAAGTATCTCAAAGGAACCCAACACCACCAAGAAGGATAGCAAAGACATGAAATCCGAAGGCATGTCGCCCTCGCGTGACCTATGCTCGTATCAGACTTGAACATCGTCAAGCACAACTCATGAAGGAGACATCTAAAGAGCATAAAGGATAGAACATCCGACAAGACGAGACATCGGGACCTAACCCAACAGACATAGCCCACACAAAAGGCAAATATAGCAATGAAGGCTCTCCAATGAGAAAGGAATACTAAAGCACAACCTCATACATCGTGATATGGCTATCATGTCCACATACCTTGAAGTGGCTATCATGTCCACATACTTTGAAGTGGCTATCATGTCCACATACCTTGAGGTGGCTATCATGTCCACATACCTTGAAGTGGCTATCATGTCCACATACCTTGAAGTGGCTATCATGTCCACATACCTTGAAGTGGCTATCATGTCCACATACCCTGAAGTGGCTATCATGTCCACACACTACAGAAGGGCTATCACTCCGACACATCACGAAGTGGCTATCACGTTCACATACCCCGAAGTGTTTATCACGGCAGCACATCATAAAACATCTGTCAAAGACATGCATTGTAAAGACACCATCCCGACCACGAACATCAAAAGGCTACGCCTAGCCTTAGGAGGAGGTTCAAGAAAAAGGAAAAACAACACCCTTCGTACGCTCATCAAAGGTAGGCACTTATATTTCAACCCAATGGGTGATACCAGGAAGGAGACGTCCTCATTATGAAGACAACCTCCATATCTCACGAAATCAACCATGAAGCAAAGAATCACGACAAGCACTATTGAGGGCATATAACAAAACGATCCCCACAACGATCACAACTACGATACTAGTAGAGACTAACTAAAGAGCAGTCTCCACCAAACTCCAAAGCAAGAATTCGCTATCTTAATCAGAGCCATGGCAAGAGAAAGGAACCTCAATGAAAGATGAAATAAACTTGAGGCTCGGCCCCTCGGCTGGGGGGCAGGGGATATAGAAGAGACATCAAGACCTATGATCACCCCATCGCCAGCCACAGGTTGTTTCTTTTTGTCAAACAAAGGGGGTGCCTCTTCAACCACTACCTCCTTACCATGGGAGGGAGTCAGCAAGGGGGCACTTGAAGGAGAGCCTCTCGCGGTTTCTTTCTCCTCGGCAGCCGAGGGCCCGACCTCAGAGTCAGGTTTCCGCGCCTTGGATTTAGATTGACTTGAACTCTCACCCACCACAAGAACCATTCGGTCACCAAGAAAGAACGCTCTAACAACAAAAAGGAAGCAGCATGAGAACAATCATAAGTATATCACAAAGAAAAAAGAAGGGAAAAAGAACGTACTGGAAGCATTAGCAGTCACCCCTGACTTAGAAAATTTCTTGGTCTGATAAGCAGAACTAGAGGGTCCTTCCCTCTCATCTAATTCAACGGTCTCCCTGTCTGAAGAAGAAAGCTTCCCAAAAGTGAGTCATCTATACAAGCAACCAACACAAAGATCAACCCTTACCCATGGAGGGGCGAGATACGCCTACTACGGGGGCAACCTTAACACCAAGGGAAGAGGGCGAACTTTTAGTTTCCCCAAATGGAGCAACGCTCCAGCACATCCGAAGGAAGGGTCAACCCTTAACACATGTCAATAGACCCCTTCGCTCGCGGCGGTAAGAAGAAAGCTTGTAAGCTTTATCACCCTCACTTTTATGGGGAACAAATTGCAGGGTAAAGGTCAAGAGCTATACACACGCTCCAACGAATGAAGGAAAAATGATACACATGCCGAAGGTCGAGGTTAATGGACATGCTCATGCTAGTACAAGGGAGGCGGAACATTATGTCCCATTGAGTGGCAGAGTCCCCACCCTCAGGTAAAGGAGAGGTCTATGCTCTCACCTTTGCATTTATGCTCATATTCATGATAACATCTACGGGTACGTCAATGTCATCACTCATGCTTATACTCACAACCCATCCATACATACATACATACATATTCATGCATACATTCATGACTACAATCGCAGCATGTCTCTACTCACTCCCATCCTTATGTTCCTACTTGCATGTATGCTAGTACACATCCTCATGTTCATGATATGTCCATGTTCACTCCTAGTTAACATCCTATAGGCATATTTTCTAGTATCCCATACTTAGAAAAAATTTTGGGCCAAAATTAAATTTTTCTCCACTTAGGCAAATCACGACATGAAATTGAAGCATGAATCACTTAGATGTATCAGTATTGCATTCCTATGCAAGCATGTATTTTTTGAGTATACGCCTGTAGCAAAGATAGATTTATTACTCCCACCTCAGACGGACGCGTGCTTAGGCACACGTTCGTGCTACTCTGACGTTTACAATTCCTCTATCTCATAAGGCAGGGGGCAGAGTCAGAGGCACGCATCCATGGGTAAGCAGACATTCAGACAAAGAAGGTAAAATCCCGGTTTCAAATTGCGCGTGTCATACCATCCTAAAATAGAGTCAATCAAGGGTTAGGCCATTGGTTGACTCGGGGGCATGTGATGGATATACGCCCAATTTGAACCCGTTGACTTCCGAACCGTTGTATTTTTATCGTCCCATTTATGATTGCAAATCGAAACTTCAACACCGGACACTTCGCGAGAACATCAACGGCTCGGACGGGGCCGAAGCGCCCGTCCGACAAGAGGCGAACTCACCTAGGTGAGGTTGGGTGGCCACACCCGACCTCCCCTAGGGGAGATCGGGTCAGCCGACCCGATCTCCCCTAGGGGAGATCGGGTTGGCCAACCCGATCTCTCCTAGGAGAGATCGGGTCAGCCAACCCGATCTCTCCTAGGAGAGATCGGGTCGGCCAACCCGATCCCTCCTAGGAGGGATGGGGTTGGCCAACCCCACCCTCCCTAGGAGGGGTTGGGTGTCCTCACCCAACCCCTACCCTTGGGGGTCGGATTCCTCCCCCCCAAGGGTCCCGACACCATCCTCAGACGCCCATGCTCGGTCCACTCCGCCTACCTCCTCCGAATCCTAAAGTCTTAATTATATGCTTAAAGGTTAATTAATTGTGTTTAGAGGTTAACGATGTCATTAAGCCACCTTAATGACACCGTTGCCTATAAATACCCCACCTTCACAACTCATTTGAACATCTTGGCAAGTTGCACAATTTTGCTCTGACATCTCTCTAGCTTTATCTCTCTAAAATCGTACTGACTTAGGCATCGGAGAGGGTTCATCAGGCACCACCCCCCCCTCTGTGCCTGGTATTGCCCCTCTTGCAGGGTGGCAAGGAGAAGAGAACCAAGGAAGTCAGAAGGAGAGAAGGAAAGGAGGTCAGAAGGAGAGAAGGAAAGGAGGTCAGAAGGAGAGAAGGGAAGGAGGTCAGAAGGAGAGAAGGAAAGGAGGTCAGAAGGAGAGAAGAGAAGGACACATATCAGAACGACTACCCCAAGAGAGTATAAGGGCAGGGATCAGAACGACTACCTCAAGGGAGTATAAGGCCATGGATCAGAACGACTAGTCCTAGGAGCACTGAACCCGACATTTCATTAGTGGGAGATAAATTCTAGATTGACGACCCGTTGACCTAGACTTTATAACCTAACAGTGTACACATCTTGCCATGAGGGGCGCTCATAACACTCACAAAATGCGCGACATACAATCGCAACTACGGACATCACGTTCAACATCTAAGGATATCTATCCTATCATCCAAGTCCAAACAATACGGACAACATAGATAACACAGGGTATGAAATACTACTAACGAGTTATTATGCATTTTACTATGATCAAAGCAGGTCTAAACGACATGGCTCAAAGCAAGCAAAACATATACAAAGGTTCTAGGGACAACTCCCAAAACCAACATCAACCCGGACACGGGGGGTAAACGATAAAAGCAAAAGTTCAACATGCTCAATATAATCAACCGACGCTGCTCAAGGAGCACCACCGTCTCCAGTAGGCTCGGAGGCAACCTCCATATACTCGAGGGAAGTAAGCACAACGTTAACACCATCTTCATCATCAACCAACATCTCATAGTTGGTTGTCTGAAGCCCCAAGTAACGCAGTGCAGTAACATGAGAAACAGCATAATGTGCGTAAGGACCCAGTTATCTGAACGGAAAACTCAGAGCAAGAATGCTCACACGACGGAAATAATCCTCCGCACACTCGCTCATCAAACCATCCTTCTTCTCCTCAACTGCAGCAAGGAAGGCATGAGTACTAAGGTACTCAACAAACCCCGCCTCCACACCTTCCGCGCAAGCAATCTTGCGAACAGCAACCAATGCCGCCTCGTAACGTTGAGATCGTCAGTGACCTTCTTCTCAAGGGAAATCATCTCAGCCTCAAGTTCAGAAACACGAGTCTGACAAGCCTTGTCGTGAGCCTCAGAATCTGCGGCCTTTGAGCCGAATACACGCACTTTTTCTTCAAACTTTGCAAGTTCGCTACAAGTGGCATTACACTTCAACGGCAACCTTCTTCTGACTCGAAAGCTCCGTCACAAAGGACGACATGTTCACCATGTGCGTAACATCCTGAAAACAGAATTGAAAACACAAAGGCATAAGACTTACACAATAAGAAGTAAATCACCGAAAGCAACGAAAAAGAAAATTTCAGTTGCTTACAGGAGCAAAGCCAGCAAGACAACTCTCTAAATACGCCCCAGCCTCTTCGTCAGTCGATGGGCATGAATGAAGATCACCAAGAGGAACACACCTACGAAGAACGCGCACACCAACTTTCGGTGTGGACTCCTTAGGGAAAGTAACAACACCATTACCAAATGGCGTCCACTCATCCCCAGAAATATCGCCCTCTAAAGGACGAATCAGGTGATCACGCCTCAAGGCAGGAAGCGCTGAAAGGAAAACATGAAGAAAACATGTAAGAAGCAAACAATTTCATAATGATAAAAGTAGAAACAAGTAAACAAATCATACTTCGGCGAGAAGGACGATCTCCCGCGGGCCGGTCCCCCGACCGGGGGGCAGAAGATTTCGTAGCACGACCAGCAACTCCCTTTTCTTTAGCACTCGAAGGAGTCGGGATGGTCGCACTCTTCTTAGAGTGTTTTGGATTGCTCGAGTCACGCGCCGCCGCGTCAGATCTTCTCGTAGAAGGGACAGGACCAAGCACTGGAGTAACGCGCTCTGTAACAGGAATGGAATGACCTGCGAACAAAAGCAATGTGAAAGTAAGCAAACCAAGGAAATAACAAAGGAAAAGGAAGCCCTAAAGAAACATCGTACTCATAAGGCCCTTCCCGTGGCCATATCCAGAGGCCGAGAGGGTCACGGGGATAGAGGACGGATCAGTCCCATCAACAGACAAAGTGCCGCGTCCGGACACCACCTTCAAAGATGAACTCTTTCCAGCAAACCAATCTGCAACTCGCCACCACGAGACGACCCCAGAAAGCTACCCGCCACCGCCGGAAGTCACCCACCGCCGTCCGCCTCACGCGCCGTCTCCGTCCGCCCTACGCGCCGCCGCCGTTCGCCTTGAGTCCACCATTTCTCGTTGCCGGGATCCCGCCGGTGATGGCTTTGGTGTGGTTGTCCTAAAAATACTTGGTCTTCAAATATTTGGTCTCCAAATTGGCCACTCCCAAGTTTTCTTCTTCCTCAAGAATGGAGAAAACACCACAAGTTACTAATGGTGGATGATTAAGTAATGGGTATTCTCTCTCCTATATCTATCCATCATTATCTATGAGTGCATCCTAAAACTTTAATTATTTATTACTAAGTTCTTGTGTAGCATGTTTACATGTTGACATCTCCTTATCTCAAAACTTAGAATTTTCTAAGTATGCCATGACTATACACTATGCACACATGATTTAGTACGTACATGACATAACGTGCGCATGACTTCACACGCATTATAGCATTTTAAATGCATGATCCGTATCTTTTATTTCTATCATATGATCACTTGTATGATTTAATTATCAATAGTCTATTCGTGTTTTTTACAATCATGATGACACCACGTTCATATCGACTTCACATTCATATTGACGTCACATGTCATGTTCACATGCTTCTATGAGAATTATTGCATAAGTTCATAAACATGTGCCCATTGTCTATTGTTCACTGTTACATATATATATATTGTTGTGCTAATCATGTCGACAGTTAACGTCCCTCCAGAAAAAAATTAAAGTGGAGCGAAACTAAAGCCATCGCGCTCAATCGGCAAACAAGCTATCCTTAAGGTCAGCTCCGAACCAAAATTGGGCTTATATCCTAGCTTAAAATAGAATCAAGTATGGTTCGAACCGTCACTTGACTCGGGGGAAAGTGTTGGATATCTGCCCAATTCGGATTATTTACATTCCGGACTTCGCAAACACGTCGAAAACCACAAACGGGACCGAAAACCAAACACCCGAGGAATAAAACGGTCCGGACGCACCGTATGCATTCGGACCGGAACCTCCAGATTGCCAAAAGGCAAACCGGCGGTCCGGATTGTCCCGAGCAATCCGAACCCCGTCGGATTCTAAGTCCGATATGGTCCGGACTGCTGTCAACGGGCACTGCGCACATCCTTTATCGTCCGAACACTGAGTAAAAGAGTTTTCCTAGGCTAAATCTAAACAAAATTGACGACGGTTCTTAATTTCCTAAAACCGTCGTCGAACCGCACAAAAACCGGGTTCGGTTCCAAGGTTGCCTATAAATAGAGGACCTTGGCCACCCATTTCTGATAGCCACTGTCATTCATTCTCAAGATTTGGCCTAGAAGCTCTGACCTCTCTCTAGGACTTTCTCTCTCTAGATTCTCATTTAGGCATCGGAGAGGACTCAACCGGCACCACCCCCCGCCCTCCGTGTCGGTTATTGTCCCGTGTGCAGGTGAAGTCATGCGAAGCAGATAAGCTTATCTTACCGACAAGCTTGCACTGCCAACATCCGTACTTGCCGACAGGCCTACACTGCCGACAGCCGTACTTGCCGACAGGCCTGCCTAGCCGTCAACTGTCAACTTGTCAGCAATCAACCGTCAACCGGCAGCCGTCAACCGTACACAGCCGACAACATCAACCGCGCACCGGTCAACGGCCCCTTGCTGTCATCAAATAACCCACTTCTGACACCCGACGTGTCCCCAAACCCGAAGTTCCGAAGAGTCCGACTACCCGGTTGGAATTGGACGAAACAAACTTTGTTCGTCATTAACCACATTCCAGGCCAGATGAAAATCTGTGATAGCATCATTGACATATCCCACACCTGACGATGTTCGGGTATGCTATCGACGCGTGCTTCATACTACGCGTGCCATGTTCGACCACGGGGTCATACTCGGTTGTGCTAGGTAGAATCCTTGAGATTTGGATGGGCGCAAACTTCTTCACCTCGAGTGTGTGATTGATCTCGGGAGACTTATGAAGAGGCACCCGAAGTATCCTCATGGACTCATAACTCATATCTAAGGTCAGGCTCAATGTTCGCTTCCCGGCATATGAGCGTAGTGCTGAAGAAAAAGGCCAAGTTACCACGTCTTTTGAAAATCGGTTGGGTTTGACTAAGGATATGAGCGATGGGGATGGTCACGTTCACGTGTAATTCACCGACTCTTGTATTCACTAGGTGGCCACCAATCGGATATTAGTTGAAGGTTGTGAATACTTGTACGGATGCCTTGGAGAAGTATTCCTATGTGGAAACTGGGCAATTGGAGAATTAACAGTTGACCTAGGATATAGGGCGATGCAAATTTATGTTTTTAACAGGTTGATTTGAGATAGGGAACCAACGTTCAGAATAGCTACAACACTCCTAACAGATGAGTAGCACGATGCCTGTCGTATCCGCTGGTCGCACGGCAAACCTCGTATGAACTATTTGGAAGCAGGGGCAAGATCAGAATAGTGAAATGTTGATGTGATTTGGACAACAATACATTAACAGGCACCCTCTCATTTCGGCGAGTGAGAGTTGTTAGCATATGGTGATTGGGTGCCGTAAATGGAAGCCCATTATTATGTATACGTTACATAAGAAATTGGGTAAATGTCACATTAGGGAAATCTGGTTTGACCCAAATCCCAATTGACATGAGAGGCCCAAAATTAGGCCTCCCTTATACACTATAGGCCGGCCGAAAATTAGGAGAGGGCAAAGTGGACTTTTGTCCACTTTGCTCATCCTATAAATAAAGGGGTGTTAGGGATTTTATTAGGGTAATTCACAATTCCTCCTTAGTAGTGATTTGAGAGAAAAACCCTTCCCCCTTAGACTCAAGTTTCGGTCGAACCACCCATGACACCAAGGGTGAGCCAATTTGTTTCGACCAAACACTCCGGAGATCCGTCCCTGCCAAGAATCGACTAGAGGCTTTGCTGTGGAGACCATACCGCGTAGGGCTTCCTTAACAAGAACCTCTACGGGTTCCGTCCGGTGGATCGAGAACTCTCTCAGTAAGATCTTGGGACTACGAAAAAAGTTTAAGTTATGTGCACATCTTCCGCTGCGTAATTCTGATTACAAACATATACCTTGTTTTATGTTTTCGTAGTATCTAGCCCCGTACTCCAACTGCCTGGCTGTTAATCTAATCAGATTGGGTTTGGCATTCAGATTTTTGTTCTCATTATGATATGATTTTTTACTGTTTTTCAAGTGTCATATGTCATTCTACAAAATAATTATAGTTTTTTTTTTTTTTTTTTTTTTTTTTTTTTTTTTTTTTTTTTATCTACCATGGTAGACAGTGGCGGTATGCAAATTGGGTTCAGAATTCTGAGTTTTGCTCTCATTATTAATCTAGGTTTCTTTTTTTATCTGCTGTCAAAATGGATAACATTAGAAGTCACTACATAAAGCCCAATGTAAGGCAAAAGACGACCCACGCGGTCTCATTAGTTAATTTTCATCATTCTCTTATGATTCATATAATTATTGGAAAAGTATGTAAAACATGCAATATGTTTGAAAAAATGGTTTTATGGATCAATATGTTTAAAAATATACAACACGTTTGAAAAAGATAGTTTTATGGACCAATATGTATTAAAATGTACAACAAACTTACAAAAGATGTTAAAATGTCTATTTGTTATCAATAGTCTCATTAAGTGGACACGTGCGGAATACATTTTTAGAAAATAATATAATATAAAAACAAGAAATTAATTTATACATAAAAATGATTATTAATGTGTGGATGTAGATAATAATAACAATAATTATTATTTTTTAAAAACGTGATTCGCAAATGTCCATTTAATGATACTGGTGACAACAAGTGGACGATACGTCATTTTACCATCTTTTGTAAGCTTGTTGTACATTTTAAAACATTTTAGTCCATAAAACCATCTTTTTTAAACACATTGTACGTGTTAAAACATATTGATCCATAAAACTATCTTTTTCAAACATGTTGCATGTTTTACATACTTTTCCCTATAATTATTTACTAAATTGAGTAAGTTATAAGTAAATTGTCTATCGTTGGTTTCCATTGTTATGTATCTGTGATTTTGATTAAATGGTATGGATGGATAGAGACCAGTTCTTTTTTTTTATTTATGCTATATGTGATTAAAATCAATGACTGCATTGAGTTACCAACTTGTTTGCAGAAAATGATTGTGTCACCAAGTTCACAGCCGAGAGGAAAAATGTGTATGACATGCATTAGGATGATAATTTTAAGTCAGAATATAAAGTACTGAACAAATTGGTAAGCATTGTCAAATAATTTTGTCAATGGAATATCATATAAGAAGCATCAAGTTTGTGTATCTTTAGTTTCTCGAGGATTAGCATAATTTGATATAATTTTCATTAAGTTCTTTAATATGTTATTATGAGATCACGTATCTGGTGAAAATTGATTATTATGAAAGCAGTGTGGTTATCCTGATGGAATCAAATATGTCATATCAATCTTTATTCAAATTGCGGAAATATACACACATATGCCATTTTCCATTGAAATTATGTACTAACACCGAATTAGCTACCCATAATTGAAATCTAAACTCCTTGACGAAGCCAACATCAATCAGTTTGCCAAATCTCTTGCTGAATGGAAACTCTCTCTTCTTCTCCCATAGGCCTCTTCTTTTAAATGACCGGCCTAACAGCAGGGTCGAGCCTTAGCTCGTGAGAAATGACATCAGTACTAATGCCCGGCAAATCGCTGGGGACTAAGTAAAGAGTTCCTTGAAAGCCCTCAAAAGTTAGATGAGATATTCATCTTACTCCTTGGGAAGTAGAGCACCAATACAGACAATCCTCTCTGGTCCATCCATCTCTATTTTTTGCAGCTCTTCTATCGGAGACAGACGACCCTTTCTTCTCTTGGATCGGTTTCTGTGTCTATGGCCATAGTCTCACCTATAGGTTTTTGATATCGTCTCATTAGAGCATTGACGTAACTGTAAACACCTAATTTTGGACAACGCGCGACACATGTGACGTGTGGCGCGCCTAAATGAGGAAATGTCTAAATATGGCAAGTCAAGAAGCTTCCAGGAATGCTCCAGTGTATATTAGGATAGTTATTCTATATTTATTGTAGAGTATACTTACTGAATATTTAATGTAATATTTAGTATTTATTAGTCAAATAAATCAGTAGATTTTGTTTCCTAGTTAGAATAAAACCCTAGGTAACTATGTTAGCCTATATATAGAGGTAGTCTAGTACATTGTAGAGGGGGACAATCAGGGAGGAAAATCAACAAAGAAAGGAATAAACAAACAAATTCATCTCAGCTCTTCTACAGATTTGCATTTCTAGTTTTAGTTTGATTTATTATTATTATTATTATTATTATTATTATTATTATTATTATTATTATTATTATTGTTTAATCCTAAAAACCATCGTCTTCCATTCCAGCATATTTGTCCCTCGACAGCCGTCCATCCTCCAGGTCCGTCTAAACGTCGACTATCCCAGCCGGAATCAACCTCGCCACCGGAGTTCAGCCCGGAAGCTCCGACGACCCCTGCTCCGACTCCGGTCATCCCGACTCCGACCGCCTGTTCCAATCAAACCAAAAAGACGCCCCAGCTCCGATCAACCCCCGTCTTGGCTTCGGTTTCGATCCCACCCAGACTTCCCGACCTTGCTGCTGCTTTTGCAAGTCCGCTCGACTAATTTCCATAACCACCTCACTCTGATTCTAGTCGGCCCACACCATTCACAAGCCGAACTCGTGCCCGTACCGAAGTTGCTCCATTTTTTTTCCTCGCACTGCTTGCTTCTATTCTTCTCCACTTGCTGCCGTCCCTATCTGCTTTGCAGTATCCATCTTCTTCCTCCCGCTCAAGCATTACCATCCTACCAGCACCATATCGTTTCTGCATGGTCCCTCAAATTTCTTTAGTCGATAGTGATGGGTTCCGATGTAATCGTTAGCCCCGTTAACAGTCAATAGACGGCGAGTAAGTCCAGTGGGCCTCGTGAAAGGCCTGGAAGGCCTAGAAGCTCAGTACGAAGGGTCCCGACTTTAACAGTCCCGATATATGAGCTGAATGCTCCCGACAAGAAGCCTCTGAGCAGGCCCCGATATGCCTTTGTAAAGGCCCCAATAATAAAGCCCCGCGGAGGCTGGACCTGTCTCGTGAGACAAAGGGTCCTGGGTGGTGACCTAGAATGAGATAACTCTGGAGTCCCCGACAAGAGTTGGGACTTATGATCAGAGGATAAGGCCGAGAAACCCGCCTACTAGATAAGAGTAGTGGGAGACGGCTAAGATATAGATAACCTCCCCCGAGATACGCAGGGCGTGCCCGAGATACGCGGAGTATGGGCGAGATACGCGGAGCGTGGGGCGAGATATACGGAATCCCGAACGAGATATACGGAATCATGGGTAAAACGGCCAGCCACGGTCACAGGTAACTGAGTAACTTCCCCTCCTATATAAAGGAGGAAGTTACCTCAGAAAACCCATTCTCTAATACGAACTTAGACTACTGCTTACCACCCCATTGATCACATACTCATTTAGGCATCGGAGAGGGATTCTGGGTCACCACCCAGGTCATCCCCTTTTGCAGGATTACGCGGAGCCCAGGAGTTCAAGTTTTCCGTCAAGAACGTAACGGAGCTTCGACCGTG
Organism: Clarkia xantiana subsp. parviflora; assembly: GCA_036873135.1. Taxonomy (NCBI): domain Eukaryota; kingdom Viridiplantae; phylum Streptophyta; class Magnoliopsida; order Myrtales; family Onagraceae; genus Clarkia; species Clarkia xantiana. Next base: position 5,920,402 of record JAPTYO010000026.1, on the reverse strand, counting down.
ATCCAACATTGGCGCCGTCTGTGGGAATTGTAACAAAAAGCCAAAATAGTTTCTACCAGGTCAATGGCCGGTGGTGGCAAGAAGAAGCAAGTTCAGGCCGGAAGTTCTCGCCCCGCTGGAACTATGAATTCCCCGTTGCTGGAACATGTTGCTGAACAAGGTGAGCACCCTGCTGTTTCTCAGACAGGGGAGCATGACGATGATGAGGTCTTAGTCCGAGACACGGCGGTGAATAGGCAAGAAATCCCGCGAAGGGAAGTAGGCTCTTCCTCAAACTCGGAGTTGGCCAAGGCAGTAGCAGATGCTATGCCTATGTTCTTGGCGGCAATGGAGGCTCTGTTGGACAAGAGAGAGGCTGCCAGGAGGGCGGAGGAGTTGCCCCCGCGAGAAGAGCTACCTCCACCTCCTCCGAGGGTGGTTCCAGAAGAGCAGGAGGTTCAGGAGGTTCAGCCCAGGAATAAGGGTAAGGAGCCCGCGCACTCGGAGAAATTCGTGGTGGATGGTCCCGGACCAGTGCAACATAGGACCATTCCCCTGAATGGCCCCATCACACCCGATCAGGTGGTGAAAATTTTCAACATCTGCATGGGTGACCAGAAGCAAATGACATAGGAGCTAAGGGACCGATCCACTCACCCTTTCGTTCCACGGCTGATAGATACCGTCGCCCCGCCCGGGCTAGGTATTCCGACCATTAAGGAGTATGATGGTGAAGGGGACCCGGTTCGCCATGTTCAGAGACATGTCCAGGCCTGTATGGGTAGGACTTCGAGTGATGATCTCATATGTTCGTTGTTCCCGATCACCTTGGGAGAAAGAGCCATGACGTGGTTTTTCAGCCTCCCGCCGGGAAGCATTACGTGCTGGGCTGATATGCACGATCGCTTCATCAAGCAATATCAAGGCCGTAGGCGTCTCCTGAAGAGCGTGAGGTCCCTGACCCAGGTGGTGCAGAGATCCGACGAGTCGTTGGCGTATTACTACCAGCGATTCACTGCCAGTGCCGCGGAGATCGATGAGGAGATATCGGAGGGAGAGACTATCCGCACATTCCTTCGAAACCTGACTGCTCCGTATGGTTCCGATCTGATGCACAGCGTAGCCGCGAAGGCTGTGTGGAGTATGGAGGCCCTGCAAGCGAGGGTGAAGCAGCAGATCGACGTCCAGGAGTCGAAGATTGCTACCGGAGAGCTTGATCCTCCGAAGTCAGGAAGAGGAAAGCCATCGTCCAAGCTGTCGGATGATCGCAAAGGGAGCGACAAATCCGAGGGAAGTAGGAGCCGTGGTCGCCCCGAGAGAAGGGAGGACAAGCGTCCTCCGAGGAAGGATAACCGCGAGGGTCGTAGTGTTCCCATCAACAGCTCGATGACCTCCGTGCTAGCTGTGATGGATCGGCAAGGTCTCGCTCGATACCCCCCGAGGAAGGAAGGAGAGTTCTTGGGAGGCCGCTCTGATCGTTACTGTCGGTACCATCGAGCCAATGGTCACGACACAGATAACTGTCGGGAGCTGAAGAAGGAGATAGAGAAGCTGATCCAGAAGGGGAAGCTTAAGGAGTTCGTCGGAAGGGGACGGTGCCGATCACGTTCCAAAACTCGGTCGCGGTCCCGTTCCAAGTCCCGTGATCGATCTCCGAAGAAGAAGAAGAAGGTCGAGCCGGAAGCCTCCGGTTCTGGTGCCCGTAAGGAGAAGCGGGGGACCATTAACGTCATTCATGGAGGAATGGCAGCGGGAGGTGATACCTCCGCTTCTCGGGAGAATTATGACTCTCGCATCTCTGATGTTGTGGTGTTAGGAAAGAGGTCCCGGTCGTGGACTATAAAGGAAGAAATTGTGATTTCTTTCTCAGCGGAGGATTTGATAGGCGTGGAGAGCCCCCACGATGACGCCTTGGTCGTGACCCTAGACGTGGACGGGTTCGAGATGAAGCGGATCCTGATAGACTGAGGGAGCTCCTCCGATATTCTTTTCATGGACGCTCTGGAGGCCATAGGAAAGACGAAGAAGGACCTGACGCATGTGAACTTCCCGATGGTGGGATTCTCAGGATCTACTTCCTATCCATTGATAATGATTACCTTACCGGTGGAGTTTGGTAGCGGCTGGAAGATGGAACGGCGGAACGTGGATTTCGTCGTGGTAGAATCCGCGGGAACATACAATACTATTATCGGGAGGACTACCATCAACCCTCTCATGGCAGTTGCTTCAACTGTCCACCAGAAGATGAAATTCCCGACCGACAATGGGGTCAGAGAGGTCAAGGGTGACCAAGTGGCGTCGCGAAAGTGTTATGTTAATGCCACCCGAAGGAGAAGAAGGGAAGCCATGGCTGTCCTGCAGACTGATGCCGATCCTCGAGAGGAGTTTGGGCGTCCCGCCCCCATGGAGGATCTGAAGGAGGTTGAGATTGATGGACCTCGAAGGAAGGTGAAGATCGGGTCTGCTTTGTCGTAGGAAAGAGCCCGAGAGTTGATCGAGCTCCTGAAGGAGTTCAAGGAGCTGTTTGCCTGGTCCCCAAGCGATATGCCAGAAATCAGCCCCGACGTGATAGTGCACGAGCTAAAAATTGATCCCGCGATCAAGCCTATCGTGCAGAGGAGGCGTCCGATGGGCGCGGATAAGAGGATCGCGATTCAGCAGGAAGTGGGCAGACTGCTCGACGCCGGATTCATCAAGGAGCTCCGATTCCAAACTTGGGTCGCTAACCCAGTCCTGGTGCGAAAGAGTAATGGGAAGTGGCGGATGTGTGTCGATTTCCGCGACTTGAACAAGGCCTGCCCGAAGGATTGCTATCCGCTCCCGAGGATTGACCAGTTGGTGGATGCCACATCGGGACACGAGCTACTGAGCTTCATGGATGCCTATTCTGGTTACAACCAGATCAAGATGGCGAAGGAGG